>JAQFVV010000458.1:0-552734 GCA_028023455.1 Epiperipatus broadwayi
GCTACACTTCCCTTTTATGAGTGCATAATGGGGAATTCTAATGATTCAAGATCGTCCACTTTCCGCTACCTCAAGCAGAGAGAACATACGGACATACACGAGTCTATATCCGTATTTGACCGAATCTGTATGCTATACGGATATAGCACCAGATTATTTTCCCGACCAACCGTCTCTCGACTGCTGTAAGATCTGACAGAGTTACAGCACTTGGATGATTTATAAATTTAACGGGATCAAATACTGCACCACCAACTTCCACGTGTTAATTCAATAATAAAAAAAAATGAATAATAGTTTTCCCACCCTTAGACTAGACTACCCTTTTGGAGTGGCGAAGAACGAGACAAGGCAGGTTTAAATAAAATAATAGATTTAATAGAATAAATTAATCGTAAAAGAGATATATAAAAAAAAACACATTAACATGAAATGAAAAAACAGATTATAATCTATAGTGCTACAAGAAAAGAATACATATAAAACTATTATAAATGATGGTACATTTATAAATCGTCAGTCTGGGTATTTATCAAAAAATTCAAGAATGTCTTTATCATTCACAAAAGGCATGTGGCCATTGTCTAATTAAACTATGTGCACATTGAAATATATAACAAAATAGTATGTATCTTTACCTAGGTTTTAGTCTCTGAATTTATCCGACGTCTTGCCGACCGTCACGTGGATTTTCTCCACTTCTTTAGGAGGGACGGTCGCAGGTTAGATTTGGTTGTGTGTAGCTTCTCAGTGTTTAAGGCATCAAGGACGAGGCATCAAGGACAAGGCAACTAAATGAATCCACCGGCAGGCACTACGATGGCAGTTGTTATATCTTGGCCAGAACCATTAGTACAGTAAGTCCAGATCGACCAGCGACCACGATGGCCTTAGCCAGCCATTCTAGATGAGGCACCGATGTTGAAAGTCATATTTGTTAACTATAGCGGTTGATTATTGGAGCTGTGTTTTACCACCCTCTCGACACGAAGTCTCTAGCTCTAATCTCTACTGAAAAACTTTTTTTTAATTAAAAAATTCCACCAGCCTTTGTCCTTCCGATCCTTTGTTTTCACTTTCATTCACACCTTTCTTACTATGCCTTCGGCCATATGTAAATTTGTTTTACCCAATCTAGTAGCACTATGTACATTTATTTATTTCAATATTTTTTTAATTTAATTACACAGATTTTAATACATGTTTTTCTCTCTTTTTTTTATTTAAGTTTAGACAAGCATTTATTATTGCTGTCTATATTCTGCTTCAAATACACTCCATACACGCATTTCGTTTATCGTCAAATGTGTACTTTAAAACCCAGATCCTTATCTTTTGATTATGTTTAACTTTCTATGTTTTGTGCGCTATTTAAGGTTTTTTTTAAACTTTACTTTCTTTCAAAATCAGATTTTAACTTGCATTTGATTTATATTTCTTTATCACTTTATTTTTTAATGTACACCTCCAATATTTCTAATTTTACATTTTAATTTCACCAAAATCCGAACTTTGGAGGGTAAAAGATAAGAATCTTTTTGATTCTACTTCCCTCTCTTTTTTAATTAATTGAAACATTTCTTTGTTCTGTAAATTTTTCTAAGCTCGCTCTTTTTTCTTTATTTTATCAAACATGATATTTAATATTCTGTGAATGTTGAATATTTATATGTGTGACCGCAGTATGTGCGATCATCACATTACACCGTTCCCCTCCTTTAAAATTTTTTTTGTAAAAAAAAATTTTTAAATTTATGCATCGAAAGCTAGAAGCTCCCAACTACTGTTCAAACCTTTTTAGATTTATGCATTCCTAATATGATTTAGTGATGAGGTTAATCTCTAGTGAGGCGACCAGATAAATTACATTCTTTTTCCTTGATGACCCAACCAGCATTGCCAAACCAATTTAATCTTGTCATTAGCATTACATGCATTTTATTTCTGCCTAATACTCGTATATACAGGTTCGAATCCACAGGATATCTCTGTGACCCGATTAAACCTGTTCATACATCACATCCTGCAAATGATAAACCCCTAAGTGTCAACTGTGGACACTATTACCGAGGTGGGTTGGGAGGCTGGCATCTTTTCGTCCAGCTCATCCATGAGCTCAGTTTATTTTCTGATAGCTCTTAATTTATACAAGGGGTTCTTTTCCCCATAGATTGGTCTCTAAACCATTGACTCACGATATCTGTCCAATATCTAACTGGAAATCTTAATCCAGTGAGTCATTATGAGAATGGGATCTCTGTCCCTGTGTTCTCTGTATGATAAGATTTGGTGCACTGCAGAACATACATGAATGAATAACGAAGAAGGCATAACCAACTACTGTTCAGACCCATCTACCAATATCTAAACCTACATGCCTTCAGCCTCGATCTATGACCTCACACTCATATTTATCTTATGCTTTCTTATTTTATCATAATGTCCTTCATCCCTTTTTCCACTTATCGGCTCATCATTTCTTTATTTTATCAGGATCCATATTACAGTCCATTCTCCATGACTCGTGGTCCATTTCCATTTCCAATCTTGTTATCATTAAATCCTTCCTTTATTTGTGACTGCCCTTAAGTTTTATCTGGTGGTTGTCTTCCTCTATTGACATCACCTCTGCCTCCTCTGGGATGTGGGGTTTGCTCCCTAGGCTCATGGCCCTCTGTCCTGTCATATGGACGCTTACATTCCGTCTCCCATCTCTGTCGTCCATTTTCCTGCCTCCTCGGTTTCCATCCCATAGAATATCCTCGGTTTTCTTGTCATCGTCCTTCCCCAGGATCCCATCCATTCTTTACTATAGGTGATTCTTTTAGAGGCGGACCCGATTGCCATCCATCCTCCCTTTGGTTGTCCCTGGTGGTGTCCAATGCACTCAGCAATTCGGCCACCCGGTCCACCGTCTTCCTCTCTGTACTGATTAGAGTTCATTCAATATCCTTTGGAAACCCGGGCCTAATTATCCGGAGTATTTGTGTCTCAGATAATGGATTTGCAGTCATCATTCGTAACTTAGCCACTTGATGACGGAAGAATGTTATAAATGATTCCTCCGGTCTCCATTTATCCTGTTTTATCCGATGTAACATATCTTCTTGGAGTTCCTCACTCCAATAACTGGTCTCCAATGCTTTATAATATCCTGCAAATGTGATGGGTTTCTGGAACAGTGAGTTCCACCAGACTTGTGATTCGCCCTGCAAATGGCTGCAGGCGACTGCTATCTTGGCCTCCTCACTCATTCTACCGAATTTGAAGTACCGTTCTAGGCTGTTCAAATGCTCCATCGGGCTTTCTCCAGGGTTTCCAGTGAAGACTTGGATCTTCAGAAATTGGTGGAAGCCCACAGGATAATCCATGCAATTTCCAGCTCTCATAATTCCACATTCTTCACTGGTTCTTGGTCCTATGCCCTCTATGTTGGCATTGGTACTACTATTGGCTGACCTCTTTATACTCTCTTCAACTTTTGTATTTAACCCTGCTACTACCTTTGCCACCTGACTTAAATTCTCCTGTATGCTCACCATCATCAATCTATGATCCTCCACTCTAACCACCTCCACCTCTTCATCTAACTGTCTTATCCCCCTTTCTGGTCGCCCTATGTCCTTTTCCCAATCAAATTATGCTAACTCTCTACCTCTATCCTCCACTATTTCTGATTCCTCATATGCACATGGCCCCATACTCCTTTGTTCATCCATCTTAATCTCTTGGTGAAATCCATTCCATGTGTCATTAGCCTTTGATTGCAGGATGACCTCATTTCTTATTTCTTCCCTGACTTCAGCCCATCTTTTCTGGCAGTCTATCTCTACCTTTACCATCCATTCTTCTATCCTTCTCTTGTGACTGTCCATGAGTTCTTTCATGAATTGCTCTTGCTCCATCCTCATTTGCTTTAACATATCCATAATATTACTATAGGCCATTGTATCCTTTACTTTCATCTCCTCTCCATTCCCTTCTTTTACTTCCTTTTCTTGAAGTTCCATTTTGGCTTGAGCCCTTGTTCGCATAAATATGATTTTTATTTAACTTTCTTTATATCTGGACTGATTATTCCTACTATTGACCTCTTCTAACTAGACTTATACCCAACTTCTTTCGACTGGACTTTATGTTTTTTCACTTTGATTAACTTTTAATTTCTTAGTTGTCTATCGATCAGCATTCAGATCGCTAGCCAACCCAAACATCCGTACTCTGGTTCATCTTCTTATTCGCCTGCCTTAGATTCGCCCGACTGCCTGTCCACCTTGATGATTGTCCTCTATTTTCCCTACTCATCTACCTCTGACCCCTATACTTCAATTAAATGATGCACTTATATATTCTTTTAAATTTAACTTATTTAAATACCATACTTGTTCTTCTGTTACTGATATACATTATAAATTCGTTTTATTTGACTGTGTCTCCAACATTACCCTTCCGATATATATATTTTTCTACTCCTACGTTTACAAAATTCGGCCACTTAAGGTTACTGCTGTTTTAAACAAGATCATACATATATATATATATATATTACTTCTCTTACACATGCGACTATTCTAGAATCACACATATATATTTTCTTCCGCTTAACTAAAATACGCGACAATACTTATAGTTTCTTCAATTTAACTTATACACGCGAATTCCTTTTATCATTAAAATATTTTATTTTCCGCTTAACTGGGACCGTTATTATTTATTCACACATACATATTTCTTCATTTAACTTAGTTTCGACTATTTTAATCATTTAACCTTTATAACTACAATATTACTGAAACTGTTTCACTATTTCTAACTTAACTATTTTATGTTTTCGTTAATTAATTACATCCAGATAATCTATATCCGATCGCTATAATTATTACATTTTATTATACGATTATAAAACCACACACACACATTTATCCATTCTTTAACTTTGCTGGCTATCACTGACTATTTTTTTTCTTATTATCTAGCGTAAACTTTCATGAAACTTTGTGTTATTCTCTTTTTTTTAAAACAATTTATATTACATTACAGCAATCATTTGATATAATTAGTTATTTGTTCGTTACAACTTGTCTAAATATTCTTGTCTCAGATTATCCCTCACTACGCATTTCAAAACTTTCATAATACTAACAAAAAAAATTTCCCCCTCTTTCTATTCTTTGTACACATTTGACGTGAAACACTATATATGAAGTACTCATAAAATAAAAACTTATCCCCTTCGTCTTCGCTTCTAGCCACTTTAACTTACATCGCTAATTTTATATGTTTGAAACACATATATTATATAACAATTTATTTTTTTTAGAAAATATTTATGTTATCTTATAAAATTATTTAACACGTGATCATTAATTGCGCAGCAATTCAGATCCCGGACTGGCCCCCAAAATATGTAACGGGCACGGGACGATCGAAGGCTACACTTCCCTTTTATGAGTGCATAATGGGGAATTCTAATGATTCAAGATTGTCCACTTTCCGCTACCTCAAGCAGAGAGAACATACGGACATACACGAGTCTATATCCGTATTTGACCGAATCTGTATGCTATACGGATATAGCACCAGATTATTTTTCCCGACCAACCATCTCTCGACTGCTGTAAGATCTGACAGAGTTACAGCACTTGGATGATTTATAAATTTAACGGGATCAAATACTGCACCACCAACTTCCACGTGTTAATTCAATAATCAAAAAAAATGAATAATAGTTTTCCCACCCTTAGACTAGACTACCCTTTTTGGAGTGGCGAAGAACGAGACAAGGCAGGTTTAAATAAAATAATAGATTTAATAGAATAAATGAATCATAAAAGAGATATATAAAAAAAAACACATTAACATTAACTGAAAAAACAGATTATAATCTATAGTGCTACAAGAAAAGAATACATATAAAACTATTATAAATGATGGTACATTTATAAATCGTCAGTCTGGGTATTTATCAAAAAATTCAAGAAAGTCTTTATCATTCACAAAAGGCATGTGGCCATTGTCTAATTAAACTATGTGCACATTGAAATATATAACAAAATAGTATGTATCTTTACCTAGGTTTTAGTCTCTGAATCTATCCGACGTCTTGCCGACCGTCACGTGGATTTTCTCCACTTCTTTAGGAGGGACGGTCGCAGGTTAGATTTGATTGTGTGTAGCTTCTCAGTGTTTAAGGCATCAAGGACGAGGCATCAAGGACAAGGCAACCAAATGAATCCACCGGCAGGCGCTACGACGGCAGTTGTTATATCTTGGCTAGAACCATTAGTACAGTAAGTCCGGATCGACCAGCGACCACGACGGCCTTAGCCAGCCATTCTAGATGAGGCACCGATGTTGAAAGTCATATTTGTTAACTATAGCGGTTGATTATTGGAGCTGTGTTTTATCACCCTCTCAACACGAAGTCTCTAGCTCTAATCTCTCTTGAAAAACTTTTTTTTTTTAATTAAAAAATTCCACCAGCCTTTGTCCTTCCGATCCTTTGTTTTCACTTTCATTCACACCTTTCTTACTATGCCTTCGGCCATATGTAAATTTGTTTTACCCAATCTAGTAGCACTATGTACATTTATTTATTCCAATATTTTTTTAATTTAGTTACACAGATTTTAATACATGTTCTTCTCTCTTTTTTTATTTATTTAAGTTTAGACAAGCATTTATTATTGCTGTCTATATTCTGCTTCAAAATAATTCGTTTATCGTCAAATGTGTACTTCAAAACCCAGATCCTTATCTTTTGATCATGTTTAACTTTCTAGGTTTTGCGCGCTATTTAAGGTTTTTTTAAACTTTACTTTCTTTCAAAATCAGATTCTAACTTGCATTTGATATTTCTTTATCACTTTATTTTTAATGTACACCTCCAATATTTCTAATTTTACATTTTAATTTCACCAAAATCTGAACTTTGGAGGGTAAAAGATAAGAATCTTTTTGATTCTACTTCCCTCTCTTTTTTAATTAATTGAAACATTTCTTTGTTCTGTAAATTTTTCTAAGCTCCCTCTTTTTTCTTTATTTTATCAAACATGATATTTAATATTCTGTGAATGTTGAATATTTATATGTGTGACTGCAGTATGTGCGATCATCACAATATGTTTAATGCAACTACTAATTTAATCATAAATGTACACATTTTTATGGATGCAATTAAATATTTTCTATGATCTGTGTGTATACATATATTTATGGGTATAATTTAATCGCCATTAATCAAAATTCAGATAATCGGTAACTTTCTATATAAACTGTATAAAATGATAACAATTACCACTATTAATAAAGTGTAATATAACACAGGCTTACATTAATTAATCCACAATCAGATAATCTGTATGAAATTATAGCAGTCACCGCTATGAACAAACAATATACAGAAAATTGTGAAATATATATATTGCAATAAAAGTATCATTTTCATTGCCACAGTTAGTTACATTGTACTGGGTGTAGTATACATTTAATTCTTGTTATAGATTGCATGTAACATAAATGCAAGTATTAAAGGAGAAGTCAATTCTTAATAGCAGTCTATTTCAATATTTGTTTGACATGTGATGTAAAACAAAAAAAAATAGAAAAATATTTTTAGTAAATGAAAAAAAATAATATTTTTTTAAAAAATTGTAATAAGAAAATAAATATAAACATCAATCCACTTTGATCAAGGCGACATTATTTTTTTAGTTAACTAACTGAAAGATCAGAAAAACATCCTATTACAAACAAATAAAAAAGATATTTAAAAAGACAACAAAGAAAGACAATATTTCCCAAAAGCACATTAAATTCAACTTTTCTTTAATTAACATCTACTTTTTTGCCCCTCTTTAATAAATTACCAAATCATTTTTGTATAATTAATTAATACAGTAAAATTTAGCATTATAGTAAAAGTTTAAAAAATTTCTATACTTTATTTTTGGCATTATTATTGAGCAATTGTTTCAAATTCAAAAATATCCATAAATCAGAAAGCTTTGAGAATCAATGGTAGTGAATCTATACACAGATAACATATTTGACAGTAGTGTAAGTTTTAAAATATTTTCAAATATATTTTAATTTTTTCATTTTTGCTTATAAGTTGTTGTTTTTTTTAACCTTTGATACATTCCATATTCATCCTTAAAAAAAAGTTATTTTTGAAGGTTTAAACGCTAGTCATTTTGAAAATAATATTGGATTTAATTAATTTAAATTATTACCAATTTTCGAAATAATTACTATGGAAAAAATATTGATTTTCCAATTTGAATGAGGTCTTTATAAAATTTCTTTATTTTTTTTTTTCTAATCTTTTATTATATCCAACAAAGAATTTACATAGTTTATCATTTATTTTTATTTTCTTAATATGCAGTGAAAACTTTTATTTAACTTCTTTATCTTTATTTTAAGCTGAATTGCATGAGTTCATTTTCATATTCCTCTCATGCTATTCCCTGTTTCTAATATATTTCTTTTCATATTGCTTTGAAGTTAAATACAGCTATCACAATACAGATCAAAGCAATGCATAAAGAGATCACTAGATCTTAAAAATTTATTTTATTTTATATATATATTCAAAAAAAGTATAAAAGAATACGTTATAAATATTAAAAAAGATTTTTTTTTTTTTTTTAAATTTTGCATAAGAATCCAAAAATTCTAGTTATGCCACAATAGCTAAATAGCTAACTACAATCTGCTTCAGTTTCTCATTTCTTTTCATGTTTTATGTAGAACCTGTTTAAATTTTGAACACAAATTTTGTTAATCAAACCATAAAACAATAATAATATATTGTATTGATTATGAATTTTTTCCTTTATAATATAAAAACAATCTCCTACCACATAAATGTAGACATTTTTACCTATTGTTTACTTTCTCATATAAACAAAAGTTCTCTAGTTCTAGTGATATCCATAGTAAAATAAAATAATTAGTGTTTATCAATGATAATATAAATTTAATTCTATCCTCAGATTATTTTTTATTTCTATCATTGTTGTGATCTAAAGCTGGAATCTTTGTAGTTATGTATCTGCCAGTACCTTTAACTTGTTTTTTATTATTAAGGCGAAATTCAATCCAATCTGTTTGTACAATTACATAAATCTAAGTCCAAATCAGTGGCTATACATTTAGTAATCTCAATTCCTTTTCTCCTGTCTAGAAATGTCATCATTAATTCTTCAACTTTTTATAATATAAGTAAAACATTTTCTATTCTAATGTCATTTACTATAAGTTTGAGTAGTCAATGATTACAGATGGCATACAAACTGAATTACTAGCTTTTGCCTTTGTCAATGAAGATTTGGGATCCCAAGCTGAAGCTATAAATAGTTATGCATTTAGCAGCCAATCACCTTTAATTTTTTTTTTGAGCCTATAGTTTGAAATTCAAAAACCAGAAAGTTTTGAACCCAAGCCAATTTATTTAAAAAACCATATGTAATTTCTTTTAGTAGATAAATATTTTCTTTAGCACTCTTAACATTTTAATTCATAAATATAATTTTTATACTCTTAGAAGCACTTTCTTTTACTCTCATTTTATTAAATACTTTTTTAATGTCCACTCATTCTCCTCTTAAAATATCTTTTAATATTGAACTTAAAATTCATTCATCAATTTTAAATCATCTACATATTGCAATACTAATATTATTTTAGTTGCATGTATATGTTGAAATATTTCCATCATCTGATATTAAATATTGAATATCTTTAAAAAAATTGTAAACTTTCTTTACATTTCCCAACTGTATTCAATTGTTAATAATTGGAAAATTTACATAAAATCGGAAAATTGAAATAAAGTTTAAATTTTTTCTAAAGATATTCAATATTTAATATTAGATAATGAAAATAGTCCAATATATAACTAAAATGCTATCATTACCAACCTTCAAGAAAACACTAATATTGTTTTAGTATGTATTTTATCTGAATTTTGAATGATTTATCCATTGAATGTACCATATAGGAAAACCCATTGGGGGGGGGGGGGGATCCATACCAAAAAAAAAAAATCAAAGCAGTGAATAAAAATATAGAAATTTGTTTATTAAATAAAATAAAACGATTTAATAATATCTATAGAAAATGTAAATTATTTTACTAAAAGCAATAAAATTAATAAATATTTGATTATTATTAATCTCAAAATGAACAGCTAATTTTTTAAATGTTTTTAAAATATCAATGAATTATTTATCTTTACTTCTTTAGTAAGCAAAGCAATTCAAAAAATAATCCATATGAAAGAAAATAATGCTAGGTTGTTATATGAAAACAATCCATAAGAAATGAAATCTAGATATGAGGACAAATGCAAAGTAAATAGATGTTATCTCATATTTTGCATAGAAACTACTTTAAGATGAGAAGTTAAATGAAAATGCTTAGTAAGAAACACATTCCAAAAACTAATTACAGGAAGAATAGCTTCATGCATGAAAAATGTTATCATTCAGGAATGTGATAAATCAGCTTTCATCCATAATTTTTTTTTTAAAAACCTTACTAAAATATAAACAATCCAGATATGACTGGAAATGTTTTCAAATAGTACATTTCATTTTCTAAAATTCTGCATTTGACCTCAAGTCAGGAATGTTTAATGGATGGATTTTGTATGAACTTTTGTTGTCGAGTCCCTTTAATATTTCCGGAAATTGATGGTTGAATAATGAAATTCTCTCACATTTAAATTTGCATAAGCTGGATATTTGTCACAAGATATTATTGAAACAGTACATACTCAATAAAATGCAATAGAATAGCTGTTCATGAAGGTACATAGAAGTAGTGGCATTTTGCTTTAAATCAGACATGCAGGGCTCAATGTATTCTAGGACAATATTTATTGTTGTTAGTGATTCCAATGATATATTGTAAAAATAATGAAACATGAAAGTTTACATTTGATGAAATATATATATATTCCTTTTTTTTTTTTTACTGAAAAATAAACACTTGATATTTTAATGTCATTTCACAAATGAGATATAACTCAATTCTTACCCCAATGGCAAATGACAAAAAACCCATTATTTTAAAATATTGAGAAGTTCCATTCTTTATTTTATAATTAGTAATAATCAAATATTTTTTTAATTTTATGGTTACAATTGAATAAATTACATTTCTCAAATGTATTATTGCAATGAAAATTTTCTTTTTTATTTTCTTTTTAACAAACAAATTCTGACATTTTATTCAAAATTTTGCTTAAATAATAAAACTTTTTTATTATGGATTCTACTACATGGCTCCACCCAACTAAGTAATCATCCAAAGTTCAACAGAATAAATGCTAGAACAGTATATCAATATATTATTTGTGGAAATTAATCCATTATTATT
Source organism: Epiperipatus broadwayi (assembly GCA_028023455.1). Classification (NCBI taxonomy): domain Eukaryota; kingdom Metazoa; phylum Onychophora; class Udeonychophora; order Euonychophora; family Peripatidae; genus Epiperipatus; species Epiperipatus broadwayi. The sequence continues at coordinate 11,389 of JAQFVV010000458.1, forward strand.
TCTTCTAATGCAGACTAAAGAACATGAAACAAAAGAACATTTTAAATTTATCAATAACTATAAAAGACTGTAATTTATGACAGACAATTTAACAAGAATCCTAATATCTTTTAAAATTTTATGCTACCATAAGCAAATCAATGAGGATTATATATTTATTATATGCATTCCCAGTTCTTTTCAAAGGTTAATTAATATCAATAAAAATTTCTGACTGATTGTGGAGTGACTAGATATTATTTCTGTTTAGTATTATCCATTATTTCTTCTATATAAGAGTTAAATAAATCTATTGTAAAGTATTATATGTAAAAAGTATCTTATATCCAATTGGGATATGGAATTTAATAATCAGAATTTTAAATCATTAAACATTACATGATCACTATTCTTTATGCACACACAAGCTGTATACACAGAAGCTAAACTCTCCATACAGTAGCACCACTTACTTTGGCTTGCACTGAGTGGTGCTACTAAATGAAGAATTTAGCCTCTGTGTAATTTTGACAATGCTTTTATCATCTTAATGAAAGATAGATGATTATCTCATTTTATTTATCATTCCATATATACTTTATAAGGTAATATATTAAAAATAATTCAATAAAATTATTTAATAAGACAACTTTTTAAAAAATATTATGTTTTATAAACCTTATCAATCCGGATTTCACTTCTATATTGGAGCCTTATCAAGATGTAAATACACAAAGTTATATTATAATTCCTTCTATTTTACAGCAACTCCATCTATAGGCTTCATTTTACATTATACTTATAAATTATAATCATGTATTTACATTATATAATCACATTTTTATATTTTAATATTATTTATAAATTTCCCAATTTTCTCTTTTTTACATATTACAAATATATTTAATAATTTAAACTTATCATAATTAGAATGATAATTATCTACATAAGTATATACATATAATTTACCTATAATTATACTTAACTTAAATTTCCCAGCTATCTAATAACACCCATTTTCCAGCCAATTTTACAGAACCTTTAACTATATTCATACATTTTTCAAAATTCTCTTGTATATACAAAGATTCATAACATATCCTCTCACTATACTTATTTATATATTTAATTACTTAAATGTTTTTTTCACAATTTATTCTATGTCCAGTATTTAAAAAATGTAGATAAATCCCTGATCTCATATCCTTCCTTTTAATTGCTCTATCATGTTCTTTACCTCTTTTTAATGCAGTTATTCTCTGTCTGACCAATATATATCTTGTTACAAAATTCACAAATAATCTTATATACTAACCCAGCTTTATCATTCTCATTATTATTTTCTATATTACATATCCATTTCCCTAATGATCTACTGTTTTTCCATCCTATTTTAATATTATTAGGTAATTTTTCCTTTACCAATTCTTTATATACTTTATCAAAATATGGAATTGAAATCCATTTATTATTTATAGTTAATTTGTGATTATTATAATATCTACTATCTTCATTTTTATTTTTAAAAAAATTTACTTATATTTTTCTTTTTATATCCCATACTAATATAATCATTTTCAACCTCCAACTTTTGTATTAATGCTACATCTTTATCTAAAGTTAATCTATCATTTTTCTCTTTAAACCTTTCATTGCTGCCATTTTTTGAGACCATGGTTGATATGAACTTGGATCTATTATACCTCTTTTATTTTTCTCTTTAATATAATGTCTTATAACAATATTATCTGTTATATCCTTCCTTATAAAAATATCTAAATATTTTAATCCTTCCTCTCCATTTTCTATCGTAAATTTAATACCATATCCATTATTATTCATTTCATTAAATGCATTATTGATACTTCTACTATTATCTATTATAAGTATATCATCAACATATCTATGATATTATATAATTTCTTTCATTTTTATATATTTATCAATTACATTTTCCTCAATATAATCAATCATAATAGACGATAAAATACCACTAATGGAACATCCCATAACCCATCCTTTAGTTACTTTCCAAAATTCATTTTTATATTGAAAGTACAATGTTTCACTTATTAACAATAAAGCTTCATTAATAATAAATATCCATTCCTTTGATATACCACCATAATTCTTTATTCTTTCCATAACTACTTTTATACTTTCCTCTCTAGGTATACTTTGATACATCTTTTCAATATCAAATGATACAATATTTCCATTCCTATTTAATTTCACATTCTGTAGTTTATTAATAATTTTCTCCGAGCTTTTAATGCAATATTTCCCAAAACCTATACTATCAATAATTTTTTTATATACTATATCACACAAACCTTTCAGCACATAACTCTTAAAATGTAATATTGCTCTTACTGGCATATTATCTTTTGGGTTTTAACTTTTCCAAACATAGTAGGATGTTCAAAAGAAAAAAAGTATGAATATAGTTAAAGGTGCTGGAAAATGGGTTATTAGATAGCTGGAAAATTTAAGTTAAGTATAATTATAGGTAAATTATATGTATATATTTATATAGATAATTATCATTCTAATTATGATAAGTTTAAATTATTAAATATATTTGTAATATGTAAAAAAGAGAAAATTAGGAAATTTATAAATAATATTAAAATATAAATATGTGATTATATAATGTAAATACATGATTATAATTTATAAATATAATGTAAAATGAAGCCTATAGATGGAGTTGCTGTAAAATAGAAGGAATTATAATATAACTTTGTGTATTTACATCTTGATAAGGCTCCAATATAGAAGCGAAATCCAGGTTGATAAGGTTTATAAAACATATTATTTTTTAAAAAGTTGTCTTATTAAATAATTTTTTATTGAATTATTTTTAATATATTACGTTGCAAAGACAACATTATAAACAAGTTTTAATTTAAAATTTGATCATTTTTTGATATACTTTATAAGGATATTCTTACAAATTGATGATCTGTCTTGATTACTTCAAAAAATTGCAATTTACTGATGCTATTTATATCTCATAGTATACTGGTATAAAATATTTTCTCTCACATACATATACAAATATCCATGCAAAGGCTTCTTAACAGCATTTCATGTGCAAAAATAAAAAATAAAAATAGTAAAAATGAAAGGCAATATTGGCTAGGTTTGTTAAATTAGAGTTGTTAAGGATTAGTTATATCTCATAGAGATCACAAACCATATATTAATAAAAGTATCTATACTGCAATTCCAATGTGGTTATATTAATATATGTTTTGTGTTCTCTTTAAAATGTGAATTTTACAAACACACAATTTTAATTAAATGTCATATTCAAATAGTTTCACCTATGATCATCCCTGACACACATGATGGGGATACACATTATCCAAAACATAATTATGAAGTGAAAGAGATTAAGTATATTTTTTATGTTAAATAGCATTTATCAATTTTTGGTCATGTCTTGTAAAAGAGAACAGAGTTTCACTCAAATAATTACATAAAAGCTGATATGTTATTACTATTTTTATATATATAGTTTTAAATGAAAAAGAGATTTTACGGATCTTTATTATTTGGCAATTCTTTAATCTATCCCCCCCCCCCCCAATTTTTAATATTATTAACTATTTATTAGATTTCTACCTTTATCATTCAGCATGGATAAACTTTCTTATCAGTTTATTTATAAAGATGTTCACTTTATCTTTCATCAATACTATTATTTCTTAATATCATTTTTTTGACTGATAATTTTGGTTGGTTCTTTAGTATTTCTACATTCATTTAGAAATGTACAACCTTAATTTTTCAACTATTTATTCCTTGCCCTTTTTTCAAATTGATATTTTTTTTAATCTTTATCATCCAATCATTTTATTCCTTTATTTTTATATTCAAAATTATCACCAGGTCTTCATTTTTAAAAAATCTTTGATATTATCCCAGAATACATTAATATTCTTTCATTGTTCATGTTATCACTCAATTTTTCTTTTCATGTCTTTTGGAATATTCTGGACTCTAAATTAGTTCTGAGAATATTGCTCTAAGTTTTGTTTTAACGGGGGCGCATACTGAAAAGTGATCATATATGTTCTGTTCTCATAAAGCTTATTTTAAGAAGGCTATTTGTATATCTTTATTAAAAAAAATAATTATAGGGTCATTTGCTTGGGGACAGACTAAATAAAGCAATACCATTCAAATGAGAAAACTTAAATTTTTTTTTTTTACTTTTCTCAGCTGAAAATTTATCAAGAGAAATTTTAGACATTACCTTTCATAAAGTAAATTAATATGCATTTTCCACCCGCCATATAATATTGCACTCTCTAGAGTTACTAGTTCTCTCAAGAATATGTCTTCCCATTACCATTTGAATCTTCATGTGGCTTTCTTTTTTAATGAATTATAATATTCCTTATACTCTATCTTTACATGAAATTCACTTATTGTAGTATTATTGTTTTACTTTTCTGTGTTTTCACTTTATACACCAATTAATTTGTAGAATTCAAACTTTATACACCAATTACCTACTTAGTTAAATATATATATTTAAGCGCTTTTCTATTTTCATAAAAATAAATCATTCCCTATCTTTCAGACATGCTCTCTAAGACTATAGATACTCCCCAAAAATAAATGATACTAAATTGTGTAAATATAAAAACAAGTTACATAAAAAAACATTTTGATTTTTACTAAAAATTTTCACATCTTTACTTCTCATCATTTTATTGACATTTATCCTTTGCCCCAATTTGGGTTTCTACTAGAAACTTTAATTCTTCTCACAACTGTAAGAAATTTGTTTCATTAAATTAATTTCCTGTTTTACTATAGAAATCATAATAGAATAATAATAATAAAAAAATGTATAGAATTCACTAGCTCAAAATCTAGTCTGGTCTCTAGCTTGGGTATAACCACATGAATCTATACTTTTTTAAATTTATTGTAATATTCTATTTCCAACTCTTCTTTTTTTCTCAAAGTAACTTTTATTAGTAAAAGATTACAAAAATTTTGGGTACACTTACCCACGGAGGATTACACAGTGATTCAATGTAACAAGGTAAAATGTACATATGTTCAAAAATAATTACATCCATAAAAATTGCTGTAATGTGATTAATGTGTATCTGTATGTGGATCCACATGGTCCGGCCATCGAGAAGATAACAATCACCCAATGGTCTCACCCCTGGGGCCCCAAAGCGATGACTCAAATGCTTCAGCTGAATAGGTGAAGTCCAGCATTGTGCAAACCACCACAACAGGCAGCGAGGTCCAAGACCCAAGTTCACCAAGCAATAGACTCTTGAACCATAGCCGAGCCATGTCAAGACCATTCTGAATACCCCTGCCTCCCAATTTAGCAGTCCAAATGAGCAGGGACCACAATCGGTCTACCTGCCCAAAATTGGAAAGCCAACTTGGGTAAAAACTAAGAAGTAATAAGTAAAGAACCAGATCGACACTGCCCAAAACCAGCCTATCAGGGACACAGCAGTCAACTTCTTTACATATAAATCTTCAACTTCTGTTAATTGTAATATTAGTTTAGTTTAGTTTTTGATTTAATATTTTCCATTTTTTAAATGCTATATTAGCAAACAGCATAAGCAGAATTTCTTTTCATTCCTTGTCAGAATTTATTTATTATTAACTTTATTAATATATATATTATTGCACATTGTACAATAATTGTAAAAAAAAAACAAAAACAACACTTTCTACTCTCTTTATTATTTTTTAAAAGCAATCTTAAATTTTATTATCTGATTTTGACTCTAAAATACTATACTTTTTTTTAGTATTTTACCATTTTTAAACTTTTCAGTTCATAAATATTTTAATTTTTTTTTTAACAATATCACAGTTTTAGTAATTTCAGAGAAGCATATAATTCTCCAAATGTGAAATCTGGGAGTAAAACATATAAGAAAGAATTGTAACGTTGTTGTTAAAGAAAACAGGTAAACAGTGACAATTAACAGTTGACAGGAAAGTTAAGTGAACATGATGCAATGTGTAGAATTGACAAGTGAAGGATAATAGTTCCTTTTTTTTTTGTTTTTGTTTGAACTAGAAATTTATTTTGTAAATATGTTGTGTTTTAATAAAGTTTATTACTTAAAATAAAAAAATTCAAGTAAGAATATATTTTTATCATAATATTTATCTTGAATCAAACATTAAAAGATAAGAAAAGTTACTTGTATAAAATAACTTTCAAAAATAAGCTATAGAAATAAGCAAATATAAAGCTATAAAAGTTGAGAACAGAAAAGGCACTCATAAGCTTTGAAATAAGCATTATATTCAAGATGATGAGGAGCTATAAATGATATAACACAAAGATATTAGTACAGAATACATTTTATACATAAGTGGAGGATTATTTATAAGCATAATTTACAGATATGGTACATCATCAAACTTTTTCTATTATCAATTAAAATAAAAATCTTATAGAGTATATATTATCATTGTTAGTTACTTATAAACAACTAAGACTATTTTAATTCTAATAAAGAGATAAAGAATAAAAAATTAAAGGTGAGTTTAGAGACAATTATGCAAATCAATCTGGGAAGCACAAATGTTTTGCACTATATTCTCACTCTAAATGCACTCGGAGCATATATGTGTCAACTGCTGGAAACGTTTTATTACTATACCATAAAACTGACAAATATTTCCACAAAATACAAAGCATACAGCAGATTAACATAGAACTGATCCCAATAAGTATGCAGAAGATTCTAGTAGATTTAGTGAAGCAAATACTGCCATAGGAGATTATAAATTAATGTTTGTAGATTTTGACTTTAAAATACGGCTTAGCAGAGAATAAATTTAAATCATGACTATTGATGCACAAACAGGTCACATATGAAGTGACCCAAATTTAAAAGGTTAATGAATTTTAGCTTATTATGAATTGGGTTGTGAATGCAAATTCAAAACTGAAATTAGTTTGCACGTCACCAAGAATGCCCTTAATAATTTTAATCTCAGTAATGGCATATAGTATTGTTGTGAAAGACTCATCTTTCATTAGATTTGCTTATTATTAACTAATTTATTTAATATCTTAACTGAATCTTTATATAATTTAAGTCAAATGCTAAGAAGCACAGTGGTAGGATATTAAGAAAGGGGAACAATTTACAATTAAACACTTAATTGAACAATAGATCGTTTGACATGGGTATTCAAAAAATATTTTCTATATCTAATTTTAATTGTTTTGTTAATGAATATAGTTTTATATAACAAATAATAGTGAGGATAGCAGAAAATCCTTCACAATACATTCACTAAATGTAAATGGTTCAGAAAACAGCATTTAGTTTTCAAGATGAGTGAAATCATTGGCAAGACCATTATATATGGATATTACAAAGTAAGATATTATGAAAATAAAATAAGCATTCATAAAAATAAATAAATTAAAAGCAGCTTTCAAATCCTGAAAAACTATGAAATTATACATTTATACACTTTGGCAAGGATGACTTTTTTTCTGTAACAACAAAATTGTTAGAGAATAATTTTTAATAGCATGATATGGTAGCTTTAGTAGAATGCATTTATTTAACTTTTTTGAAAATGACATAAGTAAAATGGTCCTTATTTTCAATATAATGGTTTCAAATACTCATTGAAGGATTAAATATTAATTTATTTTTTAAATACAAAATGTTGGTTGGCAGATCAACCAACAAGAATATAGTTGTTAAAATGACTGCAGAAATAGAACAATATTATCCAAGAACTTGAATAAATCTGCTCATAAAAAATGTGCAACAAATTAAGATGCAATTTCAAAAAACAAATAACATGCATAGTAGGTGGAGCTGCTTCTAGAAAGAAAATCACTTGCTTCACAGCTCTCTTGAAAAGACTTTAAAAAGTCAGTTTTCCTGCTATTAGAGGTATTCCCTATGCGTATTTGTCCCTTTAAAGAACATTATTTGCTGTTTGTGTGTCTTTGCATTCACAATTATCAGTTTTTAGTGTATTTCATCATTATTTCACTGCATTAACTATCTGATTAACTACAATAGATTACCATATTCTTCCCCCTGTAGGTTCACTGTTCTATGTACCATAGAGGGTTTTATTTCCTCCTAGACCCTTGACTTCATTTCCTCTCCAGTTCTCTTATCACTCAAAACTTTTTTTACCAAAATTTTTTTATGTATTGTTCCAATTATTTAGGTCATTAAAAACGATCTTCTTTTCTCACCCTCCCCCCTCTGGGGTAGCAAACTGCCTTAATTTCTAATCAATTTTTGTATTAACAAACTATAATTAACATTAGCAATCTCTCCAGTGTGAAATTACTTCATTTTTTTAAAATCAAATTCTTTAGATTTCACTTCAATATTTTTTTCTTTATATAATCTGTAACTCTTCCAAACAGTTTAAAGATGGCCACCGCCCCTAGCGGCAAAAATGTGCAAAAACATAATTCACAAAAACAAAAATCTTCAAAACTTCCAAAAATGTTAACTAAATTAAACTCCAAAAAAACTTTCAGCACAGAATCTATTTCAGGATCTCCATCCCCAGACCCTCTGGATTTTCCTCCCCTACAGGCTGAGGCTTGCCCCATCAAAGGCAAGAAGCAATTCCAAAAAAGTAATCTCACCAATCAAAAGGTTGCTCCAAGCAAAACTGGGAACATTAAAAACTCCTCCACTATAAAGGGTAAAAAACAGCCTGCTACACCTAAGTTTAATACAGAAACCTCAGCCAACTCTGATTTCTCTAAAAATTTAACACAATAACTACTCCAAAGATGATGCTACTCATAATTCCCCATCTCAATCTAGAAGCACAACCAAGTCTGCCAATACTACTACCACTATTATCAGTCACACTATAGAGCAATCCCTTATTAAAAATCCATCACCACAGCAAGTCTTTGCTAACTCCTATGCTCAGGCTGCATCCAGCATCTTACCAAAAAGTCCTAATAGAACCACAACACAAACACCCCAAGCGGAGCTCCTTCAAAATCTGTGGGGCCTTGATGAGGACAATCCGAACAATCATGATTCAGCCACCTCTGAAACCTTCATTCCTACTAAACAACTCACACCAGAGAATCACACAGTGATCTCAGAACAATTTAACCAAACAGTTCCACCGCCCCTCCTCAAGTCACTTCGTTGCTACCAGAGTGACAGCTCTGTCATTCTGGCGGTTACAGATCTACAATGTGGACTCCATAAATTTCCAACACAGCAGCTCTATGACCTTATCAAACTCCACAAGCTAACTGATTATATACATAAAATCCTCACCCTTCCTAATGACCGATACATGGCATTAGAGTTTCACAACACAATACAAAGACAAGCCTTCAAAAACAGATTCAAATTTTTAAACAATATGTTCATGGTTCCAATAGACACCAATAGACCATCCATACTTAAGGGGTTTATCAAAAACTGCCACATAGGTATGCAGAGGCAGCACCTACAGAAATATCTCGAGGCATTCGGACAAGTTACCTCATTTGAGTACCTTAGGGATCCTCTCACCAATGGTCTCACCTTCACCAACACAGCCTTATTTCAATTCATCCTTAAAAAAGGTCTTTCTCCTGAAAGCATTCCCACAACAATAGCAGCTGAACTAGCACCTTTGGTCATTTCAATTAAGGGGATGAGGCCACAATGTTTCACCTGCAAAGACCGCAACCACCTTAATTGGGACTGCCCTCAAAAAAATAAATGCAACTCTTGCCAGAAAGAAAAGGGCCTAAACCACATCTGTGCTCCGCACAGCCCCAATAAATATGAACATCCTCCTTCAGCTAACCTCTCACCTCCACCTCACTTCAATTCAATCTTTCAGCATTCGGCCACCCTCTCACCTTTCAGTAAGATTCCAGCTTCCTCTAGGCCACATAATTTTGGTCTCACTCGCAGCCCACCACTCTCAGTTACAGCTTGCTCACAGGACCCTCTTTCCTTAATGGACATGAACACTTATTCAAACTCAGAAATCATCCTGTCTGAGTCTACCAACTCTGGCCCTTCCGCCACTAACAAGAAACATCAGAAGCGTGCACGCCCTAACCCATCAGATAGTGACACCAACTCTGACAGGCAGATTTCCATCCTTGATCTTCCCGGTAAAATAATAATGGATCCTTTTCCTGAACCAAGGGCAACTCTCAGACATTCAGAACACACAAGGAAAAAAAAGAATTCTTTCAGCAAAAAATTCTCTGGCTTCAACCCGGGCCTCGTCACCCTCCTCCCTTCGCACTCTCTCACCTTCCCTCCCTTCGCACTCTCTCACCTTCCTCTGCTGAATTTTTCTCAGACAGTGGTTCATCAAGTAACATCAAGAATGAATCATTGTGCAATTCTGGCAGGAGAAGCAAGAACTGTACTCCTCATATCTCTCCCAACCCAGCTCATCCTCGCTCACCATAAAATTTCCGTATTCCTACCTTTTTCTAAGATGTGCTTTTCTAACCAGCTTAAACTACACACCATTTCCCCTGTCCACTTCCCATTCCCTTTTTACATGTATCCTTCCCCTCTTACCATTTTGTTCCTGAAATTTTATTTGTTTCATTGTATCTGTTTTTTTTTTTTTTTGATGAATAAACATCTCATCACTGAGGAAAAAAAAACAAAACAAAAAAACAAATAACATGCAATTGTACTAATTGTGATGTTATTAGACTGATTTTTAGTATAAGATGATTGCATGATCAATATCAGATTTAACCATAAGATATTCAAAATTTTTAGTTTAAACAGATATTTATTAGAATAAAAAGTGACTAATTCTACACATCTGAAAAGCTGGAATAGAGTGAAAATAATTTGATGCATTTTTGAAAGAATACTGCATTAATTGTGAAATAACAGTCTTGCTTTGATGTTATATATGAATTAATGACTGAATACTGCATTAATTGTGAAATAACAGTCTTGTTTTGATGTTATATATGAATTAATGACTGAGCTTATTCTAAATAAGAAATGATAATAAACATTTAAATTATATTGCCAATATAAGAATAAGATTTTTTTGAATAATAATGAAGCCAATAAATCTAGATGGTAATGACTATATATTTAAATTGTGGCCAACTCACATAAGGAAATCTATTTATGCTGAAAAGATAATGAACAGATATAATCAAGTCATATATGTCATAGAATCAGTTTGAACTCGGCTGGAAAGGTTCTTTTATGACGATCTGGTTTGTGGCGCAACTTGTAGGTTAAGTAACAAATAAGATCAGAAAAAATACAAACACATTGATCAATGATTTAAAAATAAATTTTTGAAGAAAAAAGAGAATAATGAGCAAAGACCCACAAACATAAAAAAGTAATCGCACCAGATGGTAAATAGATGAAATAAAAATAGCATGTTAACTAGTCATGCTTAAAATAGATGGTTTTGAAGAATGAACTGATATTCTTGAAACATATACTTAAAAGTCTATTATAAATATATATACCTTAAAAAGTATTGACAAAAATACCTCAATATTGTATAGTGTGCACTGAAGCTGGCACAAACACACACACATATATAAAATGGATAAGAAATTTTTATGTGATATTGGTTTCTCTTTATAGGAAGTCTACGGGTACATATCAGTAGAATATGTTACATGGAATTAAAATAAACAAAATTCAAAGATAAAATAAATTAGAATGAAAAATACAAATTTATTTAATTAAATAAAAAACAAAATTTAATTAGTCATGAATATCTTGATATTTTGCCAAATAGTAATATAATTGTACATTTTATATAAAATTTAAACAGGCAAAACTCTCCATACAGTATTGCTACTCTGTGCAAGCCAGAGTAAACAATGGATGCCAGAAGGCTTGTGCATAAAATCCCCATCTAGTGCCTACTCATCCAATACTGTATGGAGAGTTTTGCCTGTTTAATAACAGTTATAAGCAAACATAAGAAATGGTGATCATGTGATGTTTATAATAAAATTTAGTAAATACCTGACTTAAATGTAAATAGCAGTGCATTAAAGTTTATATAGAATAAAAACTAAAGAAGTAATATCAGAAAGTAGATAAAAGAAAAAAAAGATAAGCCAAGAATTTATGAAATGAATGTCGGACAATATCTGAATGATAAGAAAATACACCCCCCCCCCACAAAAGTTTTAAGGTAAAGTATAAAAGAAAATAATATGAAGGTGTAGGGTGTCTTCTTTTCTTTTTTTTTTATTTATTCTAATTAGAATTTTCTCGATAACAGGCAAAATCTTAACAAACTGGTATTGTCTATATAAAATTGCAAGAGCTGAATGGTGTGGCAGTAAACCAAGAAATCAGCAGGCAAGGTATGGTGATTACCATATATCCTGTGAAGGTGGTGAATATATTATATAAGTAAATTTGCTATGTGCTGCATATTTGTTCCGATCTTTTTACCACACATTAGCAATTAAATAGAGAGTGCCTTAAAATACAGCCTTAACATGTAGTAAAACTTGAAGTTAAGCCTGTCACTACAGAAGAATAATTATAACAGTCAAATATTCAATATAATTTATTTGTTCACAATATTATAACATATATATATAAATTAAATAATCAATCCAAATAAGAATGAAATAAACAATTAATCATAATTATATTTTAATATTAATGTATAACATATATATAAATTAAATAATCAGTCCAAATAAGAATGAAATAAACAATTAATCATAATTATATTTTAATATTAATGTAAATAATGTCCAGTAGATGGAGTGGATATAAATAATTGGTCAAATAATTTATATAATGAAATATCTTGAGAAGATCTCAATGGAGATGGATGCTAGTTAGATAAATATTAAAATATAATTATCATTAGTTATTTAGAGTAAATATTAAATTTAATCTATTGAAGAATATTTGCTATTATCCACAATTCCATCTATCCGAGATCAATATGTTGTAAAAATATTAGGCAAAAAAAAAAAAAATATGTAAAAGAAAAAAACTGTAGATTTAACATGGGATATTTAAGGAAAAGAAAAATGGATCAAACATGGTGAATTCTGCCACTGGGTAATACTGTTCTGTTCTTCTATTTTTGTTTTTGGGATTAAAAGGGGAAAATGTTATATTCATTCAAGGCCGACTCATATCATGTTCCTATAAAATATGTATATATATATTTACTAATTATCTGGTTATTTAATAGTATTATATCTATAATTTTTCAGTTATTTTTTTTAATATTTATTTTATTTTTGTTTTATTAATATATCACGCAAATATAATTAAAGACATTATTGGAGTTCCAATATTGACTGGCAAAAGATGTTAATGAATATTCAATCCTGGCTGGAACACCCATACTTAATATTAGATAATGGAAATAATCCAATATATAAGTATAATTAAAATACTAATACTATAAAACTTCAGGAAAACACCTATTTTGTATTGAATCTAATTATTTATTCGACAAACTTTGGAAATGACATATTAGTTAGATAGGTAAAATAATATAGTAACAAATGACTAAACACCCTTTTTCGCCATTGTTAGCCTTATAAAAATGGTCATAATAAAACAAGTTTAAATAATTTCATTATTAGAATAAAACCAGTTGGTTACAGTAATATTTCAATCCATTTTAGTCACAATACATATATCTCAAAAACCAAAAAAAAACAAAAACTTAAAATATCAAACCAAGCAATTTTTATCAAACTTTCATATTTATGGCTCAATCTTTTCCCCTGCCTATAAATATCTCTCAACATCACCAAAGTTAATATAAGAGGCACCAACTCCCCTCAGTGTTTATTTCCAGTTGATAACTGGATTATGTAATACTCTCCTCACATTTGCTTCTTCTTTGAAATTAAAGACTCAATCAGCAGCAAGAAAAACTCTCAAAAATATCTTGGAAAAATTTGGTTATCTACAACTAACTCTCCACTGCCAACACATTTGCTGCAAGGATAGGAATTATAATCCATTGCAAAGCACCCTTCAGATTTTTTAAAATTTTATACCTTGGCCAAAATGTGGTCATTTCTTTCTTCCATCACCTTGCCCTGATCATAAACATTATCAATCTATATCTTTACAACTGACTCTTATTTATTCACCAAATAATCCCTCAAATAAATGTAACTTTATCCTCAATCCTCTACCCTACCATACCATACTTATGAGAGATTTCAACATGACATACTCTGCATTTGTCTTTAAATACTTTCACCTCATCAATAAAAAATTAATGTGCTAAGGGTTTTTTTGTAATAATGCTTTTTTATTTTATACCTAAAAACATACAAGTCGTATTGACCTACTCTTTTACTTACCAGATCTACATTTCATTATTAATCCTTTGCTTCAATCATTGATCTAAATATTGGCTTTGAAAATCAACCCATTCTTCAATGCAGTAATACAGTTAGACTTCCTCTTAAAGACTGCTACTTCAGAAGTTATTATTTCTGAAATATACATCTTAAATTAAGTCTGCCATTACACCCCATATAGGCTTGGCTTGCTTCTATCAACATTATTAACTCAGTTATTAGGAACTATACAAAGAAAAAACAAGTCACCCTAAGCCTTAATCAAAAAGCTTGACAAGTTACATCAAAATTAAAAGTTACTCCATGTGATCCTGCATCTATCTATTCTATTATCCACCTTATATAACAATAAAAAAAAAAACCATTACTATTTGCTGCATATCTTTAACTAAAAATGCAAAATTGGTTTTTGGCTCACCTGAATACTGGGCTTTTGCATACATATAAAAAAGTTATCCCTTTATTCATCATAAAAATAATCAATTGGTTGCAGGCCAGCAAAAGCTTCCTCTACTATTCTATCATTTCAAGGCCATATTTCAATCTTCTCCCTGCCTTATATCAACATTCATCCTTTAAGATTCAGTAAGTCTAATCACCAAATTACAAAGAATGATATGCTCAAACTCAATTCGGTTGTCGTCAATGAGCCACCATATCCCACTGGATGGCGCTGTTTTTGCACTAAAACACATAAAAATGCCGTTTCCGCGGCCGACACGTTCGAACCCGCGTTTTCTATAATACAACTTTTGTTGTTGTACTACAGATTGCAGGCCGCTATGTCACGTCGCAGTACAGCATGTATGTTTACGCAGGAAATACATTTTCCGAATATCGCACAGTTTATAAAATGATTACGGCTTGGGGAGAGGGTGTGTTTTTTTGAATTGAATGCAAATGTTATTTTCATTGGATTTTTTTTTATTTAAAGTATTGAAATGTAATAATTAACAGACTTTTTACATCGTAGTGTATTGAAATTTTGAGTAGTAAATGTTGATGAGACGTATGTATAAAGTGAATTGGAATTAGGTAACGAGTCAAGTAACGTACTGTTCGTAACATTCCATGAGACATTTTAAGATTGTACCGTGTGTATATTTTTGAAATAAAAAAGAGTGTTAACACAAAAATATCCAGTAAGAAAAGTACAATTGTATACTGTTTTTTTAAATGTCATAAAAAGCATATATTATAAACATTTTATATATATATTTGTCGTTGTTTAAAAAAGTTTGTTTCTTTTCTCCGACTACTGTTATACTTTGTTGAATATAGTTTACGTTTATTGTTATCATTTATTTTATAGATGTTAGTAAAAAAAAATATTTACAAAAATACGATTTTGCTATTTTTTATTTTAACCGTAAACCTAACCCTAAAGCTAACCCTAAACTACCCTAAAACTAACTGTAACAACTTTTACTTGTCATTCTATTTAAAATAAGAAATAGCGGTAAACAACAAAAAAAAAAGCCGTAACCCCAGTAAAAAAATCTCCGATAGAAAATTGATTTTTCTAATAAAAAGAAAAATAAAAAAGACGAATCAAATTGTAATTTGTTTATTTTATTTTACATTTATTATTATCATTTAATTTGTTTACGTTAATAAAAAATAATATTTAAAATTAAATAATATTTAAAAAAGACGATTTTCTTTTGTTTTTATTTTCGCATTACAAAAAACACATAAAAATGATTATAATTAACGGCCCGTGAATGATCATATTTTATAATTTTAGTGTGATAACTGCGCCATCCAATGGGATATGGTGGCTTATCGACGACAACCCTCAATTCATTTCCAGATAGCATACATCCCACTCCTCATGCAATCCTCAGATTCATATTTACTCACCTAAAATTTTTTTACCACCATCTCTGTAATACTAAATCTACACAATCATCTCTCTAAGCAAGTCTAAAATTGAATAATTATATCTTGTCTCCTTAGTTCCTTTTCTAAAAAAAATATTATTCTATCCCTTCTAAATAACTTACACCCCATCTTCATGACTCTAATGATGGAGATAAAATACAACTTATCATTCTGCAATCTATCTCGGATTTTCAATTTGCAAAAAAAGCATCAACTACCACTGTAACCATTGTCTTTTTCAAAACAATTACAGACCAAGTGGAGATACTTGAGGAAACCGGTCAGCTAGCAGTTCAATTAGATATTATATCTACCTTTGACTCTGTCCCAATTAAAAATTTGATCCATTTTCTAACAACATACAATATCCCTACACCTATTCTATATATTCTTACCAACCTTCTCATAACCAGAGAAATTCACATTACTCTTAATGGAAAAGTCCTACTTGGCTTCAACCCACACAATCCCATTTCCCAAGAATCCCCCTTAATGCTTTACTATTCATAATTTATATTAATCCTTTGCTATTAAAAATTGAAAACAAAATTCCTGGAATCTATATTCCACTCAACAATAAAACATATTTCCTATATGGATGATCTAGTAATCTTTATTCCTTAAAAAAAACTCTTTCCTGCACTTACAACAATTATTGATCACTATACAAAACAATACAAATTTTATTTCAATCTCAGTATAACATTTACATGAAACCCATTAATGGGAAATAATATTCTCTCTACTTTTACAGCATCTCCTCCTAACTTTTTTGGTCTTTCCATTTAAAAGTCTACAAATGCCATGAGAATTTCAATTTAAGATAAGCTATTATATTTAGTGAAACCAAAATCAATTCCCTATCTAAAGCCTATTCATCGTTACATGCCAAAAACATGCTCATTAATATCCTAATATTCCCAAAAATAGCATATTGCACACCAATCCCCAATTATACCACCTTTTTCAAAAAAAAAAAAATTCCTTATGCACCAAACTGACATAGGAAAAGAAAGCTGTGATAATGATCATTAGAACCATGCAAAAACACACCACTAACAAAGGACTCACTTCATTTCATCCCTATAATCCACTTCTAAAGAAAAGTAAATATAATAATTAAATTTCTCACTCTTTTCCATGACTCTCAAAAATTTATTTGCATCACCTCAACAGATACACCACCTCCAGTTAAAAATATCTTTTTCAAAAACCATCTCAATATCCTTGTCATATATTCCACCTTCAAACAACATACTCTATCAACAAAAATTAATTACTGGGAAGCTTATGACCTTATCTACAAAATTGACTATTTATTAATACTTCAAACTCTTCTTCTTTGCACAAATAAACAAATTACCCAAAAAATTTAAATTCTGACATTTAGAGCCCAAATATTTTCATTTCCTTATCAAGATTAATTTGGAAATATTACCAACCTTTAGCTTAACTTACATTAGAGCAACTATTTTTATTCTATTAATTCTTTGGTTGTTTAGATGTCATTTTTGCATTAACCCAACTTAAAAAAAACAACAAAAAAAAACTGCCATCATATTTCTATCACAAAATAAATAAAATTAATTTAGAGATCAAACACTAGTGCCTCTAGATATATATATATATATGCAGCCACATGAAGCTTAATAACCTTACCTACAGCGCTATAACTATGGTCACTGAAATTAGAATATGACTCTTGCTTTAATATCTAATAATTGCATTAACTATATAGTTTTTTCATTTTAAAAATGCATATATAATTAATCAGACAGCTAATCGAATACTAATCTAAAAAAACTAGTCTAAATTTAACAGCACAGTTCATGTTCTAATTAATTCTCCACTACTTATATACAAATGTATATGTAGATCTGCAATAATAACTCCCGTAATAAAACTAAAATATATGTATATATGTACTAGGTATTATACACTAAATATAAATTATGTAATCATAAATTCAACAATAAAAATTATGCTAAAAGTAAAATAAAAAATTAAACGCAATATGAGCATCAGAATGATGCATTAATTTTCTTCATGGTAATAATGATTATATTATATGATTATTGTGTAAATATACAATAATAATTAAACTATTGAGAAATATAATAATATTATTTTGTTAAATTGTTATAAACAGCCTCTATTCTCTAAACTGGGATATTTTTGCACAAATATAGATGTATTTGTGATAGTGAGATTTGTTTTTTTTCTTTTGGCTTAGAGATAAAAAAATAATGTATTTTCATTGAATTAATAAAACTGATGACCCTATTGTCAGTCACATGTTCAACTGAACCTGATGCAGATAAACCAGAGAAATGTTTAATAATAATCAAGGATAGACCCTTTCTTCAATGTGAACTGATTTTATGAGGAATAATGGCCATAAAATATGCTAGTGTTAATGTTTAAAATTGATGGATTTATAGCAGAGACAGTCTGATCATGATGATCAGTGAGATGATCTCATAAAAAATATATCCATCTTGATCAATCATATACCCATTAACATCCACATGTGAAAACCTTGTACATTACAGCAAGTGTTAAAAAAAACTTCATTAATATACACAAAAATTGATTTATGATGAGAGGTTTGTTGTTAAATTTTCACATAATCTGTCAAAATTGTGAACCCAAGATGGCTAGATAACTAAACATGCTACCTTAATAGTATTATACCTATACTTACAAACAATACACCACAGTTGCTGCAATAAAGAATTGAAAAACTTCAATCACTTAACTTAAAAAAAAATTTTTTTTTGCCATTCTTTAATAGTAAATTTAAAACTATATGTTTCAAGAAATGTGAATAAAAAATAGTTTACATTTTAACTCTCCCCCACTAAATATGTTAAGCAAAAGATAAAAAATAAAATTTCTGCACTCAAAAAAAAAAAGTAATTATTCAAAATAACTCAAGAACAGACTCAAAAAATTTATTACCCTTAAAACAATGATTACAAAATGTCAATGCAAAATAGTTTGCATTGTTCAATAGTAAAATTGCAATCAATTCACCTTTAGTTATGATTGAAGGCGCAATCAAGTAATTGCTTAAAATCTAGGCACAATATTTACATCTAAAACCTGAGTTATGAAATGATTTTTTAATATGATATTAGCTAAAAGGTTAAATTTTCAGGGTAAGTTTTTACAGTTAGCAATCTAAATGAATTTTGGTCATTGCAATATTAATCCAAATTTAAATTGATTCTACATCTTAATTAAAGTTAGGAATTTTTTTTTTGTAGGTAATAGTGAAGCAGGCACGTAGACTATTTTTAAATTTGCAAATGTTATGAAGTTTTCAATTTATATATAAAATATATTAGTATTAATACTTATAATCATAATTTAAAAGAATTTTTTTTTTTAAAAAATATCATCTACAAATGTAGCAAAATATGAACTGAAAGAGATAATAAAAAATAAACAGTTTATTGTTTGGGAGTTCATAAAAGTTTGAGCATCAAAAGTGACTGAATTGGGTTATGATACAAGGACGATTAGTTCCAAGAGTGCAAAACAAAATCATCTTTAAACACAGTCTAAATGTAACTCTACCTTGTATAAATATTAATTACCATTAAATTAAGACCTTAGCCTATGATTATCAAGTATCATCATATGAGATTAATGAATATAAATAGAACAGTTCTAACACAAAATAGCAATCATGTTTGTAATTTATCACGGCAACATGTTTATATATATATAGGCAGTTATATACAGAAACATAAATAAAATCATAAATCACAAATTCTTTAAATAATTAACTTGAAAATTTTTTTACTTATCAATGTTTAGTTTATGAACAAACGGCTAATCATTGTTGGCCATGGAAGCATTTCCATATTTAGATCTTTAAAAATGTAAATAAATCTCAACAATATTTTTATACAATTCATTTCTAGTTCTATTTATATTTATGACACTTTTTAAATTCCACTTTAATTTTCTCTTTATAGGTTTTATAAATTTGTTGTTTATTTTTTTCAATATATTATTCTTGAAGATACAGTTGGTTATATATAAACTATGGAAAATCAAGTTATTTATTTTTAAAAGTTTTGACATAAGTAATGACTCAACTTAATTTAGATTAAAATACTTTATTTAATATAAAATTTTGTGTCTTTTTTTTATTTTTATAGTCGTGCTAAAGTAAATAGTGTTAAAGAAATAATAAAAAGTGATCCATTACGATTGAAGATGATTAAGTGTAGTGTAAGATATAATTGGAGTATACTGTAGTCACTATTACTAAATTGTTTTCATACATAGTATAATAAACAATTCTATAAAAATTTAATTGCTCAATTGTAAAAGATCAGAAAAAAATAATTTGGAAAGATTAATATACTATTGGAAAAAAAAAAGATTTACAATTTGCTTTATTCCTGTACTTTATAATAATATTTTATCATATCATCATGAGAAGCCAGGAATATCCCCCCCCCCCCAAGACAAAACAAACAAACAAACAAAAAAACCTATGCTAGAGATGAGTTTTATGATGAGTATAAAAATCTATTTTATGAACAAAAAAAAAAATCATCCACATATTGAACATGCTGGTTCGACAGTTGTCTAATATTTTGCAATATTGTCTTTTAATTTCTGCAGAAAACCTTTTTTTAAAAAAATACATCAATACCATATCTAATTGCAACTGATCAAGATATTTATTCTCTGCCACATATTCCCAATGAAAACAACCAATATTGGAGTACGTTTTTGAGAGAATTCTTTAATGTAAAGGGGATCTATCCTTCATAAAAAATCAAGTTTAAGTTCATTATAAAAAGATCCTTTTCAGAAATCTTATATTGTTCACTTGTTTCATATGTCCAATCCAACAAAGAGGTGATTTTGTAGTAGTGGACTTTATAATACCACATCCAACAAGATGAAGAACATATATGACTGGTCTTATGATCTTTCCATTGTATTTTTAAAATTTCATGGAGCATTCTTAAATGTCTTTATGTTGCATCTGTAGGGGTATCCAATTCTTACAGTAAATTAGGTAAAATAACAGCTCTCTATATAAGTTAATTTAATTTAATGGCCATAGTTATCATGAAACACCCTATCTTTCAATTTCTTAAAAGCAGCAGCATATTGGAGTCTATGCTGTATTTTAAGATCTAAATCCACCTTTTCACATATAAACTTAATAGGCTTAATAGACATTAATAGGTTTACATTCTTAAGCTGATTATTATTCAAACTAAAAATTGCTGAAGATTTTTTTCTTTAACTGGATGATAAAAGAATTTTTTTTTTTTTTAATATTAATTTTTACACCATCTATGTATGTTGGAGTCAAAACATTCAGGACATTCTGTAGAGCATTTTTTGAACTGGCAAAAATAACATAATTATTAGCATACTTTAAAACTGAAATCCAAGAAGATGAAGTTCTAGTTTTTTAAAATTATTATTATTAATCGATTCGGTTCAAATTAAAAACACTGAAAACAGTATTAGAGCAGATATTCGTCCCTGTTTAACAGCAGTTTTCATTTTAATTGTCTCAGATTTTCACCTGTATAAAAACATTCCCTCCATTCCATCATGTAGAAACTGTATAATATTAATAGGCTTTGTAGACAACTAATTTCAAATAATAGCATATAGCAATTTAATTAATTAAGTGAAATGCCTTGATAAATCAATTAAAACAATACAGAAATCACCTTTTTTGTCCAGACAGTTTCTTGCAACCCAAGCAGTGAAAATCATGTCTAAAATGCTACTTAATTCTATAAAACCACATTGAGTCTCTGGTAACCATTCATCTATATAAATGGAAGCAATCTATTTAACAAAATACTTGGAAAGCATCTTTGCTGTAGTAGATAACAATGCTATTTCATGACATTTACTGTAATGTTGCCTATTCATTTTCTTTTTAAAAATTGGGACAATAGAAGAATCCTTAAGGAATCCAAATATTCCTAAAAAATTCCAATATTTTTACAGCAAACATATAACTGCCATAATTTAAAATTTCTCTATATATCTCATCCAAAATTGCAATCTTTCCATTTCTAAAATTACAAAGCTGTTTGACTTCATTAAGCTAAATACAAACAGATAAAATGGATATATCATTAAAAATTGTCATTTCATTACTTGAATCATTATTAAAAAATTATCAAATACTTCTACCCGTTCAAAATATCATTGTCATCATATATGAGGATGCCAATGAGGATGGCAGTAACAGATTTATTAAAACCATATCTTGTCTCAGCTTCATATATAGATTTTGATGCACTGAAAAAAGATCTAAAACAATTACAATAAGCAATAGTATGTATCTCAAAAGTTTTAATCCATCAATCATTTTTAAATCTTGTCAGTTATTAAACACCAGTCTTTAAATAACTACATTGATTATTCTGCCTAGCAGAAAATACCACATTTTCAAGTGACTAACAATAAGATTATTGTTAGAAACCCAATCATGATTCTTTTTTTTAGTGAGACTAAGTAAATTTACTTGTATCCACAATATGTTCCTTAAAAGAATTTCATGTCTCAGTAACATGATAATCCTGAAGACCCATATTGGCAATTTTAGTGTTTAAAATGCTTCTAAAATTAAAAATTATTTTTTTTGCAAATTTATCATATTACTGTGATATAAAATTCTTTTAAAGAGCATATTATGGATACAAGAGCTACTTTTTAAGGTGACTATTATCTTAATTTTAAAATGTATTAATCTATGATCTTTCCAACAATCTGTGCTTGTAAGTGCTCAGGTAATATAAACTTCTATCCTGATTCTGAACGATAAGGCAATCTATTACTTAAGATTACTTTAAGTATAGATGCATCCAAGTTACTTTATAGCAATTTTTTTGCTAAACAAAATATTTATGAAAATCATTCTATGTATTATGCAAAAATTCAGTAACAGCAAACTACATGAGTTTAAAGTACCAACACCTATTATTTTCATTAACTTTTGGCCATAGTTTACTACTAGTTATATTAATAGGTGCATTAAAGTTTACATTACATAATTGCCTGTTTACATTAGTCCCCCCCCCCCCCCAAAAAAAAAAAAATCAATCTTTTAGAGGTATTCCTGTAATGATACTATATATCAAGACATATTTTTTTCTTCTGAACCTAATATTAGATTATGGACACTAATAAAATGAGCACAAGCTATCATTTTGCAAGGCAAGTTTTAACATCAATATCAAAAAATTTCAAAAATAGGTACTAAATTAAACTTAACAATAAATTCACTAAGATGCATTCGCTTTCATGATTGATCTACCCTTCCAAAAATTTATAGCCAGCTACCTGCTCTATTAAACTTTCTTCCTATGAAAGACAAAGTTCATGAAGAGCAGCTATATTGATTTTAAATCTTGATAGCTTCTTAGCCACCAGTTTCCTCCTCAGTTCTGATCTTGAAGAATTCGTAATGTTTGTATTAGATAAAGTTTTCATATTCCTTATATGCATGCTTAGAAAATAAATAAATAAATAAATTTTAGTACTGTCATTGTCTCCCGATTTATTATTAATCCTGATAATATTGTTATTTCTATTGCTTTAATGTATAATCTGCAAGATCTAGCAACTTATCCAGAATGAACCATTTTTAGATCACATTTTCTAGATTTCTTCCACTTCCACAGAAGGCAGGGAGATATCTAAATAGGACTAACTAATCATGCGACCATGCCCAGCTGAATCTCCTGTTTCAAATCCAATTCCAACCAACACATCAGTGATTGCACTGGTTGAACAAAGATTAACCAAACACTGCTGACTTATTAAATATATCCCTGTGATTGTTTTAATTCTCTAAGACTTGTGTTAAAATAAATAAAAGAATTAAAATATATATATAAAAAAAATAGAAAAAAAACTGCAATCAGAAAAAAATATGATTGCACAAATATTAATGCCATTGTTACAATCAATATAGATGACACTAGTATGATAGTTTTCAATTTAACTAAACTAGTTATTGTTCAAAACTCTCCTAAATGTTTAAAATTGACTAGATCATCTCAGAAAACCATTTAAAAATATCTGCCATCAATAGATATCACTCAGCTTTGGTTAAAAAAGTTATCCAGACTATCTTTTAAACATCACATGATCACCATCTCTTATGCTAGCACATAACTGTTATTAAACAGTTTTGCCTGTTTAATAACAGACTATCTTTTACTATAAGTAAAATGGATTTATAATGCTATTCTTAAACACAAAGCACCCCCCCCCCACCTCACGTATAAATAATTTATTCTTCAAGATGTACCTGGAAGTGAAACAATTAATATCTAAATAAATTAACTATACAAACAAAATAAAAATATGTAAATAATTCATAGCTCTTTTTCATCCTTAATAATAAAAATTAATTACTTATAACTTTCTAGGAATTTTTTTGTTTGTTGCAATATGAATAACCAAGACAAAAATAAAAATACAGAGCAAAATAAAAAATTATATGATATCGAAAAATAATTTTGTTTTGATTAAAAAATTTGTAAAAAAGATTCTCTTTATTTGTTGATAAAAGGCATATTTTGAAAACTTAGAATCATGTTATACACTTGATTAAAACAAAAACCCAATATAATAAAATTGGTATAAAAAAAAATGGCTAAAGTGAAGGGCATTAGTAAATTGACCAAGACTTAAGAGAATGAAATATAATAGTTACATAAGGAAAATCAATGAAAAAACAAAGTGAAGTGAAATACTATAATTAAAAAAAAATATTGTGCATCTACACAAGTTTATTATCTGTTAGATAAATATGTCCAATTCAAGTATTGTTATTTTTCTTGTGTTAAATATTGTTTAAAATAGTTGTCTAGTAAACCCATAAAGTTTGCTGCTAAATATTAAATATACTCTGACACTATTAACTATGAAACTTTGTCAAATGTAATTATTATTAATATCATTATTAACTTTTTATTATTATTAAAATGAAAAATTAATCTAATTACTGAGGGCTATAATGTAGATAAGTTTACATGCAAATAAGATCATTTTTTTTTGTTCATCTCAATATTGTAATTAATAATGTACTTTTCTATTTCATCTTTATTTTTGATAACAATTACATAAGTGAATTTGAATGTATGAGAGAGTAGAATGTTTAGAGACTTCTTTGCCCTCAAATTTTGTAAAAAAGTTTTTTATTAAAATAAAAATGAAATCAAAATTAAGCAAAATTTAATGAACATTTTTGTTAAATTAAAAATTAAAAAAATTAGGTAAATTATTAAAATAAGAATTTTATTTTTAAAAAATTTGTTTTACAATGTATGCAAAATTGCAATAAATATTCCCAAACAAATTAATTCAAAATAAATATTCATTTCAATTGCTTACAAAAATATAATGAGATAATACAGTAATCAAATAATATGCATTGATCACTAAAATTTCTTAAATTTTTTTCTGAACCGTAAAAAGGAAAAACATGGTTGACCTTGTGTATTATAGTCAAAGAAAAGAAAGATTACTTAAGAAATATTCATAGAAACCAATATAAAAGGGTAGTATTACATATCTCAAGCACTTTGTTAACAAATTCTAACTATTGACTTCACATAGTAATATAATGAAATCTGCTTTGATGAAGACTTAACAAGTAATTAGAATGAATATTTTCTTATTGAATTATGACTTATAAAACAAATGCAACATACACTAGAATGGGAGACTTATTACAATCTTGATTGGTTTTAAAATATTTAATGCAATGCAATCAAACTTTGTGACAATAATCTCAAAATTATCAAAAAAAATAATCTCAAAACTAATCAGACTTCTATTAGAAGTTTCATTTATGAAATTGACTTTTTATTTTGTTTTAAAATAATGACAATTAAAAAAAAGGCTGTACTTTGTAAGGGTTAAATAAATACAGTTCTACCCTGCGCTTTAGCACGGTTGATAGAGCTTCTGACTTAGAATCAAGAAGTCCCAGGATCAATTCTGGTACTCGTATTTCAGGTCTCAAATTTATTATGAACCCCCGAGCAATAAAGCCATTAGTGAATTTTTACTTTTTTAATGCAATTCTCATTTTGTAATTTCTGAAGGGGGGAAAAAACAATATCTTAATTAAATATCACATTCTATTTCAAAAAGTTGACTTACACGATTCTGTCAAACTATCAGATATCCTATGATAAATAATGAAATGTATTTAAATGTCCATTCATATGTTAACTTTTTATTTAAAAATAATCTTTAATGCATAATAACTTATTAGTGCTGCTATGTGTTATTCTAAAGCTTACTGTTGTTCTCATTAATCTAATTACATAAAATCATTAGGAATTAATAATATACAACACTTATAATTTACATTATAATGAAATAAGATTTTTACTATTGAAATAAATAGTTGAAAAAATACAAAGAAAACTAGGAGCAGCATTCAACAAAAGTAAAAGATAAAAGATTTTAATCTATTTGAAATCAATGGAATGCATAACATATTAAAATAAACAATGTAGGAATAACATTTTATGGACTACATATTAAAAATTAAAACTACTAAAACGTTTTTTTTTTTTAAAAAAAAAAAAAAAATATTAATTTTGGAGCTGAGAATACAGTTTTAATAACTTTTTTTTTTTTAAATGTTTTTGATTCTTACTTTTAAATACATTCAATTGTTAATATATACATGTTTAAGTTATGCAAACTTTAAAATAATTCTAGTTGTTTAAAAAGTAGATCTAGCAGAAGCCTAGCAAAGATGCAATACATTCAACATTAAATAAAAATAAAAAAGCAAAATCAAGTTAGTAAAAGTTTATCAAATTAAAAACTCCAAAACCTCTAATAATAAATAAGACACTTTAATTATTCTTTAAATAATTTATTTAAAAGAAAAAAGTTTTGATTAATCATAAAATGGGGAAAATTAATTTTTTATTACCTGTCAACATAATTTAAGTATAACTAGACTAACTAGTGATTATTATTATTTTTTTACAATATTTAATTAAACTAAGTTGAGAATGAAGAACAAACTGAAAATAAAGAAAAATAAAATCTCTTTATATAACAACTTTCTGTCATAAAAAACACAGTTGAAAATATTATCTATGATGAACAACAATTAAAAAAAAAAGTATAATCAATTCAAGTATGACAAACTCCTTATATAAAGGCAAAACAAAACCAAAAATGAAATAATGTTTGAAAATATAAAAATAATTTATTTAGAAAACAAATCTGAAAATAATATCTTTAATGAACAAACAATGATGAAAAAACAAACAAATAAATATTGTCAATACATATGACAAATGGAGCCATTACATAACAAACTAAATTAACAATGAGAGCAAATGCTAATTTCTTCTAGGATATTTGCATTAATAACACTAAATAAAAATAATTGTTTTTCAAGTGTTTATTTGCAGAATAGATTAATTTCAGATTTCAAACATTATTATTTTCATGTTTTTTTCCCCCTTTACTTTCATAACAACTGTTTGCCACCATTCATAATAAAATTTGTCACCAAATCATACTTATTGAAAATATTTGTTCTTCAACAATGTTTGTTTGCTAAAAATATTACTTCCAGTTTGTTTTTTAAATCAATTATATTATTTTTAAGTTTTTTTTTAATTTTTATTTTGAATTTTTTATGAAAAAAATGGAACTTATCAATTAGCATATTCGTGTCTACTTTTTATATGTAGATGGTGATTCTAACATTATGTAATATGTAAATGCGACTAACAATCCCTTTCCTTAACATTTTAATAATAAAAAAAAAATCAGTCTATAATAATAATCAAATGATGGGATTCATAAAAATATCAAGTAATGGAAGTGACAGAGTTGGAGCTATGATCTATAGACATTGAACTCCAGGATCTCCCATTATACCACTGCACCAAAGTATACAGGATATCAGCCAATTATTATACTGATTAAAAAATAAAAAACGGGTATCAAAAATAAATAAATCCAATTTTGTTAAATTATAAAAAAATTCTTATCCCTAGAATTTGGTAAATATAGGAGCAAGTTTCCAATCTTTATCCAATACACGTAAAACATAGATATTAATCTCAACACCACTCACAGACGAGTGGGACCACCCCAACTCCAAAATAAAATTAAAAACGTGATAAAACAAAAAAATTATTAAAAATGAGTTTTGTACATAGTCTATGCTTCTCTATTATTATTTATCTGATATTTTGTAATGCTATCTTTTAATTTCTGCATAAACTGTACTTTTTGAAATATTTCATCATCTTATTTAATTGTAGTTTTCAAATATATTCTATCTCCACCTTTTTGTTAAAACACCAATACGGTACTTCTTTAAAATGTATTTGAAATAATATTTATAATGTGAATAGTGCCTGCCTCTCCCATGAAACTCAATCCAATGAAAATGAGTTTATATTAGCAGATTCTGAAATATTTCATCAAACAACTTGAAGAAAATATTGATATTAAAGAGCATATTCTTAAATACAATTTTTCTAATGCCTTTATATTGTCGATAAAGTGTCCAAGTATCACTTTCATACAATAAATTTGGTAATAAACAACTCTATATACAGTTAATTTAATTGTAAAAGTTACTTCATTATGAAGAAATACCCTATCTTTTAAAGATCAATATACTATACAAGTTTGATGGTAAAATTAATTTGTTGATTTAAAGCAAAAGTAAAATGTTAATCTTTTTGCACTATGTTGATGTTTTATGCAATTTTGCCAATTCAAAAGTTGATTTACATAATGTATTTAAGGTTTTGAAAGCACATAGAGACTTTGGTTTAGTAATTTAGTGAAGGAAGAAAAATATTTTATATTGAATTGTTATTAATTGAGAATATAAGACAATTTAAGCATCTTGATAGTTTTTTTAAATAGAAATCTAAACCTAGATATTGGGATGTAAAAAAGACTCCATTATGCTGCTGCTGCTCTTAAAAAGTTAATGCATTAACTAAACTTATATCAGTTTCCAATACTATTTATTAAAAATTGAAAAAAATACATAGACTTGATTAATTTAACATCAATTTTCATTTAAAACGGTTCAGATTTTCCATCCATAATAATATCATTCATTTCATTCTATCACGTAGAAGCCATATAATACTAATAAATTTTGAAAATAATCAATTAATTTTAAAAAGGTATTAAACAAATCAATAAAAGCAATATTTAAAAAAATCACTTTTTTTGTTTCCAATACTTCACTTGCATTTTGCTGACTTGATTCCCTAAATGTCACATGATCACTGTTTCTTACGCTTGCTCATAACAGATATTAAAACAGACAAAACTCTCCATACAGTAGTGCCACTCAGTGCAAACCAAAATAATCAATGGATGCCAGAAGTCTTGTGCATAAAATCCCCATCTAGTGCATACTCATCCAATATCTCCAGATTAGTTTTTGACTATATAAGCTAATGAGCTTGGATTGAAAATATTATTGTTTTCAATTTTATTTTCATAGTTTTGTAGTTAAGCAAAGATAAAAGGTGGCTGCTGGAGGGTTGCATTAGATCCTAAAATCTAGGTGCAGTGTTCTCAGATCCAAAGCTCCTCACCGACGAAGGCCACAAGCCAGAAACTAGTCTGGGGAAATTGGATGAGTAGGCACTAGATAGGGATTTTATGCACAAGCCTTCTGCCATCCATTGATTATTCTGGCTTGTACTGAGTGGTACTACTGTATGGAGAGTTTTGCCTGTTTTGATTCCCTAAAACCATACTGAGTTTTTGGTAACTGTTCATCTATAACTAGAAACAATCCAGTCAACATAGTCCTCAAATGTTTCTTTATTGTAGTGAATAATAATGATATTCAATGATAATTATAGCAAATTTTGTATATTATTCTTTATTTTTAAATATTGGAATAGAAACATCCTATGATTAGACAATACAATTTCATGAGTTCATAAATTTCTAACAAATTCCAATATGACTCACTATATTTTACAACTTCTTCAAATATCTAACCAGAATTAATAGTGGTTTCTATTTCAAAAATCATAAAGGACTGTTTTGACTTCACTAAACTAGGATATCTTTCTCAAAATCTAAATGAGTAGATAAAATGAATATATTGTTAAATCTTTATCTCAATAGAATATCTTTCTCCAAATCTAAATGAGTACATAAAATGGATATATTGTTAAATCTTTATCTCAATGGGATATCTTTCTCCAAATCTAAATGAGTAGATAAAATGGATATATCGTTAAATCTTTACCTCAATTCCTGAATCAGATAATCAAAATATTCTTTCTATCAGTTTGAAATATAATTGCCATCATACAAAAAAATGCAACTGATGAATTTAATACAATTGCAATACCATTCTTTAGACCCATATGTGATTTCAATACATTCAAAAACATCTAATGACCCTGATCAATGAATGAATATCTTCATTGCAGTTTTAATTCATCAATCATTTTAAAGTCATATCAATCATAAAACTTCTGCCTTTAAATCTCTTTATTATGAATTCCACATTCAATTTATTATTCTACAAAAATGACTTTTTTTTTTTTTTATAGTGATTACTTGTATACATAACACCTTTCCTAAAAGAGTTACATATGGTTCAGTAATACAACAAATGAAAGTAAAGAGAGGGATTTTTTTTTTTTTTTTATAAAATATAGAATTTTATTCTGAAATTTGGTTACAATATATGATAATAGTTAAACATAGGATATATTACATGATAATCAGGGGGATGAAAGCTCAATATTGATATCTTGTTTGACACTAGCCAAAAGGACTAATATGAAGCATATCAGCAAGAAATGAGTCCGGAATAGTATCTTGTTGATATAGATGACCACACTTGCATGTCTCATATAGTTCAGTGATAGGTCTAATCCTTTGTCCATGCTCCGCATGACCAGTCGACCCTTCATATTGGAGGTTACTTCCATAGCAACTCAGGATCTGGGCAATAATCATGTAGAGCAAGGTGAGTTATCACAAAAGGATGCAGGCCATTCAGCCTCAAATTACTCTCCAAGGAAGGAGATTTCTTTTCAGGAGTGAAAGGGACCAGCTTTGGGGGCCAGATCAATAACCTCCATGCAGAGTCATAGATGTAAGAGGGGGCCAAATTCTGGTCCCTTTTCCGAATTTTTCCATTTTGTTAATATAGAGCTTGAGCGGACGTTCTAGTGCATGATTAAAGGTGAGCCAGCACTGTGTGTACCATAGTGAGAACAGTACAAATATCCGTATCTCTGGGATGGATCCACATAGTATATTGTCAATGAGAGTCGACAGGGCAGGCGTATTGTTATTTAACATGGAGGCTATAAGGACTCTGTAGGGGTGAAGGGAAACACAGTGGCAGAGGAGGTGAAGACAAGTTTCATCCTCTTTGAGGCATAGTGAGCAAGTGGTCTCTATGTTTGAGAATCCTCGGCGATGCACCAGAAAGTGTTTAGTAGGCAAGGCATTAATATTTATCTTCATCAGGAAATCAAAATATTTGGGTTCAAGGAACTACATTCAGTATAAGCTTTAGAATAGTAGAAAGCCTAAATTTTAATGAACAAATATCAATTTTCTTGTGAAAAGAATAGTATAATCTAATTTTTAATGCAATCATTTTAACCTTGGAATATATTAATCTTTGATCTGTCTAATGATCTACACTTGTAAATATTCATATAATATGATCTCTTGTAGTCCAACTTACATGATACAATCTATTAAATACCAAATGCTTTGAGTATCAATAGATCCGTATTCCTTTATAGTGATTTTTTTCTATCTAAACAATGCGATAATCAATGATGTGTCGTGCAAAAATTCAATAACAACAGACCATTTGAATTTATAGAACTGATATAGTTATTTCCAATAACATTAGCCAAAGTTAATTTCCAAGAACAAAAATCCATTTTGTTAATGGTACTGTTGAAATAAAAAAAAAAGGGTATTCTTCTTTTGAATGTAAAGATTAAGCATATGCCGTAATAAAATGAGCACAGCGCAAACCAGGTTTTAATCCCATTACTTTTTCAATTGATACCTTAAAGAATTCTAAGAATAAAAGATATTAAAGTAAATTGATTGATCTGCTTTTTCAAAAAACCTTCTAACTATTTATCAGCTTTATTGAACTTTTTCTTTTGTAAGAAATGAGTTTCACTATAATCAGCTACATCGATCTTAAATCTTGATTATTCCTTAAACCAATAGTGCACTCCACTGGTCAAATCATGAAGAGTTTGCACTATGTCCATGTAATTATATTTAGGAAAAAAAATATTTTAAATATTTACCTATAGTATTAGATCATCTGTTTTAGCTCTATTACTAATAATCTGCACGAAAACATGGCTAAACAGTGAGACAAGCGATTTTTAAATGACAATTTGTAAGTTGCTTTCATTTCTTTAATAGATATGGCTAATGCTTAAGTAGGGCTGCCTAAATTAAAATTTATTATTAAGCTGATACCCATGAATCAAATCAAGTACCAATTTGATTAATTAGTGATTTATTGCATAATCAAAAATTGTCATTAAAAACTATCAGTTATCTTAACCTGTAGTTATTCTTTTCTTAACTCCCAAGAGATAGAGTTAAAAAAATAGAAAAAGGAAATAAAGTCAGAATTGTTCTGTGTTAAAAAAATAGGGAATATAGTTACACAATTTTGTTGTCACAGTTAGTATAAAATGATTGACAATGTAAGAAATTCATAATAGGCCCAATACTAATTTATGAAAAATAGTAAAGTAAGAAAGGTGAAAGAAAAGGCTGTTTGTACTAAAAAAAGTTTCTAGCCCTTAATGAATTGACATTTTATCCTATAATATAGAAAGATGTACTTTAGATGAACACTAGTTTTATTTATAGTTAATTCTCTTGTATGAAGACCATTTTACTATTTGTCATCTGTAAAGTTTATCAATAATGTCTCAGCAAAACATACAAGTAAAAGATGCATTATGAAAATGACATATAATTCTTAAAATACATTTCTGGCTAAACTAGTCATTATTATCCTTTTTCAAATATCTTTAACCATATTTTGAAATGAATGTAGAGATTGGAAGCTTTGTAGTACATCTAAATTATTATATATGAGTAGGAAAAAAAGTGTGGAGTTAACAACATAATGCCTGTATTTAATAAAATATACACATACACACATATAAATCTTTAATTAACTTTATATCTAGGCTAACATAATTATATAATAATGTCTAGCCTAATAAATGATTAATAATTAATAATATATTTATCTAAAGATGATGTAGTCAAATAAGTGTTTTCAATAAATGTGGCATTTATAAAATAAGTTGGAGAGAATGTTATAATTCATACATAATTTAGAAATAGAAATTATTTCTTTCTATAGAAGTATTTAATCAATCAATTCTTTAACAAAAAAAAAAAAAATGGAATTGGCTAATTTTTTTAACCACATTTATTAATAAATGAACTGTTTATAATTACAAAATAATTTATTAATATATTTATTATTAATAGAACTCTTGACTTATGAACAATTTGCCTTTAAAGTTTATAAAAGCTTTTATTAAGAAAAGTGGATGGACTTTTTTTTCCTGTATGTAAATATTATTTCATTTTTTAAATAAACATTTTATTTTGACAGATAAATATTTATTAAATTATTTTTAGGTACTAAGTTAGTTATAGTAGTAGCTTCCCAAATTTAAAAACTAATTCTTTAACTTTTTGAGAATGATGAGAAAATTGTGGTAATATCTAAGAGATCAAAGGCTTTGGATAGTGAAGTTGATGATTAGAATTAGTTGTAATTTATGTATATATATATAAATGAATCAATAACATTGGGCATTGGGTGAGTGTTTGCATTTTTCTAATGTCTTATTTTGTTTATGAAATAAAACTATAAGTGTATAACATTACTCTTTCTAAATATATTTATTTTGAGAAGACACTGAGAAGACACATGAAACGAAATACAAAAATTACATTTAATGCATTTAATAGTTTACAAAA
The DNA here is from genome assembly GCA_028023455.1 of Epiperipatus broadwayi. NCBI lineage: Eukaryota > Metazoa > Onychophora > Udeonychophora > Euonychophora > Peripatidae > Epiperipatus > Epiperipatus broadwayi. Next base: position 45,665 of record JAQFVV010000458.1, read on the forward strand.
TAATATGCCATATTCCTTTTTAAATTTAATTAAAAGTATAATTTAATTTCTTAAATACGAAAAATAAAATGTCTATTGTTTTATAATGACAAGATAATATCTAGAAATTAGAAGACTTTGAGAAGTGAAACCATAATTTGAATTAGTTGCATTATTATTAAATGAGCTAAAATTATTCATAAGGAAATCTTTCTATTATTTATTTCACACATAAAATTAAAAATAATTGCACATTTTTGAACATAAGCCTACATAATTAAAGAATTCAGTGGAGAGATAAATCTTAAATCGATATAAGTAACAATTATATATTTCTGAAAAAATGGCAATGTGAAGAGATTTATGATTTAAAATACAAATGCTATTCTATAGCCAATAAAAAAAATACAACAAACAATCTTTTATCTTTCCTTTTTTAATATAATTTGATTTGCAATAAAAAAAAATTGTGTAGGAGTCTAGTTAGTAAATTATTTCACCATTATGTACAAAGTTATGGAAATTGAATCTCAACTAAGCTAAAAATTTATTCATTTCAGGATGATTCATATGCAAATAAATTTCTTAATAAAATTATTGAAATTTTGTTAATTAAAGGTAAAATGTACAGGTAAACATGTTAATTATATTGTTTCATGGTGTGATGATGACTTAGAAACAAAGAACTATACTTTTCTTTTTTGATATTATATTGGTTTTTATTTCCATGGATGCCATTTTCATTTATTGAATTACATGGGACAGAAAATAAATTAATATTAAAATGAACTTAGGACTTTTTAAAATTTGTTACTTAAGAAAATATCACATTCTCTTTTAGAGTCTTTATAATATAAATATATGTAAATATTCAGTTTTATTGACGTATTTTAAAATTATATTTATAAATATAGTTCAGCTATGATATAACCAAACAAACAACTAATAAAAAGAGATAATGGAAACTGAAATTATGTCATCTAATAATAGTATTTATTTATCCAATCTTCTATATATCAAAAATTGAACCACTTTTTAAATAAGATAGATTAGACATCAATACTTTATATATAGGAAAATTGGAAATATCACAACTTCTCAAATATTTTCATATGTAAACAAAAATAAGTTGCAATATTTTCTATTTTCCTTCCTCATTTAAAACTAGGAAATAAACAAAAATTAAAATCATTCCAATTTTGTAATTTAATTATTAATAATTTTATTCTTTTTTGAGCCAATATAATATCTGGTAAAATGAAAATACACACAGAATAGGTAGTTTTTTTAATAACATTTAGCTTCATTATTGCTTAGCATGCTTTCAATATATTTTTACTACATCATACTGATGCCATGAATATGATATAGTAAAAATATATTAAAAGCATGCTAGGCAGTAATAAAGCTAAATATTATTTTTAAAAAAACTACTTTTTCTGTGTATATTTTCATTTTACCAGGTTCTGATTTTGGTTTATAGGGATCAGATAAATAAATATTATTTGATCATGTGGTTTGTTTTGCATTGCCATTTTTTAATTAGTTACTTATTTGGTTATATCACAGGTGAAATCTATTCATTACAATTTTCTAGTTATTATATGTACATCATATAATATTAAATCATCCATGCAGTTTACTACTGTTGCACAATGCTTTATTACCATCGTCTTTTACAGTTTACAGTTTTGATTAAAGTATATTATATATACAATAATTATAAGTTGAAGTAATAAAAATTTTAATCATTTTTTAAAAATTGAATTGAGTTTTCATTGACTCGAGATAGAATTAATATTTTTTATGAATACTAAATATATGTATCTTGAGCAAATACTTATAATGAAAATTAATAAATAAAATAAGTAAAAATAACATTTAAGCGTATCAATTTCCAGATATTTTGAATGATAAGTTACTATTATTTATGAAACATTTCTTCATATAAAATTATTATTATTTTTTTCTTCATTTATTTATATTGCTAATTTGCCTGAAAAACTTTCATGTTTATTTAAATGTATATAATAAAGCTTCATGTATAGTGGTAGTATATTCGCCTGCAATTTTTAAAACATGTCAGGCCATTTAAAAGTTGAAACTTTTTTCAGGTTTTATCAGGCTTAAGATTTTTCTTTCAGATAGTTGGTCCATAATCAATCCAGATAGCCATCCAATATTAGTCAGTAAATAATTATTTAGATATTCTCATCTAGAGTAAAACAAGATTGAAAAAACATTAAAACCTAAATTATCACTGGGCAATTATCAAACTTAATAATATTCTTTCTGTTCTTGCTCCTCTATAAGAGGGGTTTGTATGAGTCCTGCAACAATCTTAATGATTATTTTATCATTATATAAATAACAAAGATAAGAACTGGATTTAATTAACTAAATAAAATTTAATATATCAATATTAAAATATATTAATAAATACTAACAATAGCTAGCTTATGGCATGTATGATATCTTTAGTAGCATTCTATTTTATAAACAACGACAAAAATACTATATTAAATTTTATAGGGTTAAATGCAGTTTTTTGCTGGAATTACATATAAATTATATTGTAAAAAGGAAGTTGCCGTGACAATAGATGGAGATTGTTATTGACATTGTTTAAGTTTGGACTGCTTTCATGTATTTACATTTAAATTATATTTGATAGTATAATTCACAGTAACTTTTGGAACAATCATGTAAAATATTAAAATATATAATTGCTGATGTTTCAACAAAATAACATTTGCCTTTAAGTGGGTAGATTATGTGATTGTTCCAAAGATATAAAAAGTTGTTATAAAAAGTAATTAATTAAGAATATAACTTCAATAAATATATATATATTTGATGTTAGAACTTCATTTAAAATGTAACCCCAGATTAATATTGTTCATTATCAGAATTAACTAGACAAATTCTTCCATTATCTAAAAAAATATCATGAAGCACCATTATTAAAATAAAACTGATTTCCTTCAAATTCTTTTAAGTTTCATTTTGCAAACATAGCTTAAGAGTTTCATAAAGGAATAACTTTACCTATAGCATTGTAGTGGTAATCCTGACACATATTTGGGTAACACGGATTAAAATCAGAATTAAAATAGTCGATCATATTTGAATCTTAATTTTTTTTTTACTTTGGATTGGGAAAAAACGTTGGTCAATAATTTTATTATTACTCATCTCATAGTAATTTTATATAATTTTCCATGCTATAATAAGAAAGTCCTTGTTTATCATTCATCATGGCATAATTTTTTTCTATCTAAAAGTTAAGATGAGGTATAAACATTAAATATTTTGAGTCTGTAGTTTTTTCATAAGTCAAATGCGTTGACCAGGAAACAAACCTGGGCCAGCTGCTTGGAAGGCAGCTATGCTAACCACTAGACCACCAACACATTAGTTGCTTACTTAATTTCTTTCTAAAAACAGTTCTGCCTTTAAAATATTGCTAATTATGTATACAGTTTTGCACATAGTAAACATTCTTTTTGTATCTTTCCTAAAAAAATAATCAGGTAGAAGCATAGAAGATGGTAATCACAGGCACAATCTCATTTCAATCTTCCTATTTTTTATTCTTAAAATAGCTATATAAGGACACAAATAATTTGGAGAAAAAAATCTTTCACTCATTTTTCCTGTTTTGAAAGTATGATATTTGGACAATCTATTTTGAATCCAGAAAGCAAAGTCTTTATTCTTCTTATAAATTAAATTTTTTTTTTGTTTGTTAGATGGAGAATACAATTATTTATTTATAAAAATATTGAGAATTATATAGCTATGCAACAATTTAGGTATTTAGCTAGAGTTGAAAATTTTAAATATGTAGTAAATGGCCATTTATAAAAATTGATTCATATGCAAAAAGCTTAATTTTCATTCATGAATCAATTTCTGTATATCATTAAAAGCCATTCATAAATGAGTATGATTATTCTAAATTTAGAAGAAAAAAAAAGAACAAAAAATTAAAAAAAATAACATTGAAATTAGAATTGATGTGCACATAATTAAAGGATGAAAGTATGGCAGCACAAACATATAATCCTATTGTCCAGATTAGATCAAAGGCATGAGAGACTTCACTACCTGACCTGATACTAAGCAAATGAAGAAGAAGAAAATATTTAAAATAAAATGGAGATAGAATGAGAAAAATAATAATGATGATTAATTTAGTTATGAATGGCAATAATAATTATTTAGTAAATTAAGTTAATAATTTCCATTAATTTTTTAAATTCTAAATAATATATATATATATAGACACACACAAATATAGCATATATATATATATGTAGATAATAAATTGACTAATGAACCTGACTTGAATATTCATCTCAATAGTTCCAAAAGTTATAATAAACTTAAATCTGAAAGATTTGATTGATTATATACACATTGCTCTAACAGCAAATTGTCTCAAAATTTTTAATAAGATGATGTACAAAAAAAATAAAATAAAAGAGAAAGTAATGTGTCTGACTGGAAATATGTAACAGAATAAATTAAAAATGTTTTATTGATTCCTGAATGAGTTTTTTTATTATATTACATTATAGATAAATAAATTTTTTTAAAAAATAAAAAATGTGGAAGGTGCTAAATTTTTTTCTTACATAAATAATACACAGAATCAGTTATGGATGGCAAATATTTGGCCAATTGTTTTTGGGTAAATCTTTTACACTTTATCTTTTTCCAATAAAAATGTAAAATTTAACTGAAACTATTGATAAGGAGAGAAGTAAAGGATAGTATCTTAATTTTCTAAAATACCTGGTATTTTTTATGGAATTAAAGAAAAATCTCGCCGGTAACCAATAGTGTACCATTGCCTTATGTATGAAATAGTAAAAAAATAGGTTATATGTTTTGAATATGGTCATGAATATCACATAGAAAATGTGACAAAGCATATGCATTGTTTGAAAGGGATATATGTTGCTACCTACCAGTTAAATAGTAAAAAACCCTGATAAAAATATCCCCCCCCCCCTCAGCTTTCAGCTCATTCAAATGAAGGTTATTTTTTTAAAGAGAACAGCAATTAGTTTGATAGTAATCAGGTCAATGCTACTAACAATACTCAGATAATTATGCAACTAATGTTTGCATTGTGGCAGAATTTGCACCATCTCAACTAATGCAGACTACAAAAAAAATGCTGATTTTCTGAATATTTATCAGTTTTCTATTATTGTGTTTTAATAAATTAATCTCTTTAATATACATAAAACAAACAGTGTGTTGTTACCATTTATTTCAAAAATTTGAGGATAATTTAGTACATCAACACTGAAAATTTCTTCCATTGCTGACTGCTTTAATTAATAAAGTGACTAATTTAAAAATTATGTTATGCTCATTTTTATATAGCACTACATAAGTAAAGGTTTTTTTAACATTTATAATATATATATATATAGCTATTTAGAAATTTATATTATTAATTTTTAGCAGTTATTATTATTTTTTTTATCCAGAATTAATGTTATACAGGAGGTCATTGTATATTTATATACTGTTACAGTAAATAAAATTTTTAGCTATCAACTAAGACAATTATGAAACTCATATATAATTCCATAAATAAAGCTAATATAATTTTAACAACTTAAACAAATTACTTATAACTTAATAATTATATTACTCAAATCTATCTTGTGCTATATTTTTGGTAGACATTTATTTTATAATAGCTATTTAATAAATATATGATTAATCATTTTTGCATTAGGTTAGACATGATTGCACTTCTTTTAGTTTTAGATATAGACTTTTAATTTATTAAAAATCTAAATATATCAATAACTCTTTTTATAAATATTACCAAAATTATCATTTTCTTTACTTTGCTGTGATATCTTATATAAATACAATTTATCCAAACCACTTCAAACATTTTTTAGCAAACCTTTTATTTGCATATATATACATCCATCTACGTTTCAACTGTCCTGCAATCTTCTTCAGAACCAATTTACTTTAATCTCTTAAAAAAATGTTTTTTTTTTTCAAAAAATTATCTTATATCCTAGCTAAGATAATTTTTTGAGAGTTAGGGTATAAGAAGACTGCAGGACAGTCAAAACATAGATGTATGTATATATGTGAAAATAAAGGGTTTTGCTAAAAAGTGTTGAAAGTGGTTTAGATAAATTGTATTTATATAACTTTTTATATATGGATAACAATCTTTTATTAATTGTTTACTTTTATTCTAAAAAATGCTATTATATTTCATCACACAAACATAAGGCTGAAAAGTAGATATTTCTTAATAACTTTACAAACTGTTTTTTTTTTTTTAAATAAGACATTAAATATGTAATTATTTTATTTTGTTTTTAAACTAACAGAACTAAATCATAATTAATGTTTCAAAAATAAAACTGAAATAAAAAAGAACTTACACTGGCTTGACAGTTTTATTAATAAAATTTTTTCAGAAATAACTGTAGAAGCTTAAAAAGTATTACCATAAAGCAATGTGAGCTAGGTATTGTTAGCAACAAGGCAATAATAAATGTTTCAGCACGAAATGTGCATCTTAGGAAACACATATCTTTTCGCATGACTTTGATTATATGTTTCAATAATGTGTGATGGAACAGAAGTTTGAAATATAATTAAATACAATTATATAAAGATAAGCTTAAGTACTCTAAAAATAAAGTGTACATGAAGTTAAATTGTAAAATGTGCTATATGGATTACTTGAAAAAGTATGTTTCTAATGTATCTATCTACAGTGCAAGAGATAGATCTAACTTCTGAGCTCACTGATGATTGTGATAGGATTGAGGAAGGTGAAAAATGCACTGGGATAAAAATATAATTGAGGATATGTAATATTTTAGAAAAATGCTTTTATTTAATTTGAACAGAAATGAATTAAAAACTAAAAAATATTTTTTTTCTTCAATGACAGTTTTGGTTCTAATTACATATAAGCATCAGAACTGTTGAAGAAAAAAAGTATTTTTGATTTTTAGGATAGTGAAATTAAATGTTTTTTTTTTTAATAAAAAAATTTAATATAAATCACTTTTTATTTTTTAGTATTTTAATATTTGTAACAGACTTTTTGTAACTATTCATATTCAAATTTAAAAACTGAGAATGTAGACAATGTCTCTATACTTTCAATATATAAAACGAAATTCATACAGGTTAAAAATCGTTTACAAGATTCTTGTGCTAATGAAGAAAATTGTAAATGCTTTTTAATAGTATTTTTTAAAAATATATTGCTACCTAATGTTCATCACTTAAAAATTACTGAGACGATATCAAAGCAATTTGAAATTCAGCCCACCAACACGAAATATTGCATTGTTGTATATATCTAATATGGATATAAAATTTTTAAAAAATCTGTTTGACAGGAGTATGTTAAAAATCAGTTAAAGATTTTAGCTAAATAAACAAACAAATAGAATTTCTAAGCTAAATTAAAGTATTTAAAAGGAGAAAATTATTAAAACTATCACCAAGTAATTGGCAAACCTTATTGTGCTTCTTACTGCAAAGTTCCTCAAGAAGAAGAACTATTAGAAAAAATAATTTTGTCCTGCAGTGAACTACTTAAAAACTGTTTTACCTTTTACTATATTATTAAATAAAAAAGAATGACAATTTATTCCAGAATATTGCTTAAAAAAAAGACTATTAAAAGAAAAATTTTAATTTTTGTTTAGTGTTGATGAAGAATGTTGCTAATCTGTCTTTATATTTTGATCTAATCACTAAACAAAATATTTTAAATATTGCTTAACCTAATTTATCGTAATAATTTAAATTTCTTTGCCTTTCATTTAAATTAATGTGAAAATAATACAGCACATAATATGCAAGTGCAATCAATATCATTTTACTAACATTTAAACATCACCCCTATCCTTCACTACTTTTCAATTAATAAAAATGCTGATAAAAAGTATTCATGTGCCATTACTTACTTTATTGTTTATTTAAATGAGCTTTCTATTTGATGGTAGATATTTTTTAGTATCTTAAAAAATAAATTTTTTGTTGAAATTATTTTTTTAATGCCCCCCCCCCCCCCCATTTTTTAAAACCCAATATGATTAGAAATTTGTACAAGTTCTGAATTTATTATTATTATTTTTCAGAAGATATGAAAATAAGTTATTTAGCTAATGATTTATAAAATGCAATTTTAAATTATAATTTAGCATAGATAATTTTAATAAATATTTGGGAACAAAAAATATTGCATTGTGTAATACTTCTTTTCCTTGTTATATATATTATTGCATTATAAAATGTTTAAATCATAATTTTATGAAAAATATAATAAAATTGCTATATAACATTTCATATTTAAAACTTACCTATTAAAATTTAAAAATAATGAACAACACAGAAGTAATAAATTTTAAAAAGTCTAAATTTTTTGTTTTTCTAATTTTGTAAGGGTAAAAACTTTATTTAGCTTTATTATTTTTCTTAATAATTTTTAGTTTTATTATCATGCAATTTTTTATATAAGCATAATGACAGCCTTCATAATTTTATACAGATTATAAGAATTACATTTTATAATAATCAGAATCATTTATAATACTTTTTCATAGATTTTGAATGTTTAGGCAGAAAATATTTTCTTAAAATTCTATTTATAAATAATAAAAAATGAAATTATACAGTAGCTCTTCTTATCAAAAAAGAATATGTTTAATCTCTCTTCATTGAAGACTTTGCTTATCATTTATACAGTTAACAGTTTAAAATTCAGCTAGTAGAATATCAAAACTTCTAAAAAGCTCAGGAAATAAATAAAAAATAAAAAAAAAAAAGCTCAGTAGTAAAATGGTTGTTTAGAAATTTGCACAGGATAGCTTTGGAAGCCATGAGCCAAAGTTTGCCCCCTATTGAATTATAAGTTAAGGGTAAATCCAATTATAGATAAATAGCAGTCAAACATTATATGAAGTTTATATATTTGTTATCTAATGTTTCATATATTTTTAAATAGCATTTTAAGTGATTTGTGACTAACTTTCTCTGTTTATAAATTTCACCTAGTACAGCTAAAGTAATAATAATAAATTATCTAATAGAAAGAAAAAAAAAAAGAATTATTAGAAGCACTCATGCAATTTAAAGTTTTAGTTTTACTTAATATAAATATATAAAACCTAATTCCAAATTTATTGTATTTAGGAAAAAAATATTAATAACAATGTCAAGTTAATGTATATAAAGACTGCCAAATACAAATAACCACTATAATTTATAAAATATAAAAGCTTAAATGTATACAGCTCTCATGTGTCTTGCAAGAGATACAGTGCTTGTGTTATTTTGTTAAAAGAAAGCAGATATAATGTTTACAGTGTTTACATTAAATTCTTTTATTTTACAATTAAAATTTTATATAATTTAGGATAGATTAAATATGTGATAACTGTATGGAAATAAATTTATAAACATATGTCTGCATACCAAAATAGCATATTCAGAAAACCACTTTTTTTCTCTGTTTCATATTTGAAAATCATTATTATTTATTTTTCAATAAACAGTATACACTTACTAAAAGTATTCAAAAACCCCCTCTCATATAAACTTATAAGTTTGTTTAGCTGTCCTTATTTTTAAAAGTTCTCTTATTGAACTTCTCTGCCTCTTTGGTTGTCTTACTTAAATTTTTATTAAGTTCTCTTGCCTTTTCCATTAATAATCTATCTAATATTCATTTGTCTTTTTCATATATCTTCAGGTGAAATACAATGTACTTCTTAAACAATCTCATTTGTAATTGATTTTGGTCTATTTAAATTTCAAAACTCTAGATACTTGCCCAAATTACTTTTCATTTTAGTTGTAAACAGCTTTATTCATGTATTGTATTTTTTTTTTTAAATTTCAATTATGTTACATGTATATGTAAACTGAACTGTTCAGTGCAATTATTTTCTAAAAAAAGGTATCAAGTTAATTAATCTTTTAAAATAAGTCCCGATATGTTTTGATCATCTATAATGATAAAGTATATATTTGATATTACAAATATTGTAATAAAATCTATTTTTAAATTTATTTATAGTAAAACCATGATCCCTCATTCTCCAGCATTATACATCTACATTTTAGTTCCACATAAATAATATTATTTGATACTTGTAAGTTTTCAAGTAAACCAAGATGGCAGCCCGTATTTTTGATAAGTTTCGAGGTCCCCCAAAAAAGCTTACAAAAACACCTGTTAAGAAACATCATATTTCATATTTACATTTTATTTTTTATTACTGTTATTTTAAAAGAAGAAATCATTGTGAAAACATTAATTACAATATTTACCATTTATTTTCTTTTTTTTTTTTTTTTTGATTAACTTATTAACAGAAATGAAAAAAATATATAAATACAATATTTACACTTAATTCACGTAGGCAACAAGCAATCATATTTTGACCATTAACACATATTTTTCCTGAGGGCAGAATCCAGTATCTTTGGAAATAGTTCACAGCATCACATTCTGTGACAGGAAGGTCCCAAATTTTTATCATTATGACAATTTCCAAAAAAAAAACATCTTAATGAAATTTATTCCTTTTTAAATTTACAATTGATTTATTAATTTTGTTTTAATTTAACAATTAACACATCTTCCATAGATTATACTCTCAAAACTACATTTATCAAAAATATGGGCTTCCATCTTGGTTTACTTGAAAACTCACAATTACCCATTATTCTTTCCATCTTCCCTTGAATCAATCTTTTCTCGAATTATCATTTTATTGCATTGATCAGTAATAAATCACTATCGAGATAAAATATTTTCTCACATATATTTTTTTAAAAAAAAAAATTGAAGCAATGTTCTTATACTTTGTCCTTGTCTTTGGATTAAGTGAAGATTTGGAGAAATACTATTGACAAAAATAATACTTCATTAAGAACAGTTATGAATAATCAATTTTAAATTTTTATTCATCACAAGTGAATTAAAATAACTTATGTGAGTCAGTTTCAATCATTACCTGTTTTTTTATATTTCATTCCTGTCACAATACAATATTTATTTTATTATGTCAAACTTCACTGGCAGTTATGATAAAAGCAAGTCTTCAAGAAGTTGCATTACATCACGTTATACACATACATGATGACTGCATTCGTGGAAGTGCTTTAGTTTAAAAAAAAAACACCATACTTTGAATTGAAGCATCAATTTTTCACAAAACAAATGTCAATCAAAGACTCTTTTCAGTAAATAACATTTTTAAATTTTCACATGATTTATAAAATCTTGTACCATGATTTTAATAATCTTTTCACTTATGTTATTATTTGTAAAATTAAAATCAAGATTATTATGGAACATAAATATGAAAGACCTACATATATCCAATATTCTTTATATGAACCCTGATTTTTAAATAATACATATAATTATTGTCATATTAAAATTATTTACATTATTAAAATAGTAGGTGAGGAATGCTTTTGAATTATAAAATATGAGTTATATTTAATATATATTTTGGCAAAGAAGTATTAAATTATTATCCATAATTTTTAATAGATTCTCAATATTAACATATCTATTATTTTTCCAACTCCTTAAAAACATAAGATGGAGACTTCACTGTAATGGCAATGTTTCTTTTTTTTTTTTGACATTTCTATATAAAGTTCTTTTCTTGAAAGTAGTAATGTTATTAATAAGTTTTATTAGTCATTCATTAGATTAAAGACTCCCATCCAATAATGAATAATATTTCTGTAGTGTAATTTTCATTGTATCACTCTCTTTTAACACCTTGTAGAGAAATGTAATCATGGACATATGACTAAAGATGTATCTTTCATCATATGTTCATGATTACACTTTTCCACAAGGTGTTAAAAGCAAATACAAAACAGTTCTTACTTTACACATGTCTTTGATCATATGTTCATGATTACATCTCTCCACAAGGTGTTAAAAGTGTATAGAAACCGGTTCCTACCTTGTGTGAAAGTGGTATAGTGAAAATTACACCAAAGAAATATTGTTCATTCTAATAAAAATGGTCATGGTATGTTTGATATGACACTAGGAATTCCATGATCAAAAGATAAGACTTGACTTTTGTTAACAGCAGTTTGCACTCTCTTAACATAATTTATTGTAGCAAATCAAATTTAGAGATACATTTTAAAATAATGAGCATTCCCTTATATCAATAAAATGTATAGGTCTGATGAATCTAGCATTTGGGTATATTGAAAAATTTCCCTGACTTACATTTTTTTTATACACAAAATAATATAGATTATACCCATAATATATATATTGCAATAAAAAAATCTGAATGAAGAAAGTGCATATTAAATTAGTTTTTTTAATCAATTAATTATGAAAAATACATTCATTTCCATTTAAATCTTATACTTTTTGTAAACAGTAATAAAAGTGACTACTCAATAAAATATTGAATTGATTAAAAATGTAACTACTACTTTAGTCTAATAATCACCAAAATAATTGTTTCTAAAACTTTAAAACAGTAGAAACATTAGTAGTGATATTAATTGTAAAGTATAATTAGATGTGGACAGCAGTAGTAGTAATAATTAAAATCTAAAAAACGAATGATAATAACGATAAGTAGCACTAGCAATAATAATAATGTAAATAAGTAAGTGACATCAAAATTTTATATAGACACTTATAAATTGTAATATTTTAGAATGAACCATAAATCTTAATAAGAAACTTACAATTTCACAGCTTTTTTTTTTTTTAAAAAAAAAAAAAAACTTGTTTAAAAAACAACAAGTTCTTTACCTCTCTTTTATAACATTAATTATTACAGAATTACTATTATTAATATTAATGAGATTTTTTTTTTTTTTTGGAAAAAAAAAGTGCAGCAATTTATTAGTAATAAATACACAACTAAAATAAATTTACTCCACAAGAAGATAACACCTTACCTCCATAGGAGCAAAATAAAGCATCAAGCATTGCCTTCGACCAGAAATTTATTCTTACTGCAGGGGCTCTTACATGTCAATTTACAACCTGAGAAAATCTTGACACAGTTATGTCAGCCATTAATATTACTACGTATTTTTGAAGTAAAAGATTGGGCTGCTACCCCGCAGCAACTAAAACAGGTCACAACAGCTGGAGAATTATCAGTGGGAGAACCTCATTCAATAAGCTGGGGAAGATAGCACGTTCCTCCCTCCCAAAACAAAAATTGAAAAAGAGTATATATAGTATTGGGAACATTAATCAAGATATGTGCAGGTAGAAATAAATTAAGACTAGAAAAAGTAAACATTTAAATAACAAGGAAATATGAATACGTGCGTTAAATCTCTCTTTTAATTAAACAAACTTCAACAGTTATGTAATTACAATCATTACCATTGTACGCTGAAATTCATATTTAGTGATTTATGTTTTTTTTTTTTTTAAAAAAATCACTACAGTCTAATTATTTATAAATATTGAATTTAAAAAATGGAGAGGTATGACTATATAATTTTTTTAATAATCGATCTATTTTTTTCCACCAAAAAAAAAAAAAAAAGCTAAAGAGAAAAAATTACTATAGCATAGATGAATATTAATTAACATCAACTTTATTTCTATTTCTCACATTTAAGGGCTTTAATTTTCAATAAATTTTAAAATGTCGCAAATGTTTTAATTAACTACATATCAAACTATAGATATGCTATTTACTTGATGGCATAATATAATATAGTGTAACTATATAATAATCACTCATAAACAACGTTCTGGTAGAATCAACTTAAACCAAAGCAGGCAGAATCTTTACCAACTAGAAGAATCTTTTAATGGTTTTTCAAAATACAGTTTTAAGTACATAAAGCTGCTAATACGCTTTTTAAAATTCTGATAGAAACAATAACATTTACATTTTCGTTAAATCGCAATATATCTTTAATGTTGTTATTATTCTATGCATATTAAACTGTCTTTTTTTTTTTTTTTAAGTGAATATATATATATTTTAATTTGCAGAGATTTACAGTAGTTGTGATAATTAAATGTCGTAAAATAACAATCTATTACTAACTACAAATAAATATTTTTATCCTCCCAATCATATGAAACAAATGTCACGTTGACCATTTTGATTCAATGAAACAATCTTCAGGAAGGCAGTAAGGGTAAGGGGCATGTACAATTAAAAAAAAAAAACGTGACAAAGTTTATTTATGCAAACTCCCCCTCCTCCAATAATCTCTTTTGGGGATGACTTTATTGATGTTCTACTTTTCTTTATCAAATTTCCAAAACTTATAAAAATACCCTATCCCATTTTATTGGTCTAGTAAAATTTCAATCTAACTCCATTACTTTTTACACAGGACTTATGCACAAACACTTCTGTATGTATGTTAAGTTCTATGTTTCAAGACCCAATTTGGGATAATTAGGCAGTAGGATACTATGTCAAATTACTATTATGCATATGAAAAAATAATAATAGAAATAAGTATGTTGTTTAGAAACTTAAATAAAAAACATAACACTACATGGTAATAAAATGTCTCAAATTTAAAACATATATACATATCATTATACTGCTACATGAAATTTCTAATCGTTTTATCTATAATAACGAATTTAATTTACAGTAGCCATTATAGATATATGAAGCCTCTCAAGTTTGAATTATATTGTTCAAAAATAGTTATAAAAAAATGAAAAATTATAATTTTATTACATTTCTGCTATTGGAATAAGACTGAAAATTTGTTTAAAAATGATTATTAAGATATGACACTTCATATAATTCAATAGAATTATTAGACTATTATTATTAGATTATTAGACTGTCTGACATATGAACTGGGATTGAATATTGTTCCAACTTCTAGAAAGATGCTAAGAAACATTTGACCTAAACTAGCTGAAAATTATTACTTTAATATATATATGAGAAAAAATGTATTTTCTTAATATTGTATAGTTTATTAGAAATATTTTTTTAAACAATACCTATAATTAATAGAGGGAGGGAGGGGTCATGCTATTTTCTTTTATAAATGTAATGGAGAAGATAGAATCAAAAGAATTTATAAAAGGGTAGTTAGGAAAGAAGAAATTGCTAAAATTGGGTTTTTGAATATGCAAGATGGTAGGAGACGAGAAAAGTGGCCGGAGTTAAACCAAGCAATTGAAAATTAAGAGTTTGAGGTATTGAGAAAAGTGGCTGGAGTTAAACCAAGCAATTGAAAATTAAGAGCTTGAGGTATTAGCAGTAGTGGAAACACATCTAAGAGAAGAAGAGACTATTTTGGAAGATTTGGTATGGCAGGGTATAAATAGAAAAGAAAAAAGGGTGGTGGTATAGGTGTTACATCGAAAAAGTATTTAAATATTGCTAAATGTCAAGAACATTTGTGGTTTGAAACAAGGTTGGGTAGACAAGAATGGATGATGGCTGTAGTATATATAGCCACTAGAGATAATCAAACTGTAATGGAGTGGAACAGTAGCATATATGAATGCCTAGTTAAGGATATACAGAGTTTTAAAGAAAAGGGGGAGAGAATAATGGTTATAGGGGATATGAATGGGCATATTGAAGAAATTGATGATGTAGATAATAAGAACAGTCAGTTTTTAAAGGAATTTTATCAAAGAGTGAATTTGAGAATTGGAAATTTATCAAATATTTACGAGGGACAATATACATGGTCTAGGAATAATATATTTCACACAATAGATTATGTATTGGTAGAGAAAGAGGAAATGAATAAAATACGAAAAATTAAGGTGTTTGATAATGAAGAAAGAGTATGTAATAGTGATCATAACTTTATTGTAATAGAAATGGTTAGTAATGTGATGGAGAATAGAAATAAAAGTAGAAACAATAGTGAAAGATGTGGATGGAGAGTGAATGATAAGAAGTTGGAAAAGTACAAAATACAAGTTGAAGAAGCCATGGAACAGTTGGTTGAGGATGAGTATAAGGCTGGTGTGGTGAAATAGAAAAAGTGGCAAATATGATTTTAGTTGAGAATATGCAGAAGAATAAAAGTAATAAGAAAATGAGAGCTAGTAAAAGTGTAAAAGAGAGGAAAGAAGCATGTAGAGAATATAAGTGTGCTATTAAGAACAAAGAAAGTTAAAAAGATAATGCTAAATGGTAAAAGTACTTAGCAAAGAAGAAGTTGGCTAAAATGGATAATTATAGAGAGAGGATGAAGTTGAATAATAAATTGTTGGAGTATATTAATAAAAGTGGAAGAGATGGGAGTAAAAAATTTTGTAATTACATTAAAAGGAGAAATGTAGAGGAGAGAGAAATAGTATTAATAGATGATGAGGGAATAGAGTGTAGCTATAAAAAAAGAATTAGAGAGGATCTTAAATAGAGATGTAATGGATATAGAAAAGATGTTAGATGTGAAGGACTTAGTGATAGAAAATATGAAAGCATTTAGTAATGAGAATATTAGGTTCACAAAAAATGAACTGAATGAGGCAGGGAAGAGATTTAGATGGATGGGCAGCAGAGATGGTAATGAATTTAGGGCATATAGCAAAAGTAAAGTTATTATCATGTTTTAATAGGATGGCATAGAAGAGTTTTTCCAGATAGTTGGAGTAATACAAGAGTAAGATTATTATTTAAAGGAAGCGGTAACATCAGTTTTATATAAAGTTTTCTCATATATGGTGGCTAGAAGAGTTGTAAAATGGATAGAAGAGAATAATGTAGTGGGGGAAATGCAAGGAGGTTTTAGGTCAGATAGGATATAAGAGATAGTTTATTTATAGTTACACAACTTATGGATATGAATAGGAATTCAGGTAGATCATTATATATGAGTTTTATAGATATAGAGAGGCATATGATAGAGTAAATAGAAATAGATTATGGGTAAGTTTAGCAAATTTGGGAATGGATGAAGCTTTAGTAAATATTATTAACAAATTATATGAAAATAATTACTATACTTATCAGTTAGGGGATATAGAATCAGTTAAAGTTAAAAATGGGGTGGGACTAAGGCAAGGATGCCCTATGTCACCTATTTTGTTTTTGTTGTATTTGAGTGAAATGGAGAAAGCAATAGAAAGACTAGGAAGAGGGATAGAGATACTTTTAATAGGTGGCAAGGGAGTATATACTTTGTCGGGTCTTTTTTTTGCGGATGATATCTTTTTGTGTGCAGAAAGAAGAGAAGATATGGAAATCATGTTGAGGACATGTGCAAGGGTGGGTAAAAAGATGGGGATTAAATTTAGTGAAGAATTTTTATTGGGGGATATAAAATTAAGTGTGGTGGATAGATATAGGTATTTGGGAATCATCCTAAGTAATCAGGAAAATTGCTTGGATGAATGGGAGAAAAAATTGGTAAATGAAGAAAGAAAAGAAACGGTTTGGTAAAAAAACTAACAGTGTTTTCATATAATAAATATGATGTAGCTAGAATTGTATGTAAGGAAGTTGCAGGGTTAACATATGGTAATGAGGCAGTATTAGTAAAAGGGTTTTAGATTATTTAGAGAAAGTACAAAGGGAAGTAGAAAGACATGCATTAGATGGAGAGGTGTGGACAGCAAAGGAGACAATTGAAGGAGAAATGAGATATGAGAGATGCAAAAAGTAAAATGAAAATGTTTGGTAGGTTGTAGTTTATGGATAGTAAAAGAATAGCCAAAATAGTGTTTAATTGGGTTATGAGTAAAGGGCAGGTAACAAGATGGGTGAGAAAGGTAATGCGGTATACAAAAGATTTGGATAAAGAATTTATATCAGTATACTTGTATAAAAGGTGGGATGATTGTGTTAATAGGATTGTTGAGTGTTATAGTGGTAAGGAATGGGATAAAAGAATAGATGCATTAATAAAAAATAGGGAGTTGGAGAGATGGAGAACTAGTATAGAGGGTAAGAAGAGTTTAAATATATATAGAAGTAAACGGAACATTGGGTGCGAGTTAATTTATGATAATAGTAAATAAAGTAGTTTATTGTTTAAGGCTCGAACGGGATCTTTAGCAACAAAAGAATATACATGTAAATGGAAAAATATGGGTGATTTAATGTGCAAATTGTGTGAGGAAGGTATAGAAAATATTAGGCATCTGTTGATTGAATGTAAATGCTTGAAAGCAGAAAGGGTACATATAATGAAGTTATGGGAGAATAAATATGAACAAAGTGATTATACAGAAAATGGATTATTGGTTTTTATGCTGGGTTTGGGAAAAGATAAGGGAGATTTAGATATAAAGGCCATAGAGTTGACAAAGATTATGTTGTGGAAATGGGATGGAGCAGATTATGGGAAAGCTTAGGGTAGAGAATGGAAGGGGAAGGTAAAGTAGCTAACAGGTTTTTTTGGACATAGTTGCTGAGAGATTCCTGACTCCGTTTAAGGAGAAGTCACAGTACATCACATCACATCATATTTTATTTCATATTTTACAAAATAGGAGTATTTTAAATCACAGTCCCCATTACAGGTAATTTTTAAATAAGTTTAAAAAATAACTATGCACATTTCTACAAATAATGATTCCTAAATTAATTGAAAAATTGATTATTAGAGTTATATAGCAAAGTGTTACATAATAAAACATAAAAAAAGAGGTGACTGGTCAATAAACAAATGAATAAATACTGATAATAATTCAACAATGCTATCGTTTGATTTTTGATTTTCTTTTTTTTTTTTAAATGTAAATATTTTAAAAATTATTTAATTTTAACATAGTTTAAACAATGAAGATAGATCCAAATACTAATAAAATACTTTACATATATATAAACAATCAAAAAATGAATAAATATGATATTATTTAGGGGGGGGGGGATACAAGGAGTTTTTAAAAGGCTCCTATTTTCCTTTTATATTCTAGCATGAAGAGAACAATAATGGTTTAATAAGACAATAAGTATATGAAATATATTTGAATATATGTAGCAAGTTAACAATTTTTTAATTTTATTTTGATTGTGGATTAGTGAACTTTTGAATTAAACAAAAATTAAAATATAATTAAGTCCTAATTAGATATTAATTATTTACAAATAAATAAAGTCTTACACAACCATACGCCAAGTTCTATAATCAAGATATCATAGCATTAAAAAAAAGATGATGGCAAGATAAATTTTAAACAAATTCAGAGAGACTATAGATAAATATGTTGAAATAGCTATTCATTTTAAAAATAAAAAAGATGAATGAGACAAAAATGACAGTGAATGTTTATTTATCTTGAGTTACAAATCACATGCAAATGACATTGTGGAGAGATTCTATATAATTTTAATAAACACATTAATATATATAATGTTGGAAAATGAAAAGTTCAATCTATGTTCTTCAAGCTTTCTGCTGAGTGTTATGCATATTAAATCCCTTTCCTAAAGACAGACTGAAGTAACTCGATAAGAGAATGTCATGACCAAATTTTATTTGGTCATGACAATAGTAATTTGCTATTTTTATTATCCCTTAACATAATTTATTCTTGTATCTCAAAATTAAAGCTATATCATAAAATTATGAAACACTTTATATCATTAAGATGTGATAATAAATTTTAATACTTAATCAGATAGATGAAGAACACAAACCCATATAAAAGATTCACTTGTCTTTACTAAATTAAATATTAATCTTGGGGTGAAAAGTTTGGATAATAAAAACTTCTAATTGTAAGATCTAAAAATAAATCTCTCTTAGAAATACAAAGATGAGAACCTTACAGAATAATGAAACAAATAGATTCAAACAAAATTCATTCAGAGAGAATGAAAGGCCATTTTCTTTCATTTTATTAGATTGACAAAGTTAACACAATTCAAGTTTAGAATATTGATGGAATCAAAAGTAAAACAAGACAATGAAAAATAAGTTGACTTCAAACTAATAAAAATCTGCAAATAGGTTTTCATTTTTTACTGGAAGTAAAAAAACAAACAAACCAATAAATAAGCCCATACTGACAGATCAGTAATCACTTATTATTAGCTATTTATCATCTAGAAATTATTTTACACTGTATTAAAGATATTATTTAATGGATGCCAATATATGTAAAAATTCAATTAAATACAGTAACTCCTAAGTTAATAGAAGAATGGGAGCAGAATCACTGCCATTAAGTAAAATAGAACTTTTCCTTCACTAAGAAATGTATATAGCAACAAATCTGTAAATGACTTTTATTATATAATATGAACCAAAAATTATTTTAATATATAGTGTTTTAATAGTGTAATTAAATATTTATAAATAAAATTAAAAGGAAATTAAAAAAAAATTAGAATTGTTTTTCTCTCTCTTTTTAAGAAAAAAAAAATTGCTTCACAGACCTGATGGTTTTAAAATTCTGTCCCTCCTACTAATAAAGAAACTTAACAACTGTTCTGGATAATGATTTGGCTTTAATGAACATTATCACTGGTTTGACCTTCAATTCATACCATTTAAGTTTTTCTAGTTCTCTAAATAGAATTTCCTAATTATTTTAACACTCATAAAGTAGTTTTTAATTTCTTTTAGAAACTTATTTTTACGGTTCATAATAATTCTGTTTGATAAGTTAATCCTAGTTTACAGCCCATGTCAATAAAAGATATACTTCTGTCAAAACGCTTTAATCTTTTCTATATTATTTTTTTTTTCTTTTTAAACTCTTCTTTTTAAAAAAAAATTTTTTTTTACTGAACTAAACTTCACGTACATATAAAAGATATCCAACAATGTTTTGATTATTTTCTATAAACTTTGTCAAGGCATAATTCATTTGAAATATAAAACAAAAATATATAAATTTAAAAATAGCAAAAATATATACTGTACATATAAAAATACACCAACGAAAAAATTAATTTCACTTTTTTTTTAAAAAAAAAAATAAACAAATTATTAATATCAAAGTAACCCTCTATTCAATTTACTAGCATAGTATTTGTAAGCATTCTTTGTACTCAACAAAACATGGTTTAAGTATTAAAATGACATTATAGCACATGTGCATAGGATGCAATTCCCTT
The DNA here is from genome assembly GCA_028023455.1 of Epiperipatus broadwayi. Taxonomy (NCBI): domain Eukaryota; kingdom Metazoa; phylum Onychophora; class Udeonychophora; order Euonychophora; family Peripatidae; genus Epiperipatus; species Epiperipatus broadwayi. Next base: position 66,709 of record JAQFVV010000458.1, read on the forward strand.
CTGATTACAAATAATATTAACGTGGTTTATGTAGTAATATGCATGAAGAGTAATAAAATTAAAGAAAAGTTTAAGAGAAATAACACAAAACAGATTATTTATGATTAGTAAACAAATTTATGAAGATTGGATCTGTGCATGATAAAACAACTGGATATCAGATTGTTTCATTCCCACAAAAGAATTAGATATATTCAAAAAATATCAAAGATCAGTAATTATCAATTCAGAAAACATCCAACAGTTTAGTAATTCTACAAACAATGCTTTATGAAATTTTACATTATGATTTTAAAAAAAAAAACATATATCAAGTCTTGCATAAGTTATGAGAATTAGATAGAGGTATATTTACAAATGAAATGGTTCATAAAATACTTGGATGTAAGTTCTGAAATGTAACTGAATGCTTAGAGATCTGCAGAAACATTGATGGTTTCCCATATAGAAATTGATATCTAAATTAGCCCATATAATGTGTTTTATTTTATATATTTTCATATCTAAAGTTGTTTTAAAATTTTTTAGAACCTTGCAAAGTTTAGAAGTAGTTTCTAATGTTAATAGGAAAAATAAAATATTTTTATTTCTTCTTGTTATGTTTATTTCCAATTTATTTTGATAAATATTTCTAATATTATTTTAATAAAACTTTTTAACTAACAATATTTGTGGGGATTCTACCTCAATAAATGTTTATACTATTCTGGGCTAGGCTAAACAAACAAATAAAAGCTATTAATAATCTTCAAGGGTATTTAAATAGTAAAAGAAGTTACATTTAAAACTAATAATACACTATTAGCAAGAACAGTACAGTTAACACATAAAAACTTATTTTTTAGTAAGACTTAAAAATAACTCACTTTATCTTAACATCATTTATTATTAAAGTTATCAATAATTTTAAAAAAAGCATTATTTGCATAAAGAATGAGTTATTAATTCTTTCATCAGTATTCATTTTAGACACGCTGATATTTCATATTCAGCATATATCAAATTCTTAATATGCTCTCACCGACTTTTTAAAATGTGACAGAAATGCCAGCCGTAAATTTCAACAATCCTTGCTCCATTGGCTATATTATTTAAGTAGTCAACATCAAATGTATATATGAATTAAAATATGAAACAAATCAATTATGAAAAATATTATGCCACCTAATTCTTTTTGTTTTGTTTATTTCTCATGTTCACTAAGAGATATGATGAAATTCTTTCATACATAAATATTGACATAACAGTAAAGTTATTTCAGCATTGTTCTCTAATATGAAAGTTAATAATAATTTCCAGCTTTGAATATAGTTGCACAATTTTCTTCATGGAAAATAACTACAAGGCATTCTTTTTCGAAAAAGTCCTGCTGTGCAGTGACAGATTTTCACACATGCTCTGGATCTCATATGTGCTGAAGCACCCAAAATGATAATTTCATTTCAAAGCTTAAATTACACGATGGCAAAGCTGATCATTAGTTCAATCACCATAAGAATTTTATCCACATTATATGATGCTCACGAGACACGGGGAACAAAAAAAATGCTAAAACATATAATTTCATGGAAAATATTGTCATGATTTGAAATTTATTTTTTTGAATGATGAGATCAGACAATTTTGGGAAAAAATATCTTTATTATTTATTAGCAATGCAAATAGAAGGAATTCTTGTCCATAAGTAAATAGATTAAAAATTATTTAAATAATCTACCTATGATGTTGGGTGAAAATGACATTACTTAGTAATTGGATTATAAAAATGTCATGAAGTTAATACACTAAAATACAGAAATGCATCCTTATAATGATAATTATTTTAAAATATATTTTGGGTTATTAATTAAGCTGAGAATTACTGAAAATCTATAAATTTTAATAAATCAAATATATTCTCTTTATATAAATAAAAAGTTTTAATAAAATTTCTTTTTACATATTTCAAAATGTTAGTCATACAAAATCTCAAATATGTCTCAGGTATTTCAAATACGTAATTTCTTACTGCTGATACATTTACATTAAATAAAAACTATTAACAAGAAAATGCAATCTTAAAAGTTATATTAGAGTAGCCAATTCATTGGACATTTACATTTTGAAAGTAACACTACTATTAAATTAATATATCAAATCAACAGCTATTAATTACATATCTTTTTTGACTATACAACAATACTTCTCTTTTTCATACAATCACTATTTTGAAGAACTAGTTATAGAAGTCTCAATCTTACTCTACTTTTTTAACTGTACTTATTGGGGATATTGTTAGTTTTAAAAGCACCCCCAATAACTTGGTATTTCACAATTTTTAACTGCTATAACACAGTTCCATATCTGATAAATACTTTCATTAATATTGTGTGATTTTGTAGACGTGTATGAAAAAACACTTTTAAAAATATATATCAAACAGTTGAATCATGAAGATATATTATTGTTAATCTGAATATGAAAATTAAATAATTTTTAATATCCCGCACAATTATATCAATTGTTATGATGCATAAAATTATGTGCAAAAAATATATATTTTTTATGAATTGTGTCTGTGCTACAATATAAATACACAATTTGTAATAATGTACTTTGGTTGCAAATATTGTTCGTATTTCAAAATTAAATAATTTTTAATATCCCGCACAATTATATCAATTGTTATGATGCATAAAATTATGTGCAAAAAATATATATTTTTTATGAATTGTGTCTGTGCTACAATATAAATACACAATTTGTAATAATGTACTTTGGTTGCAAATATTGTTCGTATTTCATTACATATATATATTGATACTAATATAGATACAAGTTTCAATGGTGTTACCAAAAGAAACAACTACCTTTGGATTCATAAAGAAATCAAACTATTAAAAAATTATATTCATACTGATATTTATATTTATAAGTCTTTTAAATATTGTAATATTTATATAATATAGTTTTTTATTAATAATTTATAAATGTTTTTTGTTAAAGCATTTGCAGAACTTTTCAAAAAAATATTTAAATGTATAGAATGTTTCAAAATGATAGACCCGAATTAAAAGCAGTGTATTTCACAATGACAACATTACAATTACATAAAAATTTACAAATAGTTTATTAAATTATAAAGTTTTACTATTTTATACATGATCTATGTAAATTCCATCTACAGTGTAGATAATGCTGAGAAGATAATAAAATTCATCCAAAATTGGTTGCCAAAAGCGGCACAAAACATAGTCATTGACATATCCCAACAAGAAAAAGCCATAGGATGTAATATCTGGAGATATTGGGGCCAAGAGTATAGCAACGAGTCTTGGAATACTGTGTAACCCATCCAACATAGAGACAGTGTTAAAAAAAAACATCGAATTTGAAAATACCAATGTGGCAGTGCCAACTCTTGTTGAAAAACGAAGTCATTGCAATCATTAAATTGTGAAATGTTTGTCCTATAACAGTGTTTTCCTTTGCAAAAACAGCCATAAGCTTATTTTTTGAGAAATGACAGGAAATTATTATAATTCGGTAATCCACATATGTGCACATTGTACAATTAACTTTATTACCATTTAGATTAAATGTTGCTTGATCATTAAAAATCAAATGCAGTAAGATGTCATATTCTATGTTCAGTTATCATTGCAACTCTAAATTCTGTATGCTTTATTTTATTATCTGTACAAAGATTCTGCATTAGTTGCAAAACTGATATAGACTTAGGATTAAGTATTACCTTAACATATAATAAAAAATCATATGAGAGATCACAAGTTCTCAGTTGGGATGAATGGACTTTCACAGTTTATGCAGAAAACTCTCTTAAATTCTTCCCCACCAAAGTGCATGTTGCCTTGTACTCTTCTTTTTACATAAACAGTCTATTTTCTCACATTGTCAATATCAATGATGAATGCTTTTTGCATTGGTGGATCAATACCAAAATGCCATTGAAACAAGTGTTCATAACAATTATGGATTCAGACTTACTAAATTACAAGATGCAATGCTTTGTGTTGTGAAGTTGTCTCTTGCGAATGAATGAGATTAAAAGCAGGGAGAGATACATTTATGAGTAATCACTTGAAACTACGCCCTATCCTCTTAAGTAGTAAGAGTTACATTCATTAGGGGTTTGTAGTTATATAAATATAATGATTTCCAATTGGGTTCATCTTTTTGAAATGCCTTTTATTATTAAGTATACTCACATATACAAATGTATATTTAAAATACTTCATATAAATAAATAAATATAAATTTCTAAAAATCAAGAATTAATGATTTTTTATTTGATACAAATATATATATATATATAGGAGAGATCAAAACACATAAAACAATTTATTACATTCAAATATCAGCCTTTCAAGCTAATTGTGCACGAGCTTTGCGAGTGTTAATAATAAATGAATACTTCCCCTCCAATGCAAGATATAGTATTTATCTTAACAAAAAATTTCAGAGAGAAAATATTCTTCGTAAGCACAGTAAATGATAAATTTAATCATTCTTTTAACTGTTCTTCTCGAACAACATTCTTATATTAAATTACTATTAAACATCACATGATCATCATTTCTTATGCTTGCTCATAACTTATTAAAACAGGCAAAACTCTCCATACAGTAATGCCACTCAGTGCAAGCAAGAGTAATCAATGGATGCCAGAAGGATTGTGCATAAAATCCCTATCTAGTGCCTACTCATCCAATATCCCCAGACTAGTTTCTAGCTTGTGGTTTTCATCAGTGAGGAGCTTTGGATCGCCTTTTTAATAACAGTTATGAGTCAGCATAAGAAATGGTGATCATGTGATGTTTAGTGGTTTAACACCAATCCTGCCTAATAGGATAGTGATGGCTATGATTTTTAAAGAACCAAAGACACCAAAATGTATGGGTACTGAACTAAGTTCAGACCTATATGACTATATAAGCTAATGAGCTTGGGTTGAAAATATTATTGTTTTCAATTTTAGACTCATAGTTTTGTAGTTAAGTAGAGATATAAGGTGGCTGCTTGAGGTTGCATTAGATCTTAAGATTTAGGTGCAGTGCTCTCAGATCCAAAGTTCCTCACTGATGAAAGCGACAAGTTAGAAACTAGTCTGGGGATATTAGATGAGTAGGCACTGGATAGGGATTTTATGCACAAGCCTTCTGGCATCCATTGATTATTCTGGCTTGCACTGAGTGGCACTACTGTATGGAGAGTTTTTGCTTGTGTTTAAATTAGTATTTGATTAGTTAATTTACATTAATACAGTTACAGTTTTTACAGTTCATTTTTTGCCATTATTATTTATTTTAAATTTGGCAAAAACTATTCATTTAATAAAACCTAGGAACCAAGTTTGCCAAATTAACCATATTGCTCCTCTCTATATACTGAAATATGTAATTCCCTCTGCAGTTTATCATAAAGATGGATTGATAGACTCAAGAACTAAAGATTCCTGAACTGAAGTTCTCTTTGGAATGTAATATTCACATGAACACCTGAGCAACAAATCATGTGATTACTAATGGTACAAATGAATGTGCATTATAAACATTTTTTCATTGTTATTGCTTACCTACTTAAAAATAAATGTATAAAAATAACAATTTTTATCCTACTTTCTAACAATACGTTACTAATGAAAAAAATATTAATAATCTTTTAATTATTTATTTATTAACAGCTGACTTGTAAACTAATATGGCCATTCTAATTCCAGAAAACAATATATATATATATATATAAGGGAAAAGTGAGTTTTAACCAATCAGTATACAATATGGTCCTTTGTTTTCCTGAGAGATTTTAACAATTTGAAACTGACCATTATATTCTACCTTCAGCCATATCCCCCCACAAAATCAATTAATAATGCAACTTCTTAAAATAGATTTGAAATAGGATTTATAATATTAAGGTATGCTTTACTATAAAATACTTTTTCCAGGCTGACTGCTATTATTCAACTGAATGAAAATGTGTCTTACAACAGTAGATTCAGTAATATAACATCTAGCTAAATAAAACTGATATATTTTAAGAAAATTATAGAATATGGATTGGACTAATTTATCTTTGTTTGACTAAGATAGGTAGAAAAAAAAGAAAGAAAAAATTCAATCACAATTTTAAAGTGTATAGAGGACTGATTTGAAGATTTACCTCAAAAATTTAAATAATTTATTTTATATAAAAGGTGAAAAAAAAAAAAGCAACAAAGGAAAGTGATAATAATTTATATCATTTATTTATAGTAAAATTAATATTTGCAAAAAAAAATTACCAAAATTGAGAATAAGAAATAAATTCATTAATTCCCTGTCATAATTGTTCATTTTAATAAAATAAATTTTCCAATGTCATTGCTAAATATTCTTAAACAAGAGGATAAAACTACTATAATACAATTTTTTTTTTATACCATATAGAAGAAAAAAAAATTTATTAGAAATGTGGTGTTTTAAGCAATAATTTAAGATTAAGAAAGTTTAACTGAGAACTCTAAGGAATAAAGCTTCACTTCACTAACTTATTATTTAAGCACCTTCATATTATTTCCCATATTTTAAAACGTTTGTAGCTAAAAACTATTATTTTCATATTTTCTTTAGATTATATATAACTACCAATAAAATTGAAAAAATATTTGAAATCAACATAATGAAACTCAGTAATTTATAATAAAAACATATTTGATTAATGTAAATACTTCAAGAACAATCATGTCTGAATACATTAATCTTTATGTGTTTAATTTATACTATTGTTTGATGGAATCATTTTGTTAAGAGACCCTCTTGGAAAATGAGGTTTGTTGAAAAAGTCTCCTCATCCATCCAAAAATTATTATGAAGGTGAGGAATTTATATATTTTCAGATGTTCCCAAATACAAGATAATATAATATTTGATTAAAAAGATTATAAAATGCATCACATAAATGAATACCTGATGTTCAAAAGAAGTTAGAGTGAATTTGAATATCCTGCATTGGGTAGTAAAAAAAAAAATTAAATTGTCATTCAACTCTTACCATAATATATCTGAACTATGCAATCTTTTATATGCCACTGATTACATACCATCTTATTTTTATAAAAACTACAGAATGAAAAACCTTATTTGCATAAAGGTATTATTTTTAAATAATAATTAATGATGCTTTAACCAAGTATGTTATTTTTAATATACAATGAATATAAAATTAACTCTGAAGTATATATATTCATTTAAATCTTAGCAAAGTGTGCAATGCTTATGGGTTATAAGTTTATAACTTATTTTTGAAACAACAAATTCTACTAGGAAGTTGTGATATTGATTATATTATATATATTACTTATAATACTTCATTCATATACACTTTAATGCAAGTAATTTTCTTAAAAATTTTATTTTCTTACAGTTTCGACTGTCCAGCAGTCTTCAACAGAGCTCTATCTTCCTTACAGTTTTAACTTTAATTAAAATGATTATATTATCTTGCTATTCTGTATTAGTTGGTATATACCAAATTTTATTAATAAACACAATTTTTTTTTTGTTGAAAAGATTCTTTTACTATGACAATCACAATATTAACTGATCAATTTAACAAGAGTAGAGAAATTGACTGAGGGAAAAACCTTATGCTCTTTTCCATCTCATCATTTGCAGTTCCATTCAATAACTATATATAAAAATAAACATCCCTTAATAAAAAAAAAAAAAAAGGAATGAATGACCATTAAAATTTTTTTGAATTATTAACAAATGAGCTGGCAATAGGATGGTTATTATGTAAAATAAATGAATTTTCAGTAAAATATAAAAATGTTTTTTTACACACATTGGACATCCCAATTTCTATTTGAAAATCAATGAATTTGTTATTGAAGTTTTTTATTATTATTATTATCTACTTTAAGTCATATACAAAAAAGCTTCATGACTTATAATGAAATTATTAAAATCAGAGACCATTAAATTTTATGAATATATTTAAGTATTAAGGGCTAGATTAAACTGTTTTAACAAAGAAGCATGCTATGGCAAATGGCTACTAATGTAATTTATAATCTAGACACCTCATATGTACTTTTAATGTGATCCATGGTGGTTTAAAAGGGTAGGTGGAGTAATGATTAGTGTAGTCTTCTAGAATGGGGTTCAAATCTAGACCACAGAAAAAAAAAGAGATTTACAATTTTTTCTTTGAGACAGCTGGTCTATAAACACTCTAGCTAGCCATACCTATCAATTATTGGTTGGTAATCTGGCTGTTTTTAGTTATAAGGTAAAAAAAAGAGAGTAAAATTCTCAAAAAGAAATTCATCATCCAGACAGAATGCCTTTTTTCTTTCACTATTTTCTTTGGAATGGTTGACATTAAAAGTTATATAAAAAATGATACGTACATCAATTAAGAAAGTAAAACAGCTGACCAATGAATAAATCATTCATAGAATTAAATTCCATTCAATTAAATGTTTAATTTCTTTATTTAGCATTGGGTAATCCTCAGCATTAATTAGATACTTTTTTCAATAATATCAAATTCATCATCGTAATAAAAAAATGTCTAAAGTCTAATATAATAATTATCATACTGTAACTGTTAGTAGAATTACTTGCTATTTGTTTTATTTATAAAGAAAATATTAAATGGAGCTATAACTTTACTAATCAAATAAAAGTGGCACATTTCTTAATAAACAAGTTTATACTTAAATAGCTACATATTCTTTTCTATACATGCTGCTAAAGAGTTATTAACTAAAATGTTTTTCCAATATATGACCTATTAAATTTCGTAATCTGAATCATAGCAATATGTTACTTATGCCTTATATCCATTTTTTTTTGCGGTTTTTATATTATAAGTGATCCTGATTTACGATGCATGGATATTTATCAAAGACGATTTTGTCTTTCTATGCTATTTTTTTGTTGTTGTTCTACTGATTGGTACTGTATTTTTTTCTTTTCCATATGTCAAATGCGTTGACCAGGAAGCAAACCTGGGTTAGCAGCTTGGAAGACAGCTATGCTAACCGCTAGATCACCAACTTTATTTTTATTATTTTAACTTTGCATTTTATCATATAAATTTTAAAATGTAGTTTTGGTAATCCTCATTTTCAAACTGTATGTTCAGAAGAGTTTCAAATACATTTCATTGTTACATATTTCATAATTGATATATATTGCCTTTTAATTTCTGAATTTTATATTTTTCAAACTTGTCCAAATTTATTTATTTCATATCTGGATTATCTTTTTTATCAGTAGCTTTAATTTCCTCTCACCATTAAATTAATGAAAGGCACTCATTTAATAGAATTTCATTTACATCAGTTACATGAAGCCTAGATAATGTGAATTAATGCTATTTTCAATAACTTCTAAGTTGCAAAACTCATTCATGTGATACAAAAATAAAAATATTTACTGGATTCAAATATATTTATTCAGTGTATTTTCAGTGTGTGAATTGCCAATGTAATAGTAATCATAATGGATGGGTCACATGATCATAGGGGCAAGAAACAGTTACTGAAACTCGAAAGTTCTTTATGGGAAAAAATCAATAATGTAATAACTAGGATTATCTAATATAAATGAAAGACAATCCAATATGTAATTCAATCAATTAACAAAACAATTAAATTTGAAGAAATTTTTTTATTGACAGTAAGCACAATTATAGCTAAAAAAATAATCCTATTCTATTTTGCAATAGCTATTAAAATAAATAAGTATCAAATGCTTTATTGCTGAACAGTTTGCAAGAAGGTTAAGCACCAGAAGTCAAAGAGTTGGCAACTATTCACTGATCTTGAGCTATGTGCTTATCTAATAAGCAATTTAAAGTAAATAATTTTATACTTACATTCTAAGACTGACATGAATAAGTATAGTACTATCTGTTATATAAATTACTATCTGTTATATAAATTAAGTAACATTTCTTAATAAATGTTATTGTTATAAAATGCAAAAAATAAAAAGCCTACTCTTAGTTATATTGTTTTCCTAAAAATAATTAAAAAAACTATTTCTGTTCTGCAATTGAGATATATAATTAATAGTTATTAAATTTATAACCTATCTTAATTTTATTTCATTTTCAAATAATTTTCAATATTTTCATGTGAACTACATAAATATTTTTGCAACAGCTTAGAAAAGAAATGTATAATTGTATATATCTTCTGTACTCTCATTATCTGCTACTCTTAACATAATTTTGTTAATATGTAATGATTTGTGATTGAATTCAAAAAATTAAAGCAGTTATTGCTTGTTTTAACTGTTTTTGTTTAGAAAAAAAAAGTATTATATTGTGCAATGAAGCAAAACAGCTTTTAAAAGTGGAAATAGCAAAAAAATCTGGAAATATTTTAAAAGACCTCCAGGAAACAATTGAATTTCTCAATTTTTATTTTGTTTTTCCTATTTAATCAAATAAATTTAGATTTTCTTAAAAATCAATCTGTCTGTTGATTATGCATTTCTAGGAAATATATTTTGTCATCTATTGATAATAAAAAAAAAAAACACTTTTAATGACAAAAACTTAAACATTAAAAACATGTATGGCACTGACATTCACGAAGTCTAAGAAAATTTCTAAATATGATTGCCACATACTTTATTTTGGTCTCATAATATATACATAAAAGTGCATTTAAACTTTTTTTTTTTTACTTTTTAGTTTTATAACTTTATTTTAAGCTAGAAATCAAAATAAAAAATAGACAAATTTTAAGTTATTTTTTTTAATGCCAAAGTTGGTTTTATTTATTAAGCAAATAACCACCTTTTTACTATTTAAGTAAAATTTGTTTAATTTAAAGGAAAAAAAAAAATCTTTCTATAATTCATAACATAAAATGATATATTTTTTGTACTAACTTAACTGACTGTTTTTTATGTCTTATTACACCACATTTAATGATGTTATAATAATAGCAAAAAATTATGAAGTATTATATTAACAAAGTTTAGAATCTTACAAATAATTTAGAATATGTTATTATTTTTTTGCAAAATATTTTTTATAATTGTGTAAACATAAAAAAATATAAGTTGGCTTTAAAAATCAATATTACAATAATCTTTTTTCTTTGTGATAGATTTATTCAGTTATCATTTTGTTTAAAAAATTGTAAGCTTTGCTATGTAGAATAAAGAATAGTATTGTATTCCTTTTAAGCCTTTTTTCTTTTAATTTATTTTCTAGCAATGTTTTCTTTCTAAAGTAAAACCACTAGATGGCAGTACCATAAAAAGTACAAAGGTCCAAATGCAGATTTGGATAAACACTTTTTGTCAGTATACTTGTACAAAAGGTGGGATGATTGTTGAGTTTTATAGTAGCAAAGAATGAGATAGAAGAATAGATGCATTAATAAAAAATAGGAAATTGGAGAGATGGAGAGTAAAAAGAGTTTAAATATATACAGAAGTAAACAGAATATTGTTTGTGAGTTAATTTATGATAATAGCAAGGAAAGTAAGTTACTGTTTAAGGCTTGAAGAGGATCACATTAGCGTCATTAGCAACAAGGGAATATACACATAAATGGAGAAATGTGAGTGATTTAATCTGCAAATTATGTAAGGAAGGCATGAAAAATATTAGGCTTCTGTTAATTGGATGTAAATGTTTACAAGCAGAAATGGTACAAATAATGAAGTTGTGGGAGAATACATATAAACAAAGTGACTATATACAGAAAGTTAGTTCTTGGTTTTATGCTGGGTTTAAAAAAAAGATAAAGGGGATCTAGATATAAAGACTATAGAGTGGACAAAAATAATATAGAAATGGGATAAAGCAGAATAGAGAAGAATATGGGATAAACTTAGAATGGGGAATGGAAGGGTGAGGTAACGTGGCTAACTGGTTTCTCTGGGCATAGTGGCTGAGAAATTTCTGACTTTGATGAAGGAGAAGCCATATCACATTACATAACATCACATCTATATAAAATTATCTATTTTGCTATTTTTTTTTAAATTATTTGTAAATTGTAAAAGAAAAAATGTATTACCAGTGGAATATATGCAAAGTTTCAAATTAGATTAGAAAATGAGAAGTGGGTGAAAATTGAATTACAAGATTTCACTGTAAGATAGATGGACAAAAAAAAAAAAAGCATAAGTTTAAACATTTTTTTTTTTTCATATATCAAAGCATTGATCGGGAAGTGAACCCATATTTTTTTTTTAAAAAAAATTATGAGTTGTGCAAAAAGTGCTTATAGAATTTTTTTTTTTTTAAATATATACTTGAAAATACTGTCAAAAGCTATAAATCTTAATTCTGTTATCTTTTTTTTTTTTTTTAATTTGTTTTCTTCAATTATAACTCAATTAGATACTTCTTTTCTTAATTTTAATATAATAAAATAAATAGTGATGTTACACTATTCTGGAAAGATTATAATTTATTCTAAAAAATTTATAGTTTAGTCTTTATAATAAAAATTAAAAAACAGCCTTTTTTTTTTGCTATAACTTATTATTTAAACTCATTTTTTTTTTTTTCCATTTTCAATTTTATTGACATAATGTTGATAATTTTTGCTAGAAAAATTATTTTACTACATCTATTTTTATTTTAAAATCTATATAAATTTTAAAACTTGAATATAAAAACTTCTTTAGTAGGGAATTAAAAACTGCTAATGATAGATATCATTTTTTGTAAAGAAAAAAAGGGAAAGTTTCAATTTGCAATTAAAGTTAATAAACAGGTTTATATATGTATTCTCTGTTGGAAAGGAGAATAATAATACTGTATAGCATCATGATGAAGCAATAATAATTTTAAATATTATAATTAAAATACAATGCACTTAGAATTTTTATTTTTTATGTTGTGATGCTGAACCAGCATCAATTTATACTGCAAAATGATCTAATACTTGTGGGAATAGTATCTTATACACATAAATGATTTGTATCCATGTTCATTATTTGATAATTTTTCTATGATATCAATGAAAAAAAGATTTCAAACACTTCATTGTAATATAATGTTTCCTTCTTATCTTTAGAAAAATCTTATATGAATTCACTTTCTTTTTCTTAGTCAAGAATATAAAACAGAATAAAATATGTCTTACTTTTGTCCGAAATAATGAAATTATTTTGTTAAATTTCACATTTCCATGTTAATATACAATCATTTTCAAGGAGAGATAATTATATTTGATACTTTATACGTGCTGTATATGCATTTTTATTTTACATATATATTTTATATTTAAAAAATTAGAAAAAAAAATAAATATAAATAATATTTTTAATTTTTTATCAAATAAAAATATAAAACAGAATTATATATTTAAGAAATATTTCTATAAATAGATAGCACATTGTTAATCTAATTACCTATTATTCAAAACCTTATCCAAATAATCTTTTACAAATAATAAATTAGTTTGTTATATACATTAAAAAAAAATCATAAAATATCTATAAATTAATAAGCTTAATTGTAGTTAATTGAGTGTTTTCTTCTTTCTACATTATATTAAATTGGAATTGCAATAAATGAATAAAAAAACCTATTTTTAAAATTCAAATAAGCTGGACTAATGGTGTTTCATCAGTAATAAAAATCTTTTTTAAATTTACAAATTTAATATATATTTTAGTAAAAGTTTAGTTCTTTTTAAATTTCAAAATTGTTTTTAATTTTTGTTTTTTTTTTTCTTAATAAATATCTTAATAAAAAGATTGTCTTGTTTTTCAATAAATGTTTTATTTTAAAGGATTTTTATTTTTTATGTTTCTATAATATTAAAAGCAAAATAATTATATATATTATAATTATAAGCATGTATTTGTTTTATAAATCAAGTAAAAAAATTCTTTTTGTAATTATTATTGTCTTTAAAAAGTTAAATTCTTTCTACAATTTGTAATAAAGCATTATTAATCTTTTATTATATATTATATTTCTTTAATGATATTCTTTTGATTTTTTATGCTAAAAATTAAGCAATTTTTTTTATAGATATATTTAATATATTTATATAAGCAATATATATATATATGAACCTCCATACTACCAAACATTCTTTTTAAATTTTATGAATAGATATTTTAAAATATAAATGATCCTAAAATGCATTTCATGCTGAACCAGCATTTATCAGTTGGCCCAGGTCATCATTTCTAACATATATCTCCATCATATGTGAAGTATTTAACAATAGTAAATGTTTAACTCATGTATGTACATGTTCTTAAGGCATTTTATTGTTAACATTGTAAAACTAATGTGAAAAATATTTACTATTAAAAATATATATAACAAGATTCTTACTAGAACACACACATTCTAACACATTACTTTTTTTATTTTTATATGTGCATTGCCTCAAATGCTTAAGTTGTTTGATTTTAAATCGTTTTTTATCTTTCATTTAAAGTGTTGGAAAAAAAAATTACTCATATGATTATACATTGTTTTGTAGATAATTTTTAAAGGTTTCTAACAATATTCACCATTCAAATGTTTAGATTTTTTCCCACAAATATATGCTTTGTAGAGATTTACTATTACAAATTAAAAAATAAATAATGAAAAAAAACATACAATCATTCTTAACTAATTGATAATTATGGATCTATATTTTTATTACAAATAATTTTCCCATAACAAGACCATGAATATTTATTAAGACTCGAATTATTTCACTGAAGATAAAACTATTTTACACTAAAATCAGAAGGCAAAATCAAAATTATTATGTTATATTAATTAGAAAATTGTCAGATCTAAATATTTTATGTCAACTTCATAACTATTATTGACCATAATTACATATATATATATATGCACATATTTGCATATAAATTGTACACACTTGTAGTTAATGATATACATATTTGCATTTTCAAATTACAATTTATTAATGCACAATTTAATGCAGTGGTGGACTCAAGAACTAAAGATTCTGAAATCAAAACTCAACTAATAATGTCATATGATCACCAAAATGACAAACAAATTCAATATTTTACATTTATTTTATTTTTAATAAATACTTGAAAACAAATCATTGCAAAAAAATAAAACATACAAATATTTCTAATCTTGAATAGTAATGGCAAGTATTAATTATTACTAGACAAAAACAAAAATAACTAATTAAAGTTTTAAAAAATAATAATGTAGAAACCCGTGTAATGTGTTTTGTGAGGTATTTAGGATACTTTAGAAACTAATTATGAGTTAGCAGAAGAAATCAATTCATTAATAAAAATAAACAAACACATAATCTTCAAAATTCTCATTACAAATTAAAAAGAATATTATAAAAGCCTAGAGAAGACTTCTAATAAGAGAGATTGTAAAGAAGAGTTATAAAACTCTACAAAGTATCTACACCCCCTAAAGTGATGAGTTATAAGTCACAATAGCTGAAAATTTTTTTGAAAATTTTTTTTTGTAATTTTTTTGGGCAATTGTATGATTATATAATCATTTATAATGCATAGATTTGAACAATTTTCAGGTTTTACTTATGTTATTACCAGCTAAAGATATTCTCAGAAGAATGAACTCACTTTTATATTAAATTCAATAAAATCTTATCTATAAATAGAATATCAAATTATTGTATAGTTTTTAAATACAATTTTGAAAACTTTCCTCTATGTTGATTTTATAATAAATAGTACCTGTAGCTTTGCTCGCATTAGTAGAACAAAAGAATATAACTCAATATATAGCTGCTCCAATGGTGACTATATTTATGTATTATTTAAATAAAATAATAATACATAAATTATTAATGTGCAAAAAATATAACTTTTTAAGAAGTTATACTACTAAATATAATCAACTTTTAGGATTTTAGTTTGAATAAATTTCTTACATATTAAACTAATTAGTATTATTAATTATTAAGCATAAACAGTGATATGCTTAAAATATGTAACAAAGTTGATTAATTACACATAATAATCATTTGTAATTAATAATTAGTTTCATGGAATGTGTTCATGGCATGCTATTTAGAACTTGTATTTAAATATGCATATTATTTTTCAATAATTTATTATTATTAATTTTTAGTCTCTTGATCAGAATCATGCATTTCTAATTTGAATAATTGTACAAAAATTGTAAGATATTAGCATGTCTGAATCATGAATTCTGACATAAAATGTCACAATGTGTTCATACTTTCCCTGCCATCATGAAATCTTGCAAACCACTTAAAACATTTTTGTGTTTTATAATAGCTATACCATCATAGCCTGTTTGAATAATTCCAAATGTGTCAGCAGCAATTTTGTCCAATTTAAAACAAAATTTAATATATCAAAATATTGTTTCATCATGGGTTAAGATATAAAACATGCTGTCACATAGCAGCTGTTTCTATAACTTTGAATACTATTCTCATTGAACCTATTCATGCCATCACTGTTCTTTCTAGGCCTCTCACTAAGTGGATTGCACATGCTACTGATGAATAATATGCAAGATTAGTCTTATAATGTTCATGGATTATATATTTATATGGGGTTTAATTCAAATGTTTATTCGAAGGCAAAGTTGTTTTAAAATACTATACAGGATAATTTTTAATATTGTTATTAATTCATTAAATACTTAATAAAAGATTGTCTAAAAATGTAAAAAATTGTTAATTTAATACACACACTGTTATTATTTTCAAAAGTAAACTAATTTATTGTATTGGATACTTTTCAATGTTATTACAGTAATTTATAAAGCACTATAGAAAAGTCAGCTTTTTTAAAATTATCATAAGTCAATATTTTTAGAAGATAAATAATGCAAGGCTCACACATTTGTTTTTTGATTTATTGCCTAAATTGAGCTATTGTTTTCTTAGCATATATCTATTAGTGTTTGAGTTAATTAATAGAAGTCAATACTAGATTCTATATTTTGAAAAATCTACTTACCAAATTTGAAATCATTTTTTTCCCTTTAAAATTAGGTAAATTTATTTTACCACATATATACTTTAAAGATTTTTAAAATATTATATTGGATAATTTTAAACAAGGTTTAAGTAATTTTCAAAGAATTTCATAAAAGATTGCTAATTTATTATAAACACTGCTATTATTTTTAAAATAATTTATAAAGAACTATAGAAAAGTTAACTTTTTTTAAATGATCATTAAGTTGACATTTTTGAGAACATAAATAATGGAAGGCTACTGCTGATTTTTTTTATATTTTTTATTGATTTATTACTTAAATTGAGCCTATCTTTTTATTACCATATATCCATTAGTACTTTAGTTAATAAAATATTAAATTACACTTTCCTTTTTAAGAAATTGATGCATGTGTTTATAGTTGGTACCTCATTTTAAATATACAAATTGTGTATAAAAAAAATGTGATGTTAAATTACCAAAGTTTATAAAATTCTCTACTAAAAAAAAATAATCATGCAAAATTAATCAAGATTTGTGCAATATTTGTTGAGTTATAGAGTAACAAACAAATAAACTTTCATATTTATATATTAATTTAGATAATAAAAATTGTTTAAATTCAGCTAATCCAAAAGTTTTATCAAATCATTTTTTCATATCTACTTTACAATCCATTTTTGATAAAATCTAAAACAAATATTCATACAACAATTTATATATCATTATGATGTAAAAATAAATAAAATAATATTAACAGCTATAAAATACAAATTCATATAATGTAAATTAATTGTTAATGTAAATGTAATAGACATACATAAACCAATTATACATATCCCCATTTTTTAAACTATTATTTTAATAGATATTTTTGATATAAAAATAACATCTTAAATACAATTTACAATGACTTTGTATATTTTATAATCATTAAGAATCATAAACAACAATCAAATACAATAAAATATGCATCTAATTTATAATAATCATGATTTATCTAAGAACCATCTACCATGTAACGATGTAGAATCTTTCATAATATTAAAAATTTTTCCTACATTTGTTTGCATATATGATATATTTTCTCATTATTACATTATTTTTTAATTATTTGTTTTATATTATTCTCACAGTTTATGTTCTATATTATTATATATCCATATTATCCATGTATATTTTTTCACATTTTATTTTAATTCAAATAGTTTTTTTTCTTTTCTTCTGCTAATTGTAATATACTACATCAATTTTTATTTATTTATTAGTTTTTTACTATTTACACATGCGACTCTATTTCATTCCCCCCCCCCATTTCTATATTAATTTGCTATTATAATCCTGATATATATACACAATGCAAAAATAATTTTTTTTTTATAATTATTATTTAAATCTTGTGACAATATATCACTTTTCTTTTATAAAATTTTAACTGCAGACAATTTTTGACAATATTTGTAATGAACCAATTTTTACTATATCTCTTATATTAACATTTTTAATGTTATGCTTTGATATTATAGATTTGTTATCATTCATGAATCTTAGCATATCTAGTAAATTTAATATAATTATTATTAAAAAGAATATTACTTATTCTTTTATGTCCAATTATTATTATTGTATCATTAACATATCTATTATACATAATAAATAGTGATGCTACAAAACATTTTGAAGCACAATCCTTGATCATCCATTATTAATTTTCCAATATACATCATTCTATCTAAAATATAAAGTTTACTCAATTAGCTATAAAAAAATTTTGTACCAATTAGTATACGATTTTCCGTTATTGTCTGGTATACCTGAATATATTTATTTTATACCAAATTAATGTTTCTTGATTTGATAAATTTTTTATTGCATTTTTTTCAAATCCCAATAGTTTTAATTAGTTCACTAATATATTACGTAAATTTTGAAGTATATATTTATTAAAGTTATAAATTAACGTTAACGACACACTTTTTGTTTGTTTTTATTTTTGCAAACACACTAGGGTGTTCCCATGGAGTAAAATAAATTAAAATGTTAGTTTGATTTTATAACATTAGATTTTTTTTTTTTAAAAAGCATTATGTATCACATTTTTAAAATCTTTTATATTAATATAACAAACTATTAGTTTTGTCTTTGTAGCAATAATTACATTTTTATTTTTTACTATATTTTTTATATCTTTTAAGATTTTTTTGTATATATATTCATTTTAAATTTCCTTTATGATATTATATGTTGATTCATTATTACTTATTTAATTAGCATTGCAAATTATACTTTGTAGTAATCTTTTATCATTACCACATATATTCATACTCTCATATTAACATATAGTCATTTTGTTAAAAAATGTCATATAATTTAGAACCTTTATAAAGTAAATCTTGTTATTCTCTATTAAATATCACCTTTGTTAAATTTACAGATCTGCTTATAATAATAATATTCATGAAACGGATGCTCAACATCATTTAAATAGCATTGGACAATCACACAATAAAAAGGATTTGTGAATTTTACAAATGTGATATTTATCAGAGAATAAAAAGACTTTGTTGGTAAAGTATCTAAATTTATTCCACTTTGGGATAAAAATATTGACAAAACAACAACAAAAACTATTAGTATAAAAGCAGCTAATATACATTGCAATGATGAAAGATTACTACAAACTTTAATTTACAATACATCAACATATAATATTTAAGTCAGTAAAATTAAAAATAAAAATGAAAACAAATACAAAAAAATAGTAAAAGATATAGTAAAAAATAAACAATTGGATAGATAAAATACAAAATATACAAATCTTAAAAAAAAAAAGATACAAGTTGATATATAAAAACAAGAAATAAAATTTTAATTTGTAAAAGAAAGGGCAGTAATATGATTAATAGTGACCAATATATATAAAATATTCTACTGCATGGAGATAAAAAAAAAAAAAATAGAGCTAATTCATAATTTTAACAAATATTTACTTCAAAATTTATGCAAATATATTAATGAATTAATTAAAAAGTTACTGCGATTTTGACAATTTACAATTAAAAATTCACACAAAATTACTGGAAAAATAAATGGAATAAAATTTATCAGAAATCAAGAAATATATTAATTCGATCTAGAACAAATGTATCCAAGTATATCATATAAAGAAAGTAGAGATATAATAATTAAAATGTTAAAAAAAAAAATTATAACAAAAATTGTTATATTATTAATGCAAGAATACTTATGACTTAATATTGGAAAATTAAAATTAATGGATCTTGATTTGTTTATAAATAAAATATTAAGAAAATATAACCAAGAAGTATGCCAATAAGAAAGACATAATTATGAATAATAGATAAGTTGATAACACAATAATAACTGTAAATAAATAAATAATTTATATTATTTTTATAGAGTTCAATATTAATAAATATGGTAATAAATTTACTAAAGAATTTATCATTTCAAAACATAACATTAAAAATACTAATATAAAGGGTAAAGCAAAAGTTAATTCAGTATAACTATTATGTCAAAAACTGGTTGCAATTAAAAATTACACGCACAAAAAATAAAACAATATATTAACACAAGATTTAAATAATAATTATAATCAAATACTTCTTTTTGCAATGATTATATATATATCAAGCACATAACAGCTAATTAATATATGTTTAATAATAATAATAATAATAATAATAATAATAATAATAATAATAATAATAATAATAATAATAAAGAAATAAAAAAACATGAAATAGGCTTCAATATCATGATTTAAAAAAGATATAAAATAAAAATTGGAATAAAAGATTATAAAATTGCATGAACAAATAGTAAAAAAAATTGAATATTTGATAAACAATACTAGACAAATTGAGAATAAATAAAGAAAAACTAATGCAATATATGAAAGAAAATGTACAAAATATGAACAAATATACATCAGTAATAAGATAAAGTCAAAAGAACAATATGACTATATGAAGAACTTGCACTATTTATGCACTTTGTGAATACATGACACAAATTAAACTGAGAATAATATAAACCAAATAATAAGTAAATAATACAATAATAAGAAAATATTATAAGTCATTACATATCTATCATGAAAATTCTATACCTTTACACAATAGATAATTTTTAAATAAATCATTGTAAATTAGATGTATATTTTGTTGTACACCTGGGTCTCGTTTTACGCAATAGATAGTTCCTCAGAAAACATGCGCAAACGAAATCGCGCAAAAATAGACGTAATTTACATTGAAAAAGAGGGATGCGGTCTGTGATTTTTCAAAATTCGCGTAAAAGCAAAGCACCAACGTAAAATTACTTTAAAATTTGTGCGCAAAAAAAATAAGGAAATAAAATATGACTAATAAAAAATTTCAAATTTGAAAAAAATTGATACAAGACAAACTTTTTTAACTATAATATTTAATTTTATTCAAAATAATATATTTTTATGCATAATTTACAGTACAGTAATTTACATTTTTTTTATACACGTTTTAATTATTATCGCTATTTGCCCGAAAACACGTTCGTTTGCAAACTAGTAAAAAATCAGATTCTCATGTGATGTGATGTGATGTATTTGGCTTCTCCTTAAATGAAATCAAAAATATCTCAGCAATTATTCTCACAAGAAGAAATACAACTAGCGCCAAGTTCACTCTCATGTTGTGTTAATGATTTTATATTGACGACGACGATGATTTTATTAATTGTTTATGAACTTAGACTTATGATAAATAAAAAGACATTTATTCACCACTGCTGGGAAAAATTTAATTAAAACTAACAACTAAAAATTAAATTCTTATTTTTGTCTTTAATTTTCAATTCCGTTTAAAAATCAAATTTCGTTTTACATCATATTAATTTCAAGTCGCTCGTAAGTAATTTTTAAATTGTTAATTACAATTAAAAATCAGATTTTAATTTTTAATTGTGCCCACTGCTATTACTGATCTTTTAAAAATAAACTTGTGGACACTAAATGATTAATAATTGACTACGTTCTTTTTTAAAAAGCAAAAACAGAATGTGATTTAAAATGCAGAATTAACACGCACAATGTTTGAACAAATTTACATTATAATCTTGTAAAATTTAATGTGTGTATACATAAAATGCGGAAATCATGATTTTAATTTCATTATTGCATAAAATCTTACTATTATAAAGCATTGAAAATATTGAAATTACTAAGATAAAAGTCAAATTCCAATAATGTGCTATTACTTTCAATATAACGTAAGTGTGCAAAATTTATTATTTAAAGTAATAGTGCATTATCGGAGGTCGACTTCCGGTGAAACACGAATCGCGTAACTTCAAAATCGTGTTGAATAAGTCCGCGTAAAAAGAGACCCAGGTGTATTTGACTTTTATATTTGATTGCTAATGATTATAAGTATATAGTTATATAAACTAATGATAAATTGTATTTAAGATTTGATTTTATATTAAAAATATCTATTTATTAAAAAAAATAAAAACTGAGGGAAGGAGAATATGTATAATTGATTTATGTATGACTATTACATTTATATCAATAACAAATATATATTATACAAATTTATACTTGATTTTATTAACTGTTAATAATACTTTATTTTCAAATTATAATGATCATATAAATTATTATATAAACATTACTTTAGATTCTATTAAAAGAGATCTTAGTAGCAGATATATATATATTTCTGATAAGCATTACCAAGAAATTACAGAAAACTATACAATTCAAATGATTTAATAAAACTTCTGGATTAGGTGAATTTAAACAATTAATTAATTTATTATTATAAATAAAATATATTTAATCTAGTAAAGATTCTTTTTTATATATAAAAAAAAAAAAAAGTGGTATTGTTTTTAATAGATAGCAGAAAACAATGGTTTGGTGCAGTACCAGTAAAAAAAAATCAATGTTGATGGCCATTATTATGAATCCACATAGCCCTATAAAAAAGCAGTTAATAAACCCAATATCTATTTGAAGCTATAATGACAGTAAAGAGATCAATTTTCTTGTCTATCAATGGATGTATTATCTAATTTTGAAATAAGCCAAAATTATTTCAGACTCAACAAAATTAATAGTTAATAAGATAAAACATCTTCCATTTGATATAACTAAATGATAAATGCAGAACAAATTTTCTGTCATTGCCAAAATCAAACAAAACAACTTTCTAGCATTGCTGCAATTAAAAACCCAATTTATCGAAATTTTTGGCATAATTATATAAGAGATTGCCTCTTTTTTTTTTTTACAAAGTTAACCATACATGGTGTCAACAGCAATATAAACTCAAAAAATATTATTTCTATAATATACATGTATATATAAATACAATAGTACAGTTTAATCATTTTGCCAAAAATTGTTAAAAGATGGCACTAATAAGCCAGACTAACATATTTGAATTTAACGTTAATGATCCTAATGGTCATCATTATATAGGAACTATGTACATAACTTCTCGGCAAATGGAATGAAAATGTGAACAGATAAAAGTGACATCACTAATCTTCTTGACCAAGACAAAAGTAATTAATGTTAAAAAAATTCAAATCATTTACTTAGCTTGGATGGCTATGAGCATGAAGTTAAAAAATAAGATATTTCATCTGCTATGAAATAAGCTGTATTCAGAGGAATCATTTATTTAATTTACTGTACGAAAGTGAGATTTGAACACCCTATTGATGAAACATGAAGGTATTAGAAAAATTTCAATTAAGAAATTTTAAAATTGTGGTGGACAGATCATAAGCCTAATCAATAAATTCTTTATCTTGCTGGATGGGATATAGAATCTACTATTGCAAAATCACTTCTTTAGTGAAAAGGACACGTGAAATGATGAACAAGACAAGATTTGTAAAAAAAATATAATAAACTTGAGCATGATAATCATGGAAAAGAATGATCCTCTTTATGTTATAAAAATTATCTCAAAGACTTTCTAAAAAGTACAATGTTGACTGGTTTAGTAGTGAAAATATGCCTGAAATAAAAAAAAATCTTGCAGACAGAAAAATTTGCTGCAGAAGTTAAAAGACAAAATCGCAAAATATTAAAAAAAATATTACATCATAATGTTCTATATATGGATATGATCTTATTTCATGAATTAGTTTATAGTCATTTCAAAATTC
This sequence comes from Epiperipatus broadwayi, assembly GCA_028023455.1. Classification (NCBI taxonomy): domain Eukaryota; kingdom Metazoa; phylum Onychophora; class Udeonychophora; order Euonychophora; family Peripatidae; genus Epiperipatus; species Epiperipatus broadwayi. The sequence continues at coordinate 90,822 of JAQFVV010000458.1, forward strand.
ATCTGAAATACATTGTGATTATTTTATTTATTGTAATTTGTAAATGTCTATCACTGTTAATCATACTGACAAAACAAATAATAATTTTGGTGTTGAGCTGATATTTTAAGTCAGCTCATATATATATAAGCTCACATATTTATAATTTGGCATAAATATTTTTGAAGTTAAATAGTTTGTAAAATGAAAAAAAGAATTAATTAACAAATGGTTTTGATTTAATGGAAAGAGTAAAAATTTTGAACTTTTATTTTGAGATAAACAAATAAAATTGAATATAATTTATAAAAAAAAAAAAATGTTAAAAGTGTTTAATTAAAAGAGAGAAAAATTCGAGAGATAAAAGGGTGGGGAAAAGAAAACAAAATTAGATTCTTGGTAGTAATTATACTCTATTGTTGAAACTTTCACAAAGTAAAAATATTTGGTTAGTAATTGCTATTACGCTAATTAAAAAAAAAGATAAGAAAGAAGGGAGATAAGATCGCTTTTAGAGTGAGATCAGTTGACTTGACTTTAGAGACCAGCAAGGACAATAAAGAAAGCAGCTGTGTTTCGAACAATAAAAATTATTATTATTGAAATTTAATTTTACGGACTCTTGTCAAATGTATAGCGGCTAAAGTTATCACAATCTTCCCCTTTGGGGAATTGACCACCACTCCATCTGAATGAAGCTATCGAGAGAGTTATGGAATGGAAGAAATGGATATTGCTAGCCGGACAACTAAAGGAACACTCATGGAATTCACATGTACAAGGACAAAGGCACGACCAATGGAATGTAAAACCTATGAAAATCAGGCCACTCCGCTCTGATCGATCAGGGTAATTATAAACTTTTAATTAATGAGAACTCTAAGTAAAGCGTAATAGAACTTTATCTTTAATTTAATTTTCATTTATTATGTTTATTACAAATGTTTCAACAAAAGAGGGGGGGGAGAATAAATTTGTTTAATATTGCAATCTATTAATGTTAATTTTCGTTCAATATTTTTTTTGAAATATTGGAATAACTGTATTTTAAATTATTTATCTATTCGATCTAGAGAGTAACAACAGGGTGGGGGTATAAAAGTGCATCGCCAAGTAACAGAGAACCTTGGGGCGTTACTCGTTTGTTAGTAGAAAATAAGGAAAGAATTGAAAGTATAAGAAAACGAAAGACACTTATATGTTCATTGTAAGATTTTTGCAATTTATTTATTTACCAAAGAAAGTGGAGTTTAAAAATAAACTTCAGGAAAGATTAAAAATACTATAAGTCGTCTTATATACATGTCTGCTAGAATTCGCAGTATTAGTGTAGGCGCGAGTAAATCTATGGTAAATATTTGGGAAGCATAATTAGAAAGTAAACAGAGGGAAAATCAGAAATTGTAAGTCAGTTCTTTCTGGATTGGATAGAATTATAAGGTTATTAATAATAAATAGTAGTAAAAGAAATTAAAAGTTTTTTTGTCCAACGTATTCTTGAATTCTTGAATTATTTATAATAATTAGTTAGTGTTCTTAAAGGAAAACCCCTGTGAGATTATAATCAAAGTTTATAATCAGTGAATCGTTGTTCGAAAATAAATAAAGACCAGGTTTATGTAAAGTTACGTGACCAGGTTCCAAGAGAGAAATCCTTGGTGGCGCCCTCGATGACGATTCTAATAACTAAAATTCAGTTAGTAGGGGAAGAAAGAAAGTTGTCATGTCACAGAGGAGTGAGGGGGGAAAGTTAGAAAATAGCGCTTCCAACGTATGGGGCTCGTTAACAAGAGAAACGCCCAGAGATTAGAGTTAAAAGAGAGTAAATTTTTTAGTAAGGGGGTGGATTTCAGATGGTGGTGGTACGTCAGTATTCTCGTAGGGAAGGTTATGAGTTCGAATATAAAATTAAATAAAACAAAAGAATAAAATATGAGTGAGGACGAAAGTAGCATGGAAAGCCCGGTGGTAACATTTAAAAACCCCGAGCGGTGTCAGTTGCAAGAAATATTGAAAGCTATCGCTGAGCTCAAAAAAATTGTAATGGAAGACCGTAAAGAAATAAAAGAAATGAAAGGCATGATACAAGAATTGAGGAAAGATGTGAATGAATTAAAAGAGAGGGAAAAGAATAGGAACAATGAAAACAAGAGGGAAGTCATAGACCCAGAGGACCATAAAGTCAGTAAAGAGAAAAAAAAGGTAGAAAACGAAGAGACAGAGCAGTTTACAGGGGAAACTAAAGAAATCCCGAACAAGAAGGCTATACAAATAAACCGAGAGATAGAGGTAATAAAAAAAAAGCTCAACGAATCTGGAGAAGAGTTCGATAGGGTCACGTTGGCGAAATTTATACACATAAAAACATTTAAAGGGGAAAGGGAGGAAAGCCCCTTTGACTACCTGGACAGTCTAGATGATTTTTTCTACGTCCATAGGTCGAAAGAAAAAGAGAAGATCATAATAGCAACGAGCCATTTGAGTGGTGCCGCTAGGGAATGGTGGAAGGTGGTAAATTACAAACCCCCTACATTCCAAGAATATCGAACTATGATTTTGCGAGGGTTTTGGAGCGTTGAGAAACAAGAAACCATACGCATGAAGATATCGCAAGAAAAGTATAAAGCGGACAAAGACGGTACGTACAGTCAGTTTTTTCAATGTCAAGCGGCAAAATTGAGAGCCTTGGAGGCATATCCGATGGATCAATTCCAGATAGTGCGAACTATCAGATTTAACCTTCCGTCAAGTGTGCAACGTAAGTTGGCCAAAAGCCGTCGGTTATCCATTGAGAAAGCATTAGAAATATTACAAGATATAGAATGGGAGGACCAGGGGGTAGGTGGAGAAAGTAAAGTTAGATGGGAGAACTGTAACGAACCCGCGAGTACGAGTAACTATAACCCCAAGAAAAGTTGGGACAAGTCACCGCGGGGCAATTAAAGTTTTTTTTTTATTGTTTTTTTATGACAAATGGGGCAATGAGCTGATATTTTAAGTCAGCTCATATATATATAAGCTCACATATTTATAATTTGGCATAAATATTTTTGAAGTTAAATAGTTTGTAAAATGAAAAAAAGAATTAATTAACAAATGGTTTTGATTTAATGGAAAGGGTAAAAATTTTGAACTTTTATTTTGAGATAAACAAATAAAATTGAATATAATTTATAAAAAAAAAAAAATGTTAAAAGTGTTTAATTAAAAGGGAGAAAAATTCGAGAGATAAAAGGGTGGGGAAAAGAAAACAAAATTAGATTCTTGATAGTAATTATACTCTATTGTTGAAACTTTCACAAAGTAAAAATATTTGGTTAGTAATTGCTATTACGCTAATTAAAAAAAAAAGATAAGAAAGAAGGGAGATAAGATCGCTTTTAGAGTGAGATCAGTTGACTTGACTTTAGAGACCAGCAAGGACAATAAAGAAAGCAGCTGTGTTTCGAACAATAAAAATTATTATTATTGAAATTTAATTTTACGGACTCTTGTCAAATGTATAGCGGCTAAAGTTATCACAATCTTCCCCTTTGGGGAATTGACTGCCACTCCATCTGAATGAAGCTATCGAGAGAGTTATGGAATGGAAGAAATGGATATTGCTAGCCGGACAACTAAAGGAACACTCATGGAATTCGCATGTACAAGGACAAAGGCACGACCAATGGAATGTAAAACCTATGAAAATCAGGCCACTCCGCTCTGATCGATCAGGGTAATTATAAACTTTTAATTAATGAGAACTCTGAGTAAAGCGTAATAGAACTTTATCTTTAACTTAATTTTCATTTATTATGTTTATTACGAATGTTTCAACAAAAGAGGGGGGGGGGAATAAATTTGTTTAATATTGCAATCTATTAATGTTAATTTTCGTTCAATATTTTTTTTGAAATATTGGAATAACTGTATTTTAAATTATTTAATATCTATTCGATCTAGAGAGTAACAACAGGGTGGGGGTATAAAAGTGCGTCGCCAAGTAACAGAGAACCTTGGGGCGTTACTCGTTTGTTAGTAGAAAATAATGAAAGAATTGAAAGTATAAGAAAACGAAAGACACTTATACGTTCATTGTAAGATTTTTGCAATTTATTTATTTACCAAAGAAAGTGGAGTTTAAAAATAAACTTCAGGAAAGATTAAAAATACTATAAGTCGTCTTATATACACGTCTGCTAGAATTCGCAGTATTAGTGTAGGCGCGAGTAAATCTATGGTAAATATTTGGGAAGCATAATTAGAAAGTAAACAGAGGGAAAATCAGAAATTGTAAGTCAGTTCTTTCTGGATCGGATAGAATTATAAGGTTATTAATAATAAATAGTAGTAAAAGAAATTAAAAGTTTTTTTGTCCAATGTATTCTTGAATTCTTGAATTATTTATAATAATTAGTTAGTGTTCTTAAAGGAAAACCCCTGTGAGATTATAATCAAAGTTTATAATCAGTGAATCGTCGTTCGAAAATAAATAAAGACCAGGTTTATGTAAAGTTACGTGACCAGGTTCCAAGAGAGAAATCCTTGGTGGCGCCCTCGACGACGATTCTAATAACTAAAATTCAGTTAGTAGGGGAAGAAAGAAAGTTGTCGTGTCACAGTGTATTTAAAAAAAAAAGACAAAACAATGTAGAAAAATATTAGAGCATCCTATTGATACTGAAGTACTAATTTTGAAAATATTAATATTTCTATATATAACACAATCGTAACAGTTTAGAAAAAAATTGTAACAGAATTTAATTAAGTTATTCTACTTTATAGTTTAGCTATATATATATTCAATTAACAGTACAGTTCTTATAGCTTGGGGATTATAATCATTAGCAGTTAAATAATAGTTATTTAAAAAAAATCATGCTAATCTATCAAAATTCCAGCACACACTTATCTAGATACTATTGTTGCATTGATAATATGCTTCTTAAATACGTTTGATTTTCTTTTTCAATTGTTAAGCAATTCAGAAAAAAATATGAATTTGAAATAATAAAAATTATTAATAAGACACACATGGTCTGTTGTTCTTTCATGATCAAAAAAATACTTAACTATAATTTATATTTATCTTTGATCATCTGCATATGATATATTCACAATTATTCTCAAAAACTAACAAAAAATAAAAATGGGCATTTAACAGCATAAACTCATTTATTTTTAGAATTTTTAATAATTCTATTTAAATTATATGATGTTGTAAAACTGATATTGAATTCTTTTTGTGCATAAATTTTTATTTTTTCTACATCAGATTGAACTGCTCATTTTTATTATGGTTAAATTATCTGTTTATATTTTTCAGAACATTTCTATCATATTCTGCATCTCTCTGATCATTAGATTACATTTTTATCAGTTTCTTGTGGAATAATTACATTAATAATATGACAACCATGGGATATGATAGATCTATTCTGAATAATATAATGAGAAAATTTAATTGCAATAAGAATAAACATCTCAATACAGAATTAAAAAAAGAAACCTTATATCTCTATGGAATCTATGCCAGAATTACATAAAAAAAATGTTAGTTTCAGAGTACCATATAATTTAAATAAAATTATTAATTTTAAAAACAAAATTATGGATAGTCAAAAAGAACAGGCAGTTTAAGTTATTAGATGCTTGAATACTTTTTGCTGCTCTATTTACTTTGTTGAAACATGGGTGAATATATTTACATACATCAATATGTGCAACTATAGAAATGATCAAAGATAAATACAAATTACAGTTCAGTATTCATTGAGCAAAAGAAGACAAAAGGCCACATTTTTATTTCAAACACCAAAATTTGCAAGGACTGCAATGTTTAAAAAAAAAAAAGCATAGAATATTATTAATTTAAAAAATATATACAATTTTCAATGTCACAATAAAATCCAGATAAGTGTGCAATGGAATTTTGATATATAAGCATCCTTTCTTTATAGTGACCAACATCACTTGATGTTTAACAGTCTATAATCTATAAGCTATGATTACAGTATGTGATACTTAGATGGAATTAAATTATAAAGTAATATAAATTAAGTTATGCTGGATATTTTCTAAAGTGTAAAAGATTGTTTTATTACATATAAGAACAGAATTATATTTAATATATTATTTAGCGACCAATATCAAATTAAAAGCATTTGTGAAGATAAAAAATAAAATATAGCAAAATATTGTCATATAATCCTATAATTTTTAATCATACTGTCTACAATTAAAAAATTCTGAACATATATGATTCATTGAAGTTAGTTTTTACAAATAAAAAAAAATATCTAACAATTATAAAATCTACATGAAATTCTTCCAAAAATTTCCATGATAGTATCAAATTTTTAAAAAAAAATAAAATCATTGCCATGGCTTTAAAATATACCAAAACTTTGATCCAACATTACCATATTTTGTCAGCATTTTTTGTTTCAGAATTAATACCATGTATATAATATTTTTTCCTGGATCCAACTTGAATTCTTGTTTAATCACACTGATCACTGACAAACCACAAACCTGATACAACATTTTCTCAAATGAATTGATTTAAAAAAAAATTGAAATGACATAAATCATTTTTATGCTTTATTTTTTGTTTTAGACCAAGTTAAGATTAGGAAAAACTGTTATTGAGAGTAATGCTTTATCAAGGAGAGTCATAAGTTCTCATTTTTTGAGTTTTAATTCATTTCAAGTGAATTCATCTATACTCATGTTCTATTTTATTATGTTTCATTCCTATTATAATGTTTACTTTATTAAATAAAGGAGAAAGAAGACAATGAACTTGGTACTTGTGGAGAACCATGACAAGATTCATAAAGCACCAATGAAAGTATAAGTTTTCGAAAAGTAGCTAAATCACATCACATAGGTTCACATCATGATAATGATCATGGATGCCTTGGAAGATTGTATTTTGGATTGAAACAAATTCTGCACAAAACAAATGTCAATCAAAGATTTATTTTTTTTTAGTAAATAATGTCTTAAAATTTTCTTAAGATATAAAAAATTATAAACTATAATTCAGATCTTTTTACTTATGTTTCATTATTTATAAACTTGAAAATATCTAATATTTCTACTTTTTATTAATCTTGGTTTTTAAACATTACATGCAAATACTAATTATTAAAATTATGTATAAACTATCAAAAGCAGTACACAAATCTTTGAAATATTTTGAATTTAAAGTCTGATTTCTGTTTTACATTTATTACATTGAATAATAATCATGAAATTATTTTTATAATAATGTAATGGTCCTACTGTTTTTTAGCACATACCATTTTTGTTCTCCATCCCTTTCAAAAATCATAGATCAAGGTTTCATTCTTTCATACACTCATGGAGAAATTTGAAGGATTGCAAGTAATTACTTTTAAAAATAAAAATTGCAATAAATATTAATGAAATCATATGAGGGAAAACCTCAAAAGTACTCGGCCCATTTAATTGTTTTGGTTTTTGCAGCTTCTTCGTCAGCGGGTAAATTGCTTTTATATGCTACTATCAAGAATCATAAATGGGTTCTACAAAATGAGATTAGAGAATTTAGAACTATAGCAATCAAATTTTAACAATCTCCAAATATTCTCATAGATAAATTGGACTCGACAATTGTTAAACCAAGATCTGGATCCTTTATTTCTATAATAGGGGGAAAACACTGATATTTTTTTGTATGGATGAAGTATCATTAGTTATCAAATTTACTTTAATAACAAAATTAACTATGGTTCAGCTTTAATTCAGAAATGGATTTAAATAATTAAAATAGCAAATAAATACATATTCAATGTTAACATTTTGGAGATTGCAGAGTTTAATTTTTGTATACCTGACATTTTGGCGTGTAGAAAAAGTTTTTCCAACAAAAAAGTGCCTTCTATATCTTCAGTTTCTGTTGTTTTACAACTAGATTAAATATTTTGGAAAAAATAAAAGAAATTATAATCTAAAAAGAGTTTTGTTAATCAAAAATAAAAAGTATCAATTTAAGTCCAAGAAATCAAAAAAGCAAGAGGCCAATAAAAATCCTTGAGTGGAATTCAACTATCAACTGCATTAAGAAATTAAAATATTTAATTTAAAATAATTCTTGCTTATTTATTTATATATTTTTGTTTTCTATCCTTTTTCAATACTTAGTTTCAATTTTCCATTATATATATATATTTTATTTTAAAATAAAGATTAGTTGCTTATATTATTTGGTATTTAAGAAAAAATCAACTATCACCTCCAATAAATAACCACAACCATCTTTAATATTATCTGTCCATAATTTATAAATATATTGTGTGGAAAAACTAAAAAAAAGATGCTTTACAAAAAGATTAAAAAATGTCAATTAAAGCATTAAACAAATGTCTATAAAAAACGTGATCTTTTTTTAGAATTAGATGAGTTATGCAACATACACATTATCCAATTAATACTTTAAATCATTTTGTTTCAAAACACTGGAATTTATGAGGAAATAGTCCTTTACTACTGTTAAAAGATCAAACTCATACTACATATTTAATTTAATCTTTGCAAAAAAAAAAAAAAAAAGCTAAATATGAATTTTATAGACCAAATTTCTGTATTTTTAAAAAATTTTAAATAAAAAGCTAAAGTTTCTTTTATTGTATGACATGAAACATAATAAAAATGTTTGAGCCCATTTTTCTAAAACTGATCTATGAAAGATGCCATGGATGTAGTTGTTAAAATCACTCAGTAAACAAATTTAATGCTAAGAATTATTGCTGCTGTTCTCAGTGGTTGGGACATAACAGAATTTTATAAAAATTTATTCTATTTTTACTTCAAATTCAGATCATGACTATAAAATATTCAATAATTAGTAATAAAAAATGACAAGGTGATTTATTTTCACACTGATATTGTAATGTATATAAAACAAGTTAAAATTTAATTACCAAAAAAATATACACAGATAATTCTTTTGTGATATAGCTAGATATATGAGAACTTACATACAGTTGAATTTTTCATTAGGTAAATCAATAATAATGCTTTTACATACTTTTAATTGCAATTGACAACCATATGTAAATTGGCTTCAAAAACTACAAGAAAAATTTAAAAAAATATAAGTTTGCTAATATGGATATATTTAGAGATGTTTTTCAATTTATGAAATGTCTCAGTGAATTCACAGAGAGTATGTGATTTAACATGGGCAATATGATTTTACAACTGATATGCTTTTCCTGTGAAAAAAAAACTGATTTTGTCAATATAGTTGTGAATAATAAAAAATATATAATTTTTTGGTACAATTATTGAACAACTTTTAACTACGTTCTCAATAATATGGATATGCAGATCTAATTTTTTAACTAAAAATTTTATAAAATTTAAATACAGATCAATTTTTCTGAATATTTAACTAGCAAATGAAAATCAATTATAGGAATAAATACTATAATATTTTTCAAAAACTGATTGCAATAAATAAACAAAAAAGAAAAAAAAAATCTGGTTAAAAATACTGATTGCATGTCAATAGCAGTATGGATATATTAGACTAAATATATTATTTAAAATTATATATATATATATGAGATTCACATAATATTTCTATAGGTCTAGAATATAAAATTAAATTGGTTAATTTTCTTTTTAGAGAAAGAAAACAAATTTTTACTACTCTCTGCATATGAATATATTTGTATATGTATGTATGGTCTCAAAAAACCTCTAATGTATATCAGTTCTAAATACATTATTAGTAAGAGTACACTTAACAAATAGAAAACAATTGTATTAATCAAATTAGAGGTTACTGTTTCTGATTAACTGCTTAAAAAAAAAAAAATGGCAATACTGAGTTCATAAAAACTGGGACTAAATTAATCTACTTTTCTATATGAACATATAAATATCAGATAAAGATACAATGCAGTGAAAACCTGGTTAGAAATTTTAAATGACATAACAATTTTTAAAATTTACACATTCTTAAAGAATAGAATTTTACATTTCACTATGCTTAAATATTTATAACATACATATATATATATACATACATCATGTATTGATTATTTAAATATTTTAATGGATAAATTGATATATATTGTGGTAATATAGATAGACAATTATGGGATAGTTTGATATTAAAAGTTACCTTAAATCCAAATAAAGAGACAGATCAAATAATTTTAAAACTACAAAATAAAAGTAATAAAAACAGGAGATTCTCTCAACTGATGATGTATATTTTGTTAAAACAGAGAATGTAATTTAAATAAAATAAAATAAAGTAATAAATAATATTTTCTTTATACAAGTGAATTACTAAAATGAAAATGTTTATAAAACTATGCCACCTTAAAAGTTCTATGCATAGTTGTAAAAAAATTGCCTGAATTCTTTAGTCACTAAATAACAGCATAGGGGGTCATTTGATGGAGAATGCATATTTGTAAGTAAAGATTGTATACAATTCAAATTAAATAGTTTAAATATGAGTTTCCAAAAGTCAGAAATATATTTATATACTTAAAAATATTTTATAAATCCATTTAATAGTTTAATTAAAGCTAAATCCCATAATATAATGTTGAATGAAAAAATTGATTAATGGTAATTTCCAGATTAAAGTTAGAACAAAAACAGGATAAATAGCTGATTAGTATTAACTATCAGATAAAGTAAAACAAGAACAAAGAAAGAAAAATAGCAAAAAAGAAAATAAGTTGAGGTTGATGGGAAGATATGTTCTCATTGTGTGTTGGCAATGGCTGTATATACTGGATAAGAAAAGAAGAAAAAGATGTGGGCTAAGAGTCAAGGCATGCAGAAAGAATATCATGCAGTTGATAAAATCAAGAAATGCTTCAAAAGTAGGAAAGTTCCAAGACATTGTAGCTGTTTTCTGCCTCTTACCACCCTAAGTCTGTGATAAAAATTTCTCTTTTAAAAAATATGATTGTAAAAAAGTATTTTTCAGTAAATAACTATTTTCTAAATGCCCACAGTTACATAGCTTGCCTAGTGAAGGAGATTACTGACACTAAAGAGAAGCTTATCCAAATCAACCAACATATATAACCTTAAACGATATTAAAAACACGAATGACTTAAAATTATTATTTTTTTTAAGTTGCCAATGAAGACATAAAGATAAACCTATAATAGTAATCTTAATACTAATATTCCACTCTTCTTACACTTTAAAGCAAGAGTGGAATGTTGGTATTATATGTTATATAAAAAAGCAAAACTAAGAAAGAAAGAGGAAGAGAATAAATTGAAGATTATATTACAATAGTAATCTTACTGAGTTATTAAATAAGCCATAATAAAATCTTTTAAATTCTATACACATGTAAATAAGAAGCCTCAATAAAAAAAAAATAAATTAGGATATTTTGTTATAACTATTTTTTTTATGTGTAAGCATTGTCTAATGTTTTTTGTTTATAAATACTATTATTATATGATACATAGACATTTAATGTGGATAGTTACTTATATTTAATCATTATTAATTTTTGTTTTTATTATTTTATCAATAAATTAATAATCCTTATATTGAATGTGAATATATTGGAAAGATTTTGATAAACAGACGGGAGATTAAAATGTGCTTTAAAAAGCGTTATAATGATATATAAATATCTAATTTTCAAACTCATCAATTGAGAATGTCTTAAACATACTTTTCTTGTTATTTAACTTTAGTTATCTGTGCCATTCTTAACTTGTCAGTCTCATTCCAAATGTGTACATCCCAATTCATTACAGATCTTGAGCAATCATATTCTGAGCTGGGGAAGGCTGATATATTATCAGTGAAAATTGTTGTCAGAAGGTAATGTATCGATAGATATATTTTTTCAGACAAGAAATTGGTGTGAAGTTAGGGGATAGTAGTTCAAATTCCATATATAAAAACAAAATAGATACTTATGGATGAAAGTTAACTGCAACCCTGACATAATTTGACAAATGATGACCAAAAAAAAAAAAAAATAATCTGGATATCTTATACAAAGCAGATATGTAAGTGATATATGATTTATCACCATCACCAATATCAATCTTAATTATACTTAATTAGGAAAATGTTAATTTGATTAATCTTCATTAAATGATGCAAAAATTAGTGATAAATGGATGCCATATCATGCAAAAGATATTCATGAGTATGTAAATATATGAGTCATCAATGGAGTTCCTGATATAATAAATAAATAGAAATAAAAAAAATTAAAGAATTTTTATTATTGAAAATTTATTATTCTGAAGCAATTAACTTATTTAAGTTCTTTTAATATTAAGGGTGGATGGAAAGTAAATACATTTGTGGATAATGTTTAATATAAATATGGTGTTGTTTTGTAGTTCTTTACACTTGAGAAGTTGTATTTTTGATTTTATTTTCTTGGCGAGTCTGGCTGAGTTTTGGATTTGGGGTAATTTTAATTATTTATTGATGAGTTTAGCTTTATGTTTGTAATGTTTAAATGATTCTATATTATAACGTTTTTTGCATTTTGCTAGATTCTGTTAGGCCTTCTTTTACTCACCGTAAATTTAGTGAAAGTTAATCAAGCTATGAATACAGAAAATGCAAATAAATCGTTCATATTTCTATAAAACATAGCTATATTTCTTGATTAACTGGCCTACCAATTTCAACTTATTCTAACAGCAGAATAAGCTTTTTATTTATTTTTATAAGGGTGCCAGGATTCATATAAGACTCCGCAGAAATCCTTCGCATTGCACATTGTAAATTAAAAGGAAAATGATTTTTTTTTAAAAAAACTGGGTCATAGTTTACCGTAGCTAAGGTTATTATTATTATCATTTTTTTTTTTTTTTTGATAATATTATTCCCGGGCTTAATCAACAAATATTGGCAAAAGTAAATTATACACTCAAATCCTAACAAACTAATATTAATAAATTTAATAACTATCATTAATATCGCACAATGAATAGTTGATATAAGAAATAAATATTTTTATTCTAACAAAGTAAAATATTAAAAACACATTATTAATTAATAGGAAAAAATACACGCATGCTAATCCAGACATGAACAGTTTCACCATTAAAATTCACTTCCAAATTTCTTCTAGAAAGTTCTTTAAAATGAAAGTCTCTTGAATGAGAAAATTAATGTCTCTATCAGATTTATATTATAAGCTTAATTTTAGTCACAATCGGGAGTAATTAGTCATAGCTTACCTGTATGTTTAGCAAATTTACGAAGATTGTTGATTACCATGCATAGTTTTTCATGACCTGATTCTAAAGGTTAGTCACGAAAGTTTTTCTGGGGTTGACGGTCTTCATGATGAACAATGTCAAAAGCTTTGATTCACTCCAGCATGAAAAATTATTTCAACATAGAGTAGTCCTGGATTTCGTGATCCAGGACCAGCCAAAAAAAAAAACAGACAAGACTTTGATCACACTGGTATTCTTTCTTTTGTACTAGAGGTCCAGTTTTCAGACTTCTGCGCATATTTTCTTTTGTCCTTTTATCAACATATAAGATAATAATCTTGTACATTCTTTTTTAAATTTAAGTTACAAACTCTTTTTTTTAAATATAATTCCGTCATCTTTAATCAGAGTTAGAAAGATTTTACTAATTGAAATCTGCGTGTGGAATTCTTTCTTTTCTTTAGTTTATCTGAATTAGTAATCTGAGTGTCTTTTATTCTTTCCAATTTTAACTTTTATTTTTAATTACATAAAAAAAAAAAATATGATCAAAAAATGTAACTTTCATTGTATGTTTTAAAAAAAAAATTATCAACTAAAAAAAAATTTTAATTGCATCTTTACTAAGATCGCTGAATTTACTTTTTCTTTTAGCTTTTAGCAAATGCCAATATATTTGTACCATATATAAATAAACAGTACAATATATTGTAACGATATATAAATATGTCGTTACATTAATTTAAAAGAAAAACAAAGTTCGCAAATAAAAATAAATGTATTAAAAATCTATAAAAAAACTAAACGCTAAAATTAAAATGTTGTTAAATATATATATTCGCACAGATGCTAAACTTTAAGAATATTTTTTTTTATATAAATAAAAAAAGGTATTTGAACGTATTTTTTTTTTTGATAAAAAAATACAAGAGTTAAATATTAAAATATTTAATATAAGTTAAAATAAAAACAGGTATTAATTAATTCCTGTAATCTATAAATGGAAATGATTGTTTATTATTTGAAAAACAAGCTAGCCCTCAAGGCTCTTATGTAATTAAAGGGTCAGATGGAAATTAGATAAGAGAAATTAGCTTGACCAATGGAAGCACCAAGCCTTGGCTCGGACCCTAACGAAAGTGATGGATTGGTGACGTTTTGTTGTTTGAATCCGTGTGGATAATATAAAAAGGAGAAATATTGAGTATTGGGCAGTTCCAGCTGTTGGTTTTTTGAGAGTGGTGATAGAGACGCACATATCACACACTCTCTCTCTATTTTAAAAAATGAACTGATTGTGATACGAAATGAACCAGCTAATGCTACCTCCGGAACATCTGACCGGGTTTCAAACAAGGACTCCGTGGAAAAACAAGAACCTGGACTCTTCTTCCGTAAGCTATTAACAATGAACTTAAAAAATTTTAAATAATTAAGAACTTTCGTGCAAGCAATTTAAATGTTAAAATGGAATTTCTATCTGATCTTTAAGTTTAAAATCAATTGATGTTTAATTTTATATGTTTGTTATTGATAAAAAATCATTTCCATTCATTTTAATTGTATAAATTATTTATTGTTTAAATTTTAAATGCATAAAGTTTAAAGTTGGGTATAGACATTGCATAGATTCGTTAGCGGTTGATGATGTTGAGATTTTCACAGTCGATTAGAATGTATAGGTCAACGATGTTAATGCAGGCACCTTATGGTGAGTGCCATGGGTTTTGTGTATTCCCTTTTTGCAATTGACGTTATCGATGATTTTGTATTTTTATCGATTGTGTTTAATTTGGATGTTTTTGACCGTGGAATCTGTGCAGCCGATCTATACTTAACATTTTAAAACAAATTGTATAAAAGTTATCTGTGCGAACATATCTAAATGATAAATTTAAGTCGGGCGTGAACGGCTATATAGTTTTGTAAGGTTATATTAAGGGAGGGTAATCATAGGTTATTTGTTTCGTGGTTGAATTGGCTCAATGGTTTCGATATATTTGTGTAGGTAGTAAATGTAGCAGGAGATCCGCCACGTGCAGGATTACATATATACGCCGCACACCCTCTGTTGCCTATGGAATTGGATAGTAAGACGCAAGACGCAATCCATTCCTATGGAGTTTTATGTTTATTGTTCTACTCGCCATCAGAAGTAGCATTCCTGGTGGTGGAGAGCAACAATGTCTTCTCATTATACTGTTCAGATGTGCATTCCTGACAGTATAGTCTATTTAGTGCCGTTGTATTTTCATGCTACATTGAATACATAAATGTATCGGATGATTGGCGTCAGTTTGACTTTGAACTTTTAGCCTAGGGTTAAATAAGGGAAGAATATTGTCTTTTCAAATACAGATCTATGTAGCCTATTCATACCCGACCCTCTAAATAAAATATTAAACATTATAGCAAGCTATTTTAAATGTAAAATTAAAAATTAAGATAAAAATCTAAATGTTAAACTTATTCCTCGAGTTTAGAATGATTTTATATGTGCGTAAATAAATATTTTTCTGTGTTAATTTCTGGCAGTGGCTTTTATTATTTTTTTATATTTATATCTAAGGTTATATATTTTATTATCTCTGCGTCTCCACTGAGCTAGTGACAATGGGCTAACGATCTAAATATGTAAATAAAGTGGAATCCTAACAGCGCGTATCTGCCTACTTTATAAATTTTTCTAGGCTCAAATGCCTAGATGGTGCCCTTGGTAGTGCGGTGCGGTGCGATGCGATCTCCCACTTCGTTTGGATCGTTATAATATGTATATATCAACTTTTTTCTTAATAGTTTTATCTATGGAGAAAACAACAATTAAAATTTTTCATTCATTTCTAGATGATAGTGCTTTCTTAACAAATACAAGCAGCATCATGCAAACGTCACTCATTCTTAATGTTTATAATTTCTTTTTTTGTTTCATATTAATGGAAAAAGCCAGTAGAATACATACTCGTGAATTACATCACTTTTTCTTTTTTTTCTCTCTTTTGAAAGGTATGTGCCATGTTTTTTCATGACAAAATTTGAATTTTCTTATGAATTTTTATCTAAATAGTAACATATAATTATTATTTTTTTATCTATGCTCATTTGATTTTACGATGAAAAGACAATTCATTTCTAATTTCTAGGCCCTGAAATTCCAAAGATATTTTATCATCTAGCAATTCTAATTTCATATAATGTGAAGATAATTTCTTTAGCAATGATAAAATGAAGGAAGGATAATCAATCTGTACTTACAAAAGCTAATGGCATACTAGGCTCTTCATCTGGACAATTTCCAATGATTCCAGTCAGGAATTTCTCAAATAAAATAAGTAGTAAATTTTATATATTTTTTATTAACTTTTCATTTAAAACTTTTGGTTATAAAAATATGTAAAAAAAAATAACATAAAGCAGAATTATAAAGACCAGTGTAATACAATTTAAAGTTGTATAACAATCACTAAATTTACTGGTTGTAATACAATGTGACTATCATTACTCAAAACTGGAGATTTGAGAGTTAAAATAATGGGTTTGTGCATATAGCCATAAGGAACACGAGAACCATAAGGAGTTTTACAATTTTAAAATTGCAACTTTTTTTCTTGCCCGGGGTTGGATCCTCAAACCTGTTTTTTCACTTTTTTAAAATTTTTATAAAAAATTTTTTTTTTTTAAAAAAAAAAAAAAAAAGATGTTTGTTTTTTTTTTTTTAGAATCTTTAACAAAAAAAAAAAAAAGGGGGTGTGTTTTTTTTTTTTTTTAAATATTATATAAAAAAAAAATATTTTTTAAAATTTTCCACCTCACTTAGCTTCTGCAGAAATGTTTATTGATGTGCAAACTCCATCCAACAACTTTTTATGCAATTGCTTCAATTTTGTGATCAGAAGAGGATGAATCATAAATTATTCTGTTGAATAAATTATACCTGGGCAATTTTATTTATATGTTTATTCTTTTCCTATATGGTTACAATAACATTTTATTATTGTAAGCAATCATTTTGTAGAAATTACTTGCTTTTACATTTTTTCTAACAAAATAGAACCTTTTTCACAATGTGAAAGGTAACACAGATAATAAAAAAAACTTTGTTATCAATATTTTACATTGTACTAAATATAAAACCTTTTCCCTTTAATGATATAATGTATAGAATCTGAACCATTCATTTCTGATATTTTCTCTTCATTCAATATATGCAGACATGCAAGAAAACATCTCTTATGTGGGTTTCTTGGAAAAATGAAAGGTATCAATGAGTATATTTTCCTATACTTACATTAATGGACTGTCATAGATAAGTCATGTTATATATCATTTTACTGGAAATTTTATGAAGAATGCAATGAACTTGTTAATAAAAAATTAATAATTTAAATCTATCTATTAAAAAATATTAAAATCTTTTTAATTTCAAAAGTGTAATGACAATATTTTTTCAGTTTTATTACATTCCTTGATATATTATCTTTCTGATAACATAAACTAGATGATTGTTCCATAATTCTAAGTGAAGTTATTTTAAAAATTACCATATAACAATTTTCCAAAAATCCATTATGACATTTTTTTCAGCTAAATGGGTTAATGAGGGAGAAAATCTATATTGTAAATATAATAAACATTAAATGATTTCACATGATTATGATATAAAGATTCATTTATCACAGATACCACTAATGTGATATAAAATATTCAATCTATATTGATTGAATATTTTATATCATATTAATGCTAATTATTAATATGGTCATATTAATAAGAATATATTCAACTAAGCCATGCACACTTCAACATAATTTTTTATATTCTAGATTCTTTTATGTTAGTATTACTAATGTTTTTACAAATTCTTTGCTCAAATAGTTGAAATTCTCTGAAAATATCCCCTTCTTCAGATTTGGTGCTAAACACTTATACAAATTACACTGACAAGATATGAAATGAGGAGGTAGCAAATAATAAAGCCTAAGTAGTTTGTAGATTTTAATTTTTCTGTGAGATTGCAGATAATATAATTACATATATGATGTGTTATTTAAAGTAGACAATTTTTTTTTTTTTTAAATTATTTTTGCATTTTAGCAATGAGCATTATGATTACATAAAATAATAAAAAATTCTAAAAATAAACTTTCATTTTAGTCATTATTAAATATTATGACTATCAAATAATGTGTGACTAATACTTGTTTATAACAATAACATAACATTTGATTTTTAATTGAGCATAACTTAGATGGAAAAAAAAAGCCTAAGTAAATGAAATGGAATGTAACTTTGCTGCCATTTAAGTGCTTAATATCATTTGACCTTCAATATAAGAAGTGGCAGCTAAAATAAATGAGAATCATTACAAAATATATCCAAGAAGCCAAATGTTCCTTTTGTGTTTTTCGCTAATACAATTTTTAGTTCTAACTAAAAATAAATGAAGAAATCCTTTAATCTTTTTTAAATCTTAATATTCTAACAGGCAAAGGGTATTTCAAAAAATTCTTTCCAAATGTTGAACTGAATTAGGCATTTTATTAAATCTAAAACGTTATTTATAATACATTTTCATCATTCACAACTTGTAATAAACATTTTTTTTTTTTTTTAAAGTATGAATTATCATTGTTTCATTATTTTTCATGTGGAAGTTGTTTTTTTAATAGGTGACACAAGACTCATCTTTATCAAGACATGTCGTGCTTTACCCCATTAATCTTCATTTCCATTTATTTATAAAGAAGCAATAAACTATATATTTAATTTTGAAGTCGTAAAAACTGACTTTGAGATAATCCAATAATCTTGGTTGGTTAAGAAAAATGGTAAATTTGTTAAGAGACAATAATGAAATCAATTCTTTATTAATGCACATAAACTTTGTGGGCATGTCATTGGTATCATGAAGTCTGAAATATGTGTAAAAATATGTGCAATATTCACATACTTGGTTTATTTTATTGAGGAAATTTTTATTATTAATATTCTATTATATTTTGGATTGGGTGATAAAAGTTTATCCTTATCAGATAACCCCCCCCTCCGGCCGATAATTGATTTTAATTAGATATCTTAATAATGAACATAAAAATAAGATACACACAAATTACTAATAGCAATTTTTTGTTTACAATTCAATTACATAGGATGGTTTTGTTATATCTGATAATTCACTCAGAGTGTTTGAAGATAGTAATGTTTGCATTCATATGTAGCAGAAAAATGACTTAAAAAGAAGCACACTCAATATTCAGTTCCACATTCTGTTCTGGATTGGGGAGATATTTTTAATCAAAAAAATTACAATTACTAATACTTAATTAGAAGGGATTTGAACTCAGACTTTCAAGCTCTTTCCACTCCATCTTATACAACTGAAACACATGACCACATAATACATGTGAAAAAGATAAATGATCTCCAATATACATATACTGCTTTATATAACAATGCTATAAATTTGGACCTCGTACAGATTAACATAAAATAATTCTGCAAAAGTCATTCTTGGATATCTTAGATACATTAAGAATAGTAATTGTAGTTTTTCTTCTCGTAAGTGGCCAGTCACTGGAATCCTATCTAGTTATAGAGATTCTCTTAATAGCCAAGTTACTCCTGACATAGTTCTCATGGTTACCGCAGCACATTTTAAATGTCAAGATTCTTCAATGGATACTTTAAAAAAAAAATAATTTTCTATATATTTACTTATATTTAATAAAATATCAACTTTGTAGGCATTTAGAATAATTAACAGTCTTTATATTTTTAAGATTATATTTAAAAATTCTATACTATGACATAAATTGTAGCTTGGTAACAAATGTTTAATATTATATATATTTTTGTCTTAATATATTGAATATATTCTATTAAGATAATATATATAAACGTTAAATAAACAAACAAATTCTTTAATATTCCTCCTTTATTAATATTAGCTTCCCTTGATTCTCAGAATATAATAATCCTAATCTATTACTAATAAAAGATGAAAAGAAAGATTGAGAGAACAAGAAATCAATCAAATAATTACACCCCCTCCCCTAAAAAAATTGTGAACTAATCCATGTTTTACTCCAAGTTCCCCCTTCCATTGGAATACATTTTCCATTGGTATATAAACATGTAAAGATAATAATGTATTTACTTTTTATTTTATAAGTCAATTAAAAATAAACAATTTTTAAAGACAACAATTACAAAACTTAACTAGTTATTGTAATATAACACTTTAACTTCACAGAAAATATTATCTTTCAATCTTCACTTTCTCATTTAATGAATGATATTTTTTCTTTTAGTCTCTTACTAATTTTTTTATTTGCCTCCATTTAAGTGAAGAATATCTGAGCTGCTTGACTCTTCCTTCAATTCTTTTCCACATTTGAGATTCCAAATGATTAGTTATTACTAATACCCCCCCCCCCCCCAAATCTCTACAAACTGCAAAAATCACTGATCATTTTAGAAATCTTGGAAAAATTTATTCACTTACCTAATGGAGTTGAGTGAGGAAATGATCAATATAATCCACGATAAATTAGTTCATTTTATCAACATTACCTTAATTCTGCTATGAGCGAATTATCAATGTTTATATATTACGAGTATGTATGTGTGTGTAACTACCCCCCCTTTTTTCTCTATTTTCCCCCCACTCTTAACATTTTTTCTTTTGAGGTGAATGTCAATTTCAATAAGTAATATTCTGATTGGAAGAAAATCAGCATAGATAGAACCAATCAAATTTTATTTTTTAAGAAAGTGTGACATTAATAACATTAAAAAAAAAAAGTAGAACAAAAACAATAAAAACATTTAAATTATTGAAATTTTTTTCCCCAGTCACAAACTGAAAATGGGATTTGCAAAGATGTTAGCTATGAAAAATTAAATAAAATATCTATTTAATACAATATCTATAATTTGTCTCTTCGATAAAAGCAGGCATTGAATAATCTAATGCTGTATTGTAATGAATTTTTGACTAATTTTTGGTTTAGTAAGTTATAATATGGCATAGTATAATATATAGAAATATGATTTTAGGCATTATGCTTGACTGCATAACATTATATAAATATTGACAACGGTTATTAATTAACATTTTCGAAACGAAAAAACTAATTTCAAATAGGAATAATATCAATAAATTTTCCATGCTTTTGTAATTGGTATTTATATCTATAAACCTCTTTACGTGCCTATGCCTATACCGATATTACATATAGATAAAACAGTTTTTAAACAGCTCATTACAGGGCTAAATGCCTTCTCTGAATAAATGAAAAGGCAATGACAGGGCAGTGACATTTTACAGTTTTCCTTTCCTGTTTTATCTTCTAGCTAAAAATAACTAGATAGCCATTTACCAATCATTAATGGGATGGCTAACTAAATTGGCTGTGAATTGGTTCCCTGAAAAAAAAAAAGCATTATAAGCCTATTTGTAATTCTGAAAAATATCCAGGTTTTACTCAGCCCAAATTCAAACTGTTGGTGCTAAACAAGACAGGATGATGAATTAATCACCTTAGCTTTCAAATAGTGTATACATACAGATATATTAATAAACTCATTGAAAAATGTAAGTATCAAATCAATATTTACGATTGCATGCATCTTGTGAAACAATTTCAAACACATATTTAACAATATTTTCCCAATTTTTCAAAGCTTGCATAATCAATATAAATTTAATAATATATTGAAACTTGTATAAGAGCAAATCTAAGTAAGCATATTTATATAAATATATTTAATAATTGCAAAGAGGTGAGCTACTGAAATGCAATTAATACGACCGGATGAGTTGATAAAAATATATCCATACAAACATAGAGCTTAACAAATTTTTAATGAACTTTAACTAAATTTATAGTCTACAAGTTACAAAAAAAAAAAAATCAACGAAAAAAAAAATCATTAAATTAAATAAATAAATAAAGCCTACTGGCTTTATTGCTTGGAAGTTCATAAGAAGTTTTGAATGCCAGAATCGATCCTGGGATCTTCCTATCTTAATCTGGATGCTTTACCAATTACATCAACACCATGCAGGGAATTAAAGAAATGATTAAAATTAATGAAAATAGACCAAGATGATTTAATACATAAATAAAAATTAAAATAGCCTTTATTACAGAAACAAACTTTCTCTAGCACCTCTTATCAGAAGAACAATGAAGAAAACAATACCCATAGGAATGATTAATTTTTAACTGATCAGAATTTATTATTATCCTTTCTTGTTTTAATTAAAGATAAATAATCGGATGATTAGCTACATACATAGCAACCTACAAAAAACTTGCCAAATTCTATCTAAATTGGAATTTATAAGTGGAATATGTGTACCTAAATACATATATATCACTAAAAATAAATTCACTAAAATGGAAGCAATAATCTGAAATCACTATTTAACTATTCAGAGCATAAAGACAGTATTTTAATTTTAACAACCTCTAAATATCAAATGAAATGATAATTTTTAATAAATGTATCTATAATTATAGCAAAACAATATGTAACTGAAATGAAAGCAATTGCTACTCCCAATGAGCTGTATATAAATAATAATCAAATATTAATAAATTATTAAAAGAATGTAGTGATACCAAACCATTCCTTTATCATTGTTGATATTTAAATCTTAGTTTATTGAAGTTGTTATAAATCAGGTAAAGAAATCTGTCAATTAGTTTAATTTATGTATACCATAAATAAAATGAAATCACTTTTTAACTACTGAGGATCAAGGCAGTATTTTAATTTTAACAGCCTCCAAAACCAAATGAAATGTCAATTTTTAATAAATATGACTATACATAGACATAGCTGAACCATAGGCAATTAAAACAGAAGTGACTGCTAATCCTGATAAACTATATATAAATTAATTACTTAAACATCAATAAACTATTAAAAAAATGGAATGAAATCTGTGTATTTGAAGGTCGTTAAAACTAAGTTACCAACCCAGCATGATTCTCTGAGCAATTAATAATGATTTCAGATTATTTACATTATATATAAAGCAAACTAATAAAAAGATTTCACTCTGATTTATAACAATATCAATAAACTAAGCTTAAATACTAACAAAGCTAAAGAAATGGGTGATATCATTCCATTCTTTAATAGTTTACTGACGTTTGGTAAATAATTTATATACAATTCATTGGAAATAGCAGTCCATTTCAACTACATATCCAACTATGATTATTATAATTACATTTATTAAAAAGTGTCTTTTAATTTGGTATTTGGAGGTTGTTAAAACTTAGGTACAGCCTTGATTCTTTGAGTAGTTAAACAGTGATTTCAGATTATTTAGATTGTATGTAAATGAAACTAATGGAGAGATTTCATTCTCTAATTTATAACATCAATAAACTAAGCTTAAATACCCACAAGCTAAATAAATGGATGGTATTATTCCATTCTTTGGTAATTAATTTATACACAGCCCATTGGGAATAGCAGTTGCTTCCATTTCAATTATATATCATTCAGTTATGATTATTTATAGTTAAAAATAAATAAATAAATATTATATTCAACCCTAAACTACAGATATACTTCATATCTTAATAATTATAGGACAGAAAAAAAAATTAAATAATAACATAACTCATTCATCTTTAAATATTTAGATCTAAAGCTGCTATTATTATATTTGGAATAAAGTTTAGTATAGAGAAATATCTACCATTTTCATCTAATAAAAATAATTTAAATTTCTGAATAGCTTTAATGACATATATATATATTACATGAAAAAAAAAGGTATCTATTGAATGAAAAGATATTTCTAAATATGATGGTCAACATTAGAATAGACAGAGTTTTTCATCATTCTTTTATCCTCTAACAAAGAATAGCTAGATATCCATTTGCATGACTATATTAATTAGCTAATACAAGAAAAATATAAAGCCTATTTTTTTTTGTTTTACCAATCATGGATTTGAAACCCTGTAAGAACACTTTATAAATACATTATATCAGGAATAAATTATATTAACATCAAACTATAGCATTCTGTGATTTAATACTCCAAAAGAGATTTAATTCTGTAGTGATTAGAATGTCTGATTGCTTAAGTCAACAACATGAGTTTAAATCTGAATGGAATATAGACAATTTTTCAGGTAGATGAGAAATTCCTAACAAACTTAGCACTTTTTTTTTCTAGAGATGATTATTAGTCAGTAAATGGGTATTTAGCTATTATTAATTAAAGGATAAACAAGAAACAAACAAATGAAATTCTCACCAACCATAAATTTGATTAAGCCAATTAACATCACATGAACACCATTTCTTATGCTTGCTTATAACTGTTATTAAAACTCTCTATATGTATTGAAATTTAAGACTCATAGTTTTGTAGTTAAGTAGAGATGAAAGATGGCTAATGGAGGGTTGCATTAGATCCTAAGATCCAGGTGCAGTGCTCTCAGATCCACAGCTCCTCACTGATGAAGGCCACAAGCCAGAAACTAGTCTGGGGATACTAGATGGGGATTTTATGCACAAGCCTTCTGGCATCCATTGATTACTCTGGCTTGCACTGAGTGGCAATATGTATAGAGAGTTTTGCCTGTTTTAATAATTTGATTAATCTGATAGGTAATGTTTTTTCCATTTATTCTTTTTCTAAGAGGGATGCAGGAAAAATTCTATTCTGCAATTAGCTATATTATTTAAGACTGCTTTACCTTTATCCTAAAAACCAATACATTTTAAATTTAATATATAACATGTATTATATTTATACACAGAATATTAAATATATATGTGAAGATGTAAGTACATATTTAAATAAATAATTTATTTGGGAAATTTGCGATTATACAATATTTTGCATTTAACTTATTTTTAAACAGACTGCAATTAAATAATTGTGACTAAATTATTTAATTTATAATTTTAAAAAATACATATTTTTAATGAAATATAAAAATCATTTCCTCTCAAAATCAATGCTTTTATCTTCTAGTATGAATGCCCTTGCTGAGAAGACTACAAGTAATTGTTTGTATTAAATTATGTTACTCACTGTAAAAAAAAAAAGGCAATTAAATGCAGACAAGATTGAGAAAATGTGAACAGACACCAGTCTCATCCAGACATCAATTCTGCTAACAAATAACAAAATGTCATAATTTGTTCAATACTTTGCATTAAAAATTGCTTAATTTTACATAAGTATGAGTGAGCATTCTTATCATTGATATTTGATAAATGATTATTGACATGCTTGCAAAATTTAGTTATATGTTGTTGTTGTTGTTTTTTTTCCATATTTTGATTGTAAATTAATTTCTACAAGAAATTGATGATTGATATCTAGTTTTAAAATTTTAACACTTGAGATTTCTCTTTATTTTTTAATTTAAATTTGAGTGGAAATTGTTTTGGAATTATAGTAAACATTTCAGATATCTGAGTATCTTATAAAAAAAAAATAATTTTTTTTAACTCTTCAGCTTCATTGACTGTTTTTATTATATGTTATTTAATTTTTGCTCTGACATTGCATTTTCTGTTACATTTGTCATTTTGTTAAATTTATCTAGTTTATCTTAACATTTCTTAACTACTAAACATTTCATCAGTTTTCATTGTCACCAACAGCATTTATCTGATGTTTTATTCACTCATGTTTATTTTGTCTTGTAGAAAATTATTTAAAATATATAATTAATATTTTCTTGAGTTCAAAATAGTCCGTGATCTTACTGGTTTATTTGGACTTTATATTTCTTGTTTTGTTTTTTAATTGCTTTATGTATGTGTTGTAACTAATTAACCTTTTTCAAGACCTACTACAGTGATTTCTTATGTATCAATGTAATTCTACATATTCTTTTTATCATAGTTACCAAATTTATTTATTTCTCTAGATTTAAAAAAGCAATTTTTTTCAACCAAATATCATTAAAGAAACGGTACTGCTTCATTTTTACATCTTCAAAATGAACATTTTGCAAATATAAAATACAAATTTGGTTATAAAATATTTTAAAATTAAACTTTATAAACGTTTTAGTTTTTGAATTATTGATTTTAGCAGGTATTTAATTAAATTTAACTTTTTTGCATGTGTCTGTATAAATGTTACAAATTATTTTGAAATTATTAAATTAATAGGTTTTTAATTATACAAAAAAATAAAGACCAATAGATTTTTTTTGTTTTGTTTATATAAATTAATATAATTTAGCAATCATTGGTAAAGTTTTTTTTTTTTAAATGTCATAGTATCAGCCGGGATGCGAACCCGCAACCCGGGCAACTGCCTGCAAGTGCAAGACAGTCGTGCTGACTTCTCGACCACCAATGCAAGACATTGGTAAAGTTTTGTATTAAATTCCTCATATTAGGCAAAGCAAAAAATTGACTTTTTTTTTTTTAAATATATTTTTCTGAAAAATTGTTATAAAAACATTTATCTACTATTTTTTTTCTTTTAAATAACAATTATTTCTAATTTTAATTAAATTTCTAAATTTGATACCCAATGAAAAATAATAATGTCTTTAGTCACAGTTTATAAATTAAATGCCCATGGTGCCAGTTATGCATGTATACAATTAAGAATTTTTTCAAAATTTAATTTTCACATAATTAATTTTAATTTGATTTGTAAATTTTCTTTTAGTCAAGAAATTTATTATATAGCTGGTAATTTTCAACATTTTATTTATTAATTATTTTTTACTTTTATCACAATCTTTATTGATCAAGTATGTGGTTATGGTTTATATTAGTTTAGTCATTATATAAACACACGTTATCCTTTAGTTGGTATTAATGAATATTTGTACATACATATATATATATTTGTTATTAAAATCAGATTCAAAAAGAATTATATAAAAGTGGTGGAATTTTAATTAGGAAATGAAATGTGCTGTTAGATTTAAAACAGTTTTACAAGTTAGTATTCAATTCAGGGATTGAATTAGTATATGAATTTTTAAATGAGGGAAATGTAGAATATGGTTAATGAAAAATATTGGGTATTAAAGCAAAGATCATATCCTAATTTTGATGATCAGTGATTATAATGGCATAGGTAAGGTTATTAAGCTTCATGTGGTTGCATGTATGACAGGAGGTTTGAAAGTTCGGTCTCTAATCTTAATTTTATTTATTTCGTTGTAGTAATGTGCTTAAGTAGAAATGGCAACTAAGAAACCAAAGAGTGAACAGAATAAAAAATTCATTTCTCTTTATGCTATTAATGAGTGTGATAAGTAAGGCTGATTGGAACTTAGTGATAGATATAAAGTTTGGTATATTTGAAGTGATGGGTACTTAAAGAAGAAAAAAAATGGATACATTATTCCTCTTTGTGCAGATTAGATAAGTTAAGTCTACATTGGCAGAAAACATTTTTTTCTTAAGCAAAACTACAGATCAGTAATGTTTCCAAATTAATCTTGATAAGGAAATCTAGGTATTTAAGCTCTAGGTATGAGAATTTAATGTTTGGATAATGTTTGTGCAATAAAGAAGAGATTGGAGTGTTAATAACTTTTCAGTTTTGTGGCAAGGTTATAGAGCATCCCAGGAATTTATTTTGATAGATAAAGTATGTTTCTTGAGAATGGACTTTGTGACAAGGATAATGGGATTTTTAAAAACATATTTTTAACTGGTGATAGTATATCTATTGGAGTGATACAAACAAATTTCTGAGAGTCTAGCATTAGGAATGTAGCTCCATATAAAGGACAACATTAAAAAGCTCATTAGTAAACATACAATTTCTGAAAACTTACTTTCCATGTAATAAATTCTGATTTGCAGTAAAAGATAACTTTGTAAACTGAAAAAAGTGACTAAAAACTAGCACGTAACTTTCATTTATTGGCATAATTAGTTGAATAAAAGAAAGCATTCTAATTAAAAAAAAAATTGTTATAGTAAGATATTAATTTTATAACTGAAACAGCAGATAATAAATCTGAAATTTCTTATGTTTAATGAATTGTTTTTTGTTTTTTTTCTGATATAGGTAAATAATTTAGGACACTAGAATAAGTATATTACAGTAATAACAAATATTCACGATTTACCATTGATATGGTTAAGTATTTATTTTTTAATATTGTGAATAATCTGTAAATGATAATTATTAATAAATAATACTCATTCTTCCATAAGTTTTATGATTTAGTATGCATTCCTGGATGGCACACCAATCAAGAAATTATGATAATAGTGAATTACATTTATTTACTTTTTTTCCCATACACTTTATTAATTGTCATTGTGTTCAATTTATTATTTATTAGTTCTCATAGCTTTTGGATTATTCCTCAATATTATTATGTTGAAATGTTGACTAAGGAATTTTATTACAAGATAATGTTAAATGAAGAGTGCATTTCTGAGCCAACATAATTTGTTGGAAGAATTCAAAATTGTGTGATTATTTTGATCGCCTATGCAGGAGAAAGAAAAAAAAAATTCAAATGGAGAATTTATTCCAGTTTTATGCTGTCCATCCAAATGAGACCAATTAACTCTTTTACAAGAAGTAATAATGTTTTCTCCCATTATAATGATCTGAACAGGAAAATCAATTACATTCTCACTTTGTACAATGTTATACAATTAGTAATTTTTTTACGCCATAGATACCAATCAGTATGCTTATTTACTTCACAGGAAAATGTTATAAAAGTGATATTAACAGATTTAACATGAATAGAAAAGTTTGGGTAGCTTATAATCTTAATCCAAGCAGAAGCTAAATACTAGGAACTTATGAAGTCAAATTTGCCAGCTATCAGAAATACAAGCACAGACAGATTTTAATAGGAATCATACTCTTTTCATCACAAGATAGTAATGCAAAAATATAACAAATTATGGAATTAGAATGAATTGCCATGCATATATGGTTGAAATAAAGCTCTGCTGTTGCTACTTTTACAAAGAATTCAGGGGTAACACCACTTTATTTCTATAATAGAAAGGGAGTGAGCACTTGGGTCATTAGTACCCTTGGATGAATGGCTGACTTATGCAGATTTAAATGCATTAACATTATTCTGCCTTAAAATCACTAGGAATCTTAAATGGATCCAAGAAAAAAAACATACAAACAGGCCATCCAACATTCCTGGCTGAAAATCAAATGTAAATATTAAAAGAGAGTAAGAGATGCATTGAGAATTAATTCCTAATGTTTAGAATGATGTTAGAAATACCATACTTGAATCTAATATTACTTTGTATTTACAATTTCTATTTATTATCATCATTTAAATTTGTTATAGATTGCTTTTAACTGCACTTACCCCAGTTGTCATCATCATTTTATTTACTATATTATGTATTACTTTTATTATTTTAATTTTTTTATTTTTCTGTTAAGTGCATATGTTTACTGCTTGCTAAATCTTGATTTCCGTTATTATAATGCCATCCAATAGTAGAACATGGAACTATTTTTTATATTTTTAGTCCATCTGTAATTTTTTTTTTTATGAGGTTTTCTAAGTAAAACTAGATTTTTTATTCAGATATTCAGATCAAGCTGATTAGTTATTGATTAATAAGTAGTAATAGGGCTATTCTTAGTTCAAGAATATTAAACTTCTACAAATAGTCTATTAATGAAACTGGTGAATATGTTTTTTTCTTCATCATTTCTCGGTGACTGGCTGATGCTGGTAAGTCTTTTATTGTGCAAAAATATTTAAACTTATGTTGCTTTCACTTATATCTAGATAGAGAAACACTTTTTTTTAATGTAATTCCTAAACATTATGTAATTGCATAATAAATTGAAATATGTCACTTTTTAAGTTTTTATTAAATTAAGATATAAACTCCATCTTATGCATATGAATATATGTATGTGCAAACATGCATATAGATAGAGATTGAATTGTCATTTTACTTTTAAAAACTATACATTTTCCTGGTTGAGCTTCATTTTTAAAAATCTGTATTTTTAAATACTTTTATTGAAGTTGAAAAATTGCATTGTTTGTTTATTAACTCGCTAGAGGGCAGTACAATATAGTTTTGTTAAGCATAGTTTTTTTACAAAAATATAAATTTTCTAAAGTAAAAATGTTCAACACTTTTCACTTAAAATAAAATATTTTTAATCACTTATATACACACATATTAAGTACACATTTTAACTTATAGCAGAAATATCTAGTCATATATATGTATCAACTATAACTATCCAGTCACTTTAAAGTAAGATATAGTTTTACATTTTCATTTGCTCTGCCAATACTAAAAACTTAAAAATAATAGATATTTATTTTTTTTTGTATTAAATGCTTTTATTGACTGTGCACTAAAAAGAAAAAAAATAATTGTTTCTTCAACCAAAAATTGGAGTTTTTAGATTTAACTTGAAATAAAAGCATGAGAGGTTCAGAAATTAATTAAATCAATACCTATTTTTTATAATAAGGGATTGACTTACTTAATTTGTGGACTCCCTATGCTTTTATTTCAAGTTAAATCTAAAAACCCCAATTGTGATTGAAGAAACCTTTTTTTTTTTTAGTGCTCTCAATAAAAGCATTTTTTTAAAATTTCTATTATAATCAAATAAAAACAAAGTAATTATTAATAATTAGAATTTTAAAACAGAAAGGATTTGTTCTAAATAATTTTAGAACACATAAATAAAATTAAAAAATAAAAGAAAATTTTCCTTTTTCTTTTTTATTTATTTGCACATTTTAAGCAAACCACAATAGTCTCGATTTATTAAAAACAAGTTAAAATTATTTATTCAACTCTTTATTTATTGAAATTTTATTTATTTCTCTAATACTACATTGTAAATACGATAAATTAAAATAAATGTCCTCATGAGATTTAATTCATATACCTTACTTAATATGTGGTATCACTATACTGAAATGTGTAGATGGTATTTATATTTGAGAGTAGTCAGAACAACATATTTTATTAAATATATATATTTAATATGGTCAGGCTTAATTATACTGACAAAACAATATCTCATGTAGTGTGAATTTAATTATAATAAGTGTTATATTTTCATCGAATTAGCATTTCTATTAATTATAATTTTCAAATACATTTTTGAAGTTCATAAAACTGTATTAGAATGAAAAATAATTGCTTATTTACATATGTTTAAGTTTCATTTGAGAGTGACGTTTAGTAAATTCTAGATAATTTCGTTGATGTCATTCATTCAGACATTATAAACAGTAATTTAAAGTGAGTAGTCTATCCTCACGCTTTCATTTCCAGTACTTAAGATTTGCCCATATATAAGCATTTGGGTTTGAAAAAATAAGTGGATTCATTTTATTCTTTCATAAATACTATATCTTGTGTTGGGAATGAAAGTATTCATTTATTATTATTAACACTCATAAAAAAGCGCATGCATAATAGCTTGAAAGGCTGATCTTTAATGTATTACAATTTATAAACATAGCACTATAAAAATAATTGCTTATTTACATATGTTTAAGTTTCATTTGAGAGTGACGTTTCGTAAATTCTAGATAATTTCGTTGACATCATTCATTCAGACATTGTAAACAGTAATTTAAAGTGAATAGTCTATGCTCATGCTTTCATTTCCAGTACTTAAGATTTGCCCATATATAAGCATTTGGGTTTGAAAGAATAAGTGGATTCATTTTATTCTTTCATAAATACTATATCTTGTGTTGGGAATGAAAGTATTAATTTATTATTATTAACACTCATAAAAAGTGCATGCATAATAGCTTGAAAGGCTGATCTTTAATGTATTACAATTTATAAACATAGCGCTATAAAAATAATTGCTTATTAGAATGAGTTAAATTACAAAATTCTCTTTTTATTTTAGAGTGTGAATATACAGACATATTCAAGTGAAATGTAAATTGGTTAGAATGAATTAAATAACGAAACATAGTACCATGAGTAATTGTAATAAAATCATCAATTTAAATTATGAAAAATTAAATAAATGAAGATGAACAAAATTTTATAACAAATGATAATTTTATACATATGAAAAATCATGTTAATTTGCTCTAACATAAAAAAGTCATATATTGTAATTTTATATACAAACTTAGTTTTAAATTATTGCTAACTTAGTGAGTTTTGTTTTTTTAAATTTTAATATTAGAAATGCAATACATATTTTTAAAAAAGTTATAAAATGGTTCTTTAAAACAAATCTAACCTGAAAATTACTTTATTAGTTTATTAGGAACATGCTAAAAATTTTCTGGAATTATTTAAAAACTAGATTATATCTAATGAGTAACATTTGTGTTTTTGTTAACAAATTACGAGTACATTTTTGACTTTATAAAACTGCAATAGATATTAAGTAGAGAGAAAAAAAAAGAACTGAAGTTATCCCTTTTTCTGAACAACTAAATATTAAAATAAATCAATTTTAATAAGAATATTGTAATTTCAATTTTGCAAATAATATCCTCTAATGGTACATTTAACAATATGACTACAAACCTGAATCTTATTTAATGTAGTTATTTCAGTTTCTAATAACTTAGGACAACTTATATATTTTTAATTCTAGAAATTTATAAAACTTACATGTTTGCCTTTTTGATTTAAATTTGGTTTCACTGAGAATTCTGATCTTCATTATATATGTTATAAAATGATCACAATATAGAAGGAATAATTGAAAGAATGAAATTCTAATAATTATTTTTATTATCTAAAATATCTCAAAACTATTTTATTAAAGTACTGATAAGTTATGTATGTAGATATGTGAAAAGATATTTAAAAAATAAGACTAGTTCATTTCTTTTAAAATTTCATAAAAATTAGAATACCCCCCCCCCCTCACACTATTAAATATATCTTTTCTGTAAAGATTGATAAGGCTTATGTTATATATGATTTTTATTTAGGAAAACTTCCTATAGAGATATATTGTCTTCATATTCTCTTGATAAAAAAAATACTCTGCCCAAGTTTTTTACTATACGTTATAAAGCATATGTTCAGTTGATCACAGAAGTCAACTGACTTTTTTCTATCTAAATGTATGACAATATCATTATGAAAATAATTGAAAGAAAGCTAATCTTTCTCAGAGTTTAATTCATTCAAGTTTAGAGATCTTTCATCGTTTTTTTAAAGTTGTAAAAATAGGGGTTGTTATTTTAAATCTCTCTTGTTGTTTTTTTTTTTGTGTGATTTTTCAAAAATTTTTGGTTGACGGCCATGAAAACATTTTTTCTTCTCTAATAAATATTTTCTGATAGCATTTAATCTATTTGATTCAAAATTATTATGCATGCCATGCAGCCTTTAAAAAAATTGCATACTATCTCTTCATAATCTCAGATTGCTTTTTTATTATGAGTTCTGATTAATTTATATTATGTTTTATTAATTTTCTGCTTAAAAAAATAGCAATATATTTGAATCTTTTTTATGTTTATAAATATGTTCTTATTAGTATCATATAACTGCAAACCTAACATTGCATTTTATAAATGCTATGTAATCTTTGGGAATTAGCACGATCCTTTCTGCATGATGATAGAAAGGCAAATAATACAATCAAGTTAAAAATAATCTCTCATTTTCCAATGAAGGGTTTGGGAAATGTGGAGAAATGGATGATAAAAATAATGTTCTACTGCAATATGTGGTTAATTCATTATCAGCAAAAACACATTATAGTAATTCATAACATAATAATAGTGAAAAGAAAATCAAAATATTAAAATTCTTACTAATCCTCATGATATATGTTTTAAATGAAATGAAAATTAGTTTCCTAATAGCACCTTAATTTAATGCAAAAAATGTTACTTTTATATTTCAAATCTAATTGCAAAACAAAAAATCATTACTTTAACAAATGAAAATTCTCAAATAACTAAATTTGAAATATGATGATTAAATGAAATACAATTGCCATCTCTTTTCTAATGTTTCATAAGATTTATCATTTTTTTATTGGCAGATTACCCCAGATGCATGAGGAATAAATAAATTTCAACAAAAACTACTGATAAATCCTAATTATAGTAATGGAGAAATTCATCTACATCTATGATAATGTTAAATGCAGACTTCTTAATAAGCTTATTCAAACTTTTGAAGACTCAGCAAATTCTGTCCTTACTATTCAAATTCTGCTATCTATTTGTAAAATTGAGTAATCAATAGATACTAGTGATTATTTAAAATTATAATCTAGCATCTACTAATTACCCAAGCTTATAATAGGTGAAAAAACTGTAATTAAAATAGAATTTGCTATGGAAAAATATTTAAACTGGGATCATTTCATTGTTTTTTGTTTTTTTTTACAGAAATAGATTAGAATACTTTTATTTGCTAAAGAATTTTATCAAGTAGTACAACTAAATGAATATATATATATATTCCCCTCTTTTATTAACATTCAACTAAATAATGACTTCTACTTTGTAACTATAATATTAAAAGAATTATATCTGATAACATTCCAATGAACTATATACTACTATCTCCAGAATACTTAAAGGAATAAATTAAATCTATAGAAGTTTAAGAACAACTTAAAAAATTATATATAGAAAACTTCTAAATATATATATATACAAGTCAAATAAAAAAAAATAAATAGAAATTTAATATACCTTGGATTCATTGGTAGATTTAAAACATCAAGAACTGATCCAAATTTCAAAAAGAATACAAATATCTTTCTCATAGTTCCCAAACCCTTTTGGGATAAAGTATTGATGAATTTTAGGCAAGAAGATGGCATATTGGTAATTAAACATTTTTCAAATTTGTATATAATAGAATGTAATAGAATTTAATATAGACTATGTATTTGGTTTTTTTATTTATTTAATTAGGTATCATAGAATTTTACAACAATATATATATATATATATAAATAAATGTAAATCATAAAAGATTGCAACACATTTAGTGAGAGATATACTTTAAATATAATTATATGATGTACAAATATAAAAAATTAAAGCAAAAAATTTGAACATATATATCACAAATAACAATTATATGATATAAAAATATAGAAAAAGAAAACATATTTTTGAACATAAATATAACAAAAATGTAAGTGATTAATACTCTTTAGGTAGTAACAAATTATTTTAATTAGTCTAAGGTTAGGACTTGTTTATTTGTAACAAGATTAGATATAACTGGCATAATTTTGCTCAGCTTAAGGCGAAGACCTGATTCAATGTTGTGCAAATTTCTATATTTGTTTTTTACTTCAATCATAGCAGAAAATCCATTCTCATACAAATATGTGGTACTGAATGGCATTAAAAATTTTAATGCTTTTTGAGAGAGTTCTGGATATTCTACCAGGTAGACATTCCAAAATGAAAACAAGCTGATAAGCTGAAAAATTCAATTTCAATCTGCCGTCACTAATAACATCTATAAAAGACTCTTTCGCAATTACATTATCTGGAACCTTCTCTGTAATGCAAAGGGACTGCGAATCCAACTTTGAGCAGTAAAATCTTCAGTAAAATATTTTTGAAAACAACCATACAAAGATTTTAAATGGACCTGCATATCATTAATGACACAGTCTGTTATTAATAAATTGTTCTAGTCTGAAAAATTACATAGGGTGAAAAACATACTGAAATTCTTTTCTCGATTTGTTTTTTTTTTTTTAAAGAAATGATGATTTATTTTTAAATGCTGTTATTTTATCACTAAGGTCAAACAGAGAATTGTTAGCTCCCTGCAAAGTCATATTTAAATCATTTAGCCATGAGAAAATATCCAATAGATATGCTAGTCTAAATAACCATTCTTCATCAGTAAGATGATCTTTTATTGAATCTCCTAAATCCATAAGAAAAATATTTATCTCAGAGCATAACTCAAAAAGTCAGTCGAGGACTTTGCTTTGTGAGAGCCACCAAACTTTAGTGTGAAGTAATAGCGTTTTATGTTCACTCCCTATCTTATAATATAGAATTAAAAATAAGAGGGAATTAAGTGCTTTTGATTTTATCAAGTAAACTATTTTTACAGCTTCATTAAGAACAGATCTTAAATTCACAAAGATATATTTTGTAGCTAAAACTTCCCGATGAATTATACAATGTATACATTTACACTATGGTGCTACTTCTATAATTTTCGTTATTACATCTGATAACTATCCAATCATTGTGCAAGCATGATCTGTGCAAACTCCAACACATTTGTACCAACTTATAATGTTGTTAATAAAATAATCATTGATTATTTTGACTATTTCTTCTGACATTGTTCATGCAGATAATGACTTACAAAATAATATTTCTTCTTGAATATTACTGAGGAAATCAAATTTTACAAATACAAATAATTGCGCTAATTTAGATACATCAGTGCTTTCATCTACTTGCAAAGAAAAAAACTGGCATTCTCTTAATTAAAATGTTTTCAAAATTTGATGCCATATTATTGATTCACCTTTTTACTGTGTTGTTTGATAGTGACACTATCAATTTGCTTGGCTGCTTTTTCTCCAAGTACAGATTTCACAATATTTTTAGTTACTGGTAGCAACAAAGTTTCTCCAATTGTGTTTTACCGCACGTGGCTATACACAAACTTGATAAATTCGATGCCAATACACAATTGATGTTAACACTGGTGAAAGAAGCCACAACTGCATTTTGGTCACAAAATTCACACAGTTTTCTTTTAAAAAAATCAATGGGTTTATCTTTTAAATATTGATGTTGGGATAATAAATGTCTTTTCAAAAGAGAAGGCTTCAAACATCCATTTGATAAATATTCAAAACTTTATAACACATTGTGGACTAGATTCAATTTCTGTTCCAGATTTTATGGAGAATCCATACTTTATATAATCAGGATCATACTGCCTCATCCAACTATCTTTACGTTTTGATATTGATGGTTCATCTTTGTTCATATCTGGCAATTTATTTTCTTTTGATTTGGAATAACTACATCCATGCTGCTCTAAAAATCTCTTCATATTAAGGCCACTGATTGTCCTATTTTAATGACAATTAAATTAAAAATAAAAATAAATGACTTGAAACTTACCTTTAATATTACTACGTTGGCTAGTAAAAACATGAAATATTACTATTTTTCATTAAACTTTTACATTGTTTTACTTTTTACTTAAAAAAAATTGCTAATATAAAAAATTAACCAATTATACTTTTGTGATATTTTTTTTAAAAATAAAAATGTTTTAAAAAAATAATTACATGTTATACATAATAAATTTTGTTGTTAATATTTTAATTGTCATATACCAGAAACTTGGCATTCATGTACCAGTATGCGTACCAGCAGTTGGGAAACACTGTACTAGGGTATTCAGAATATGCTAACTATTATCAGATTAAAACATATGACATGTTTTATAATCCATCACATTCTAATAATCTACCAATAGATATAGATTGCATAATAATCTTTGCTAATAAAGTAGTGTTACAAATCATTACATGTTCGATTATTTCCCTTATTTATTTGAATTATAAAATGAATTAGAGGCGAATTACAGAGATATGTATGTATATACCATAATGGATGTAGTGATCTGTCTAATCCACTAAGTTAAACACAAAATTTTAAATCAGTCATTAGTGCTTGAGAAATCAATTAAATAAATTTCTATGTATGATTATTATTATTTTCAACCATTATCAATTCGTAGCACAATGAAGGACTCTCAATTTTAATAGTTTTTCTGATCCATAGCCTTTCTTCTTCATGTCTTGCCCACCTCATTTGATGTTTTTGTAATCTTTTGAGATACAATTTAAAACTTCAACTGTACATCTATTATAATCTCTTCTAATATTACATCTAATCCAGTTCCAATTCAGTTTTAATTCTTTCAATGATATCGTGCTGCCTGTTTGTTACAACACCCATGTATTTGATTTTTGATCCCTTCTTGTTACTCCCAACACACATCTCTTCATACTTAATTGAATAATTTGAAATCTTTGCACTAATTTTCAGTTAAGCGTCCAACTCTCAGATCCATAGGAAACACTGTACTAATCACATCCATTAAAAACCTTTCTTTTCAAACACATTAGCATATTTCCTTATAATATTGTTATTTGTGCTAAAAGCATCCATTAAAACTTACTTCTATGATTAATTTTCATCCATTATATTTCCATCTGTATTAATATTCTAACTATAATATTTATAACTGTTAATTTCTTTTAAGTCATGGTTATCAATATTTGTTTTCTTCTGAAAAAAAATCCATTAAACACTAATCTTATTAGCATTTATCTTAGTTCTGTTGTCTTTATTTTATCTGGTCACAGTTACCATTTGCAAAATCTAGGGGATCTAAATTATCATCATGTACTTCCCTCTAAGTTTCTCATTTTAACTGAATAACCTACTACATCTTTTTTAATGTTAATCTTAATATCATTGTGTAGTCTAATGACCACTGTTGCATTTTGATAAAATACTTTTCAGAATATGATAATATCCAGAATCTATATAGTGATGATTTAAAGCTTTAATTAATGGGGGAATGCTTATAGAATCAAATGGCTTTTCATAATCTACAAATCCAAAGCTTAATGAGAACTCATATTTATACATCCCATCTCTCAATACTTGGATATGATCAACAGCATTAAAAACAATTTTAATTTCAGTTTTTCTTTTGATTGTTTGACTCCAGTCAATTCTTGATAGATTTTGTATGGAGCTGATAGAACTATAATTTCTAACATCTTTATCACTTTTCTTAAGTATTAATATTATTACTCTACTCTTCCAATGATGTAATAAATCTTGATCTTTTTTAAACACTGAAAGACAGTTTTTTAATAACTGTTTCTACATCTTCATCTGCTTCTTTTAAAATATCAACAATTCCATCATTTCCTGGAAATTTTCCCTTCTTTAAAGATTTAACTGCATGTCACACTACCTTTTTAAAACTACATGGCAATTGTGCTATTTATATATTATAATTTTTTTTTTTATTCTTTACTACTACATAATTATTCTTTACAAAATTTTTCCACATATTTTGTCTTCCCTTTTTTTTTATCTACTTGTTCCATCTTCTAATTACTGAAACAAATTTCCTTTCAATACTAAAATGTTTACATCTGTGAAACTTTTATTCTTTTCTACACTTTTCCTTATCACTTCACAATTGTATTCCTTATAGCATTATTAACTCTTTCTTGTAATATTTTACAAAATTTTAGATATTTTAAATTCTTTTTAATCAATCACATTTAAATATTTTAATATTGAGAATTTTCTTCATATATCGTCTTGTTTGAAAAAAAAAAAATTATTCACAAATTGCTGCTTTTTTGTACTTACCTTCCTTATAGTTTTTAAGAGAATATCACTTATCTTTTATTGATTTCAGTCAAAGCTGAAAGATCTCTGAATGCTGTTAATATTTTAAAATTATTTGATATTCTAATGTAAATTCATTGGAGTGCTTCCTGCAGAGTAGAAATATCAAAGTTAACATTATCTTTCTAAATAATTTTCATCTCTCTAGTTTTACATTAACACATATCTTCTATTTTCCTAATTGAGATCACTTCATGTATTGAATCTTTTAAAAACATTTAATCTTGAAATACATATTTTACGTTAATCTAAATAAAATCTAGTTATACTGCACCTTTATTTGAATGCTTCAAGGTTTGATTTGTGTTTAGCAATTTTCTCAAAAATACAATTTTTTCTTTTTCTGCAAAACTCACAAGTCTGTGTTCCCTTTTATTCTATCCCTATAAACAACTTTATCAACAGCACTTTGACATTTTAATCATTTTCTAATTCTAGTATTAAAGTTTTCCTTGACAATAATAAAATCTTGTTTCGTGTAATTAAAAACATTTTGATTATCTATATAAATATCTTCCACTTCTTCATTATAATGAAAACTTGAGTAAATCTAAATTATATGCTTTTGATATCGTCCATTAAGTTGAACAATTAATTTGCCACTGTGTTGATAAACTGTCATTTTCCACAATGATGCTTTTCTACTTTTTATTTATGATAAATTTCATTCTATTTGTTCTTATAATACTTGTGCCTTTAAAGAAACGTACATGTCCACTTTTTAATTTGTCTCATCCATCTTTTTCTAATTTCACAAAATCCAACAATATCTCATTTAATATAATTTTTCCAATCCATGTAATCTTCTTTCACTTTAAAGTGATCCCCAATTATAAATAGCTAAATAAAACATCATCATCGAATGGCAACCTGAGTTCTCAAGTAGGAGATTCTTAGCATCTTCTGCTTTCAACCACTTATAGCTTATTTGGCTGACAACTTTATAAGCACCTAGTAAAATAAGTACCATAATTTAGATTTGTCTGTTATGATTTATAAATATTTTTAAAAAAGATGACTCACATGCATATTCCTCCTATCTTTAAAAAAACGTTACTGATATTTTAGTTAAAAACTATCAAGAATTAAAAAAAGACCATATTATTTCTTGATCTTAATAAGCCAGTAAACTTATTATGTTAGTGGATCTGTAATGATGCACAGCCAATTCATGATTGTTTGCCTTAGTAATACTTGCTACAATAAAAATTTGTCTTACTCAGTTCTTTTAAGGCTTTAAAAAGATAGAGAAGATTCTCCTGCTAGTTAACAGCAACTCCTATCTGCAGCCTAAGATTTATATCTTAACATAAATTAAAATTAGGATCAAATGGTAGCATACGAGAGTGAGTCAAAAGTTATCCACACTCTGACTGCAGAATTTATTTTAATCAACTTTCAGAAAAGACAAATACATCATTTTATAACATAATCTGTCTCCTTTTCAACACACATTGTCCATCTACAAACCTATGCATTCCTTCATTAAAATATGTTTTAGGTTGAGCTGCGAGACATTAATCTTTATTCTCATAGGGCTTTTTTCAAGGGATCAAATGGGATAGTTTGATGGAGCAAAAACATTATTATAGGAAGTATGCTCCAACACTTCAAAACTATGGTCAGCAGTGTGCAAATGTAGATTATCATGCAACAACCCAATGCCTTCAGATAACAGTCCTCTGCACTGTCTCAATTTTAGGTTCAAGCTGTTTAGTTAGCATCTTATTGTAATGAGCACTATTGATTGTTAAACCTTTTCCCTGATAATGTTCCATATTGACCTTTGAGAATCAATCTGTAAGATCAATTTTCCAGTTGATGATTGACTTTTAAAATTTTTTATTGGTCAGCATTGAGAATGTTTTTATTCCATACTTTCAACAGTAATAATGATTCTTTTAAAAAACTTTTAATTTCCTTAGAATATTGGTCCAAATTTTGTCTGCAGATGAACAAATGCATCTGTTTGTACTACTCTGAGAGTTGCTTCAAAGTACTATTCTTGCACTAACTTTTCGAAATCCAAATCTTTTGTAAATTATTGCAAAGGCAGAGCCATGATGATTTACAAATGATTTGCCATATAATTCCTGATCTAACCAACAGAATCAGTTGCATGTATGCTCAATTTGTTTTCAGTTGTGGATTCAAACTAGTATTCAGCTCTTTCTTCATAGTTAACAATTGTGTGATGAAATCTTTCTTGAACTTCTCTATTTATTCATACACACTTCTTCATGATAAAACATTTTCTCCATATTATGGACAAAGTCTTCAATAAACATAAGTCACTGCGTAATACTTCCTTTCATTCAAATCACAAATGGGACTGCAATTATTTCTCATACCACAGCCAAACTGATGTGACACATTTCAAAACTACTTAGCAGTGACTGAGGAGTCAGTGACTTCCTATAAAAAGCATCGGTAAGACAGTGCAATCAATAGACTTTTAGTATTTATGTAAATTAATTTTATACAATGGTGGACATAATTGGTGTGTATATTATGGACTAACATAAAATGATTTTCAAAAAAAGTATATATTTCTGATATCTCATACTTTCTTCAATCATAAATTGCTCTCTGCAAATTTGATTTAGTATTTATTGGAGAACAAACTTCTAGCTTGAATAAAATAAAATATTTAGACTGTTAAGCTTTTTAAATTCATTTATTAAAGTTTTTTAGAAAGAATGTTGAAAAAAAACAACATCATCAAATACACAAAATAATAATATAGACAACAGAATTATAAATAAACATAATAATATTAAAAAAAAAAAAACAACTCAGTCAATGTAAAAAATATAGAATTACTATAAAAAATACAGAATTACTACATAATAAGTACAAAATTCTAAAAAAAAAAACAATTACAATGAAGTCTTAAATTTTTTTTTTTTGATTTATATGATAATGAAAATTTCTAAATTTTGAATTTTAGTTCACAATAAAATCATTGGGAACTGAGATGTCTCAAATGAATAACAATAGATCTTTTATCCCACCTTTATAAGCCTCTAGTTGTTTTAAAGCATATAAACTCTGCTGAAAATTTAAATACATATTATTAGCTATAGTTTCTGTATTTTTGCATACTATACAAACCTATGTTATTAATAACACTATAAATCTTTGAAATACTTAAGTGCTTATTTTTAAAAAATGCAGTGAAGACAATATGCATTGCATTAATATACAGCAATTCAATTATATCTTATCCAAAAAAATATAAACAAGCAAAAAATATTAAAATTCCTAAATTTATAAAATTTTATGAGCATTTATCACAAATGGAAAGTCAACATCAAATATTTCACTTAGCAGTACTCTCATTAAATCTAATGTGATTTTGTTTATTTACCATACTTTCCTTTTGTAAATATATTGAAAGTGTAGAGGTTTTTTTTCTTCTCTCTTTTTCCCTCCCAAAAAATTTGAGATAGTACAATATTTTGCTTGATAAAATGTTTTATTAGTGTAATTTAAGAGAATTCATACTTTCCTTAATAAGTGACAAAATGAAAATTATCAACTGTAATGGAAAAAAAAAAGAAACATGCTCAGAAGTGGTGTATGTTTAAAAACAATTACATATTTAAAAAAAATAATGAAAAGAGAAAAGCATATTCATACCATAGATGTTTGCATTGTAAAAATAGCCAAAGTTATAACCATGATTAAAAACAATTTTCTGATAAGCTATTAAATTTATGGATAAAAGATATGAACCAGTAAGAAACATTTCTGATAAATTATATTGTAATGCATCAGAAAGTTTAAACTCTGTAAAAAATTCAATGTCAATTTTATTTTTTTAAAAAATTAAAGATTATTATTTTTGAAGTAAATATGATGAATGAACACATACATATAGTATGAAATGTCCTCTCTCAATTTTAATAATGATTTTGTTTTAATTTTTCTTTATACTGTAATCTTAATTTATATATGCACACAAAAAGTATTGTATATTTATGCGTGTTAAAATGTTCTATATTCTTATAATACAGGAAACAACAACAACAATAATAATAAAACAGCCAATCATAAATGATTATGCAACTCTCAAAAAAAAAAAAGGATAAAAACTACTCTAAAAATAAGTTTTGCAATGGAAATACAAATCAACCTGCAATCCACAAATATATCCACATATGAACATAATAATCCATTTTTTTGTTTACTTGATATTTTTACAATATGTTCTTTTAATTCCTTCGGCAGAAAATTTTTCTTTCTAAATACTTTAACATCATGTCTAATTGTAAGTCCAATTTATTCTATTCGCTGACATATCTTTCCAATGGAAACAAATTGACATTCTATTTCTTTAGCATGTCTTTTGAGATAATTCTCATAACATAGACAATCTATCTCTCCCAATGAAACCATGTCAAGTTCACTATAAAATATCCTTTTAGGAAGTATTGCATTGTATTTTCATTTAAATATATCCAATACAACAAAAATGTGGTTATACAATTGTGTATTCTTTAGAAATATTACCAAAATCACCATTTCCTTTATTTTTGCTGTAATATCTTAAATACCAATAATTCTGCGCTTCTACACTTGTTAGAAAAGTTTCATTTGTTAATGTTTATTTACACTTAGTGCTTTCAAAGCTCCTAGGCTTCATATTCATAGCTGAGTGCAGTTGATAGTAATGAGGGGGAGTATTCTGATTTATGCTAATTAGTTAGCAGCTGATTGTGTCATAGGTTTTGGCATTTTATTTTGTTTAGATTAGTTTGTCCATCTTTTTGAAATGGTGAAACATGTGTCTTTTCTATTGATTGATTGAGTGTCGTTGTTTATGAAGAAGGTCTCTTTTATTTTATGCCTCTGATCATGTCTCTCTCTGCATACTATTCTGGGGTTGGTAGCTTTTCATGCTCCAAGAATGCTGATGTAGTCTCTTTATTATTTAGTGCGCTTTTATACATGTCTTATATAAATCCAATTTATCCAAATCACTTTGAATACTTTTTAGCAAAAACCTTTTATTATACATATATACTCATACACCTACGTTTCGACTGTCCTGCAATCTTCTTCAGAGCCAGTTTACTTTAATCTTTTAAAAAAACGTTTTTGGCTACAGGATAGTTGAAACGTAGGTGTATGTGTATATATGTACAATAAAAGGTTTGTGCTAAAAAGTGTTCAAAGTGGTTTAGATAAATTGAATTGTGTATTCAATAATATCATATTCAAAAAGTTGATGAATATTACTAATTATCTTTATGATCCTGCCATTGTATTTTTAAAATTTTACAGAGCATCCTTAATTGAAACTTTTCTAATGTCTTTATATTGTGTCAATAGGGTATTCAAGTC
Organism: Epiperipatus broadwayi; assembly: GCA_028023455.1. Taxonomy (NCBI): domain Eukaryota; kingdom Metazoa; phylum Onychophora; class Udeonychophora; order Euonychophora; family Peripatidae; genus Epiperipatus; species Epiperipatus broadwayi. The sequence goes on from JAQFVV010000458.1 coordinate 135,764, forward strand.
TATACAATAAATTAAGTAAAATAACAGTTCTACATATAGCTAAGTTACATGCAGTACTTATTCCCCATAACTCATTAAAAAAAGCAGCAGCATATTGAAGCCTGTGTTATACCTAAAGATCTAAATCCACTGGATCTATTTATAATACTATCAAGGTATTTGAATTGGTTTAAATTTTGAAGCTGATAACTATTCAAATGAAGTTTCTGAGGAATTTTCTTCCATCACTGGTTCATAAAAAACTTGAATTTTCTTAATATTAATTAATAAAGTAATCTTTACATGTTGTATTCAGAAACATTAAGCATTTTAAAGCAAATCATCTTCTGAATTGACAAAAATATGATCACCAACATATCGTAAATCTAAAATCCAAGAAGTTCGTATTTTTACTTTTAATCAATTCAAATTAAAAATTCCACCATCAAATCTGTATCGTATCTTGTTGCCTGTTGAATTAAGTTGCTTAAAAACAGTTTTGAAGACCACTGAATAAAAATTGGAAACAATGTTGGAATAAATACACATCCTTGTTTAATATGTTTTTACTTCAACTGCTTTAGATTTTCCATCTGTAATAATAACACTTATTCTCATTCCATCATATAAAAATGGTATAATATGAATAAATTTTGGACAGTCAATTAATTCCAAAAAAAATGCCATAGACCTGTCCTATTAATAGATCCAAATGCCTTGACCAAATCAATAAAAGCAATATATAAATCACTCCTTTTTTCCTTACACTTTTTTTTGCATTGGCCTGGCAACAAAAATTGTTGCCTGTAATGCTTCTTGATTCTCTAAAACCACATTGAGTCTCTGATAATCATTCATCTATGTGATTTGAAGCAAATTATTTAATAAAATTCATGAAAGTACCTTCATTGTAGTAGATAAATGATATTCCATGATAAGTGCTATAATCTTGTCAATTGTTATTAAAATTGAAACAATAAAAGCATTCAAAAGATCGAGTGGTACAATTTCATGCAACCATATATTCCTAAGAATTTCCAATATTTTTAAAACTAACATATTACCACCATCTTTTATAGCTTCTTTCATCAGAATTTGCAGCCTTTCCATTTTCAATTTACAAAGAGTATTGTGACTTAACTAAATTGGAATATCTTTGTTCAAACCTAAATGAATAGATACAATGACTATATCGTTAAAGTTAATAATCTCTATTCTTGTATAAAAAAGATGATACCTATTCAAAATATCATTGTTATCATATAAGAGAATGCCATTATTGAATTTAATAGGATTGCGATATTGTTTTTCAGGTCCATATGTTATTTTTAATGCATCAAATAATATCTAAAATAATCATGATTAGTAAATGTTTATATATTTTTTTCTGCGGTTTAAATCTATAATTTTTTTTTAAGCTTCTTGTCTGTCAGTGAACTTCTTCTGCCTTCAGATCTCTAGATTTATTATGAAGTTCCACATTTAATGTATTATTCTTAATATTTAATATCATTATAATCAAATCACCAATAATAAGATAAATGGCAGAAAATCAGAGACGATTCCCTTTTTAGAGAACCTACAAATAGATTTACTAGTATCCATAATATAATCATTAAGACAACTGTATGCTTCAGTAATACAGCAGCCCTGAAGATCTAAATTCAATTTTCTTGTGAATATGATTAGAAAAATATCTATTTTTAATGCAAAACTGTTATTTTAATGTTGGAATCTACTAATTTATAATCTGTCCAACAATCTGCATTTGTATGTGTTCATATAATGTGAACTTCTCTTGTCTGATTTCTAATCTCTCGTATTCTGACTTCTAACTATAAGGTAATCTATTAAATGCTACCATTTTGAGTGTGGATACATATATATTCCTTAAAGCAGCTTTTCTGCTTAAATAAAGAATTTGTAATATTGGCATTTAATAAAGTATATTCATTTAAAGAAGGAACATAATATAAGTGCAATTATCATTTTAATCTTGGAACTTACTAATTTATGATCTATTTAACTATCTGCATTTGTTAGTGTGAACTTCTCTTGTATTCTGATTATAATGTAATCTATTAAATGCCACTGCTTTGAGTTGAATGCATCCACGTTCATTTACATTGGTTTTTCTGCCTAAATAAAGTGTTTGCGATATTGTGAGATTCAATCCATATTGTAACCTTTTGATTGGTTAGATGTATTTAAAGTAGGATATAAAATATATATTATAACCAAAATTTTAAATTTAAAGAATATACAATCATAGTACTATTAATTTTTATATATAATATGCACAAATAGCTTAATGTATAGGGTTTAAAGATGGAATTCTGTGGCGGTAGTTATAACACACCTTTTATTCATAATTATTTATATTATAAACAATCATATAATTCCATTATAAGTTTTTAATAAATATAAATATATTTATATTGTGCCTAGATAAATTTATAAGATTTCTTAAAAATTTCAATAATAATAAAATCAAATCTCAATTTATTTAAATGATAGTGATCCTTTAAAAGGTGAGTATGTGTGTAGAATTCTAGTAAATAAGAATAACTATTTATTATAAGAGAATAATTTATTTTAAAATTATAATAATAATAATATATTCTAGATATAAATATTATTATTAAATACTTTATTTAAAACACATTAATATTACAATTTATTAAAATTATATTTTAACTTTAAGTTTATAAGTTATTCAATTTAGTAAGTTTTTAAATAATTATTAATCTTAATTATTTTTAAAAAAATGTAGACAAAAAGAAAATTATGAAAAAAATTGTTGGTTGATTTTGTGTCATAGACCAATAAAATTGATTTAATTAGTGGTCTGACATCATACTATCTACCATATATAAGGTAATAGCAGATGAACTTGTAAGGGGAAATTCATTAAAAGAGTGAACACCTGTTTCATTAAATTTTTTTAAAAATATAAATTTTTTACTATATTTTATTTTCAAAAAATAAGTTAAAGTGATTAAATAACAAGCTGAATAGTGATATAATATATTTTAAGAGTGGTATATCAAAACCATGGAGTAAATAAACCTAAGTTTCTTCTCAATGACCTAATTACAGTCTTGATGTCAAATTGTAATTATAATGACAATTAGTGAAATTATAAAGAAACAGTTAAGTTTATTATCATTTGGGAAAACAATGGAAAATCAGAATAAACTCCAATTGCCTAGAAAATGCAGTTATTGTCGCATAAGAGAACATGTAGTTATATCTAAAATTAATAATTCTATCCAGAGGAACTTTTATATAATACAAAGCTATAAATGTTATTAACTTATAAAATTAATTTATAAAACTTTAAAGAAATAACTTACTGATAAGTCTAATTGAAAATAATTCTTTCTTAAATTAAAATAACTTACATATTATAGTTATCTTTGCAAATTAGAAAAAAGAATATTTACTATATAATTCATTAGTTATAAAACAATTTACTATCAGAACAGATATTTAGAATGTTCTATATGAGATGAAAGACCTATAAAGATGAAGTATTTTTTTTTAATCTTAGTAAATAAAATTAACTTTTAATAGAAAAAATGCTAAAAAGAATAGAGTTATTAAGATAATTTTTTCATCTTTTAAAACAGCTACTTATTATAGAAATGACATAAATTATATTATTATAGACTTGAATAAATTTATATATGTGTATTTCAAAAATATGAAACTACTAAGTAAAAATAAAGAGAAATTGAAGTGAAGTATATTTAGAAATTGACTTTATATATGCCAAAGTTTAATATTGGAGAATATTAATAAAATAATATTTAATATTCTGTAAACTATGGAAATATTATTATAGTGTTCCAGAATTTTAATATGCATTCATTTTAAAACATACAATGTAGAAGAATGAGGGGTATACTTATATATCTAATATGGTATACATGAGTTTCAGAATAAAAGTTCATGTGGGTAATGTAGTAATTTAAATTTATATTCTTGTAGTATGTATAAAGATTAAAAATTTGATTGTGGTAAAACTGTTTAAATGAATTCAGTAATTCATTAAAGTAATGTATATTTAATGATCATATTAAATGAGGAAGATGAATCAAGAAATGGGATTCTATTGAAATAAAAATAAATATACCACAAGAGTATAGTGTGATATATGAAAATATGAAAAGGAATGAATGTTAAAGTGGAAAAGTGATTTATGATTTTGATCTTTGTAATGTAAAAAAGTATAATATTAATGTTTGTCATAATAAAGTTATTTAAACCACTAAACATCACATGATCACTATCTCACTGATGAAGGCCACAAGCCAGAAACTAGTCTGGGGATATTGGATGAGTAAGCATTAGATAGGGATTTTATGCACAAGCCTTCTGGCATCCATTGATTGCTCTTGTTAGCACAAGATGGCACTACTATATGGAGAGTGTTGTTTTGTTTTGAATTGTTTAATAAAGTTATTTGTTTTGTAGCATGGTCTATAATGTTTATCGAACAATACATGATGGGTAGATAAGATTATATTATTAGAAAAGAGAAAGTTAATAGTCATAAATGCTGAAGATATATAGTGTGAAAAGGATAAGTTAAAATTCCAGGAGAGGATAAAATATCATCCTGAAGAACTGATTAAAGATTTTAGTGGGTTTAATTAATGTGATACTAATAATATTATTATAAGGAGATGAGAGGATTTTCCGAGGAAACATGAATAAGAGCTTGATAAATAAGCCAGGATAAATTGGGGTAGAATCATTAAGATAAAGTGACTGTCCAAACTATAACATGTCATAAAGAGCTGATACCTCCATTCCGATATTTTGGTACAATAATTTAATAAGATTAGTTTCTTATCCACAAAGTTTTATCTATGCTTATTAGAATATATAATAAACTTTATAGATTTGATAGTTATTACTTTTGAATTTATAGTTTTTCTTCCTAAATTTTATTAGAATGATATCAGAAATAGTAAGACCATACACAAAACAAATATTCTTGAATTCAAACAAACATAAGAATAATTTATTGTTTAAAAATGGTAAATGAGATCAAAATAAGAATGCAAATGGGAGTGAGAGAGATGTTAAGTTCATAAAAGTGAATAATTTTCATGGAGAGAATCCTTGATCCAATTATCTATTTAAATGTATTATTTATATTACTTTAAGATTACAACAACATAAACAATTTCATTAATAAATTGTATTAATATGTTTTCATACTATATTTAAATTTGAATGATATAAAAGTATTATAACTTTGTTCAAACAATTTGTATTATAATGGATTATAAAAATGTTGGAGATGGCGTGAAAATTACCCATCAGTAGGAACTCACGGATGGTAAAATTAATTGATAATATTAATGAAAGCATTCAAGTTGATAATAATAAATTATCATTTAATGGGCCAAATGATTAGATATAATTTGAATGCCTAAATGAAAGAATTATTTTATTTACTTATTGTAAATGTAAAAAATTTTCTTGTAAATTTGTAATTATTTAAATATTAATTTTATGAATCCTTTATGTTATATCTAATATTTATAATTGTTGTTATTGTAAAATAAATTAAGTATTTTAATTTAAAATTTTGACTAGTAGTTTTACTTCTGTCTAGAATAATTTCTGTCACAAAGTGATATTATTAAAGCACATAATCAAAATAAAGTTATTACATAAAATATATTTATTGAACATATTATTTATAGAACTATACTAAAGAATTGGAACTTAATAAATTAATTATTTTGAATTACAACTTTATTAAAGACACATTTCATTGACCTTTATTTTATTAAATATGAAAACCATAAAAGAATTATTTGAAAATTGAATTTTAACATTATCATATGTGTACAGCATTAAAAGAAAATGATATTATTTCCAAGAGTCACATTATTATTTTAAAGTCAAGTAAAAATTTATTATATAGAATAAATTTTAAAATGTCATATTATCCCAGAATTCAAGTAATTAACAAAGTCTATTATAATGTTTGTTTTAAAAGAGAAAATTAAGATGGGTAATATGCTAATTAATTAGTGTATTTAAATGAGTTAGATAATATAGGTGTTATTTACATTTATAAAGCTTTTGATTATTACTAAATGATTATTCGTTTTATGATAATTACTTGTATAAATAGGAGAGTAAATATTTATAAGCTTAATAAATTATTTAATTTAAAGTAAGTGAGTAGATTGTTCACATGATCACTATTTCTTATGCTAGCACATTACTGTTATTAAAACAGGCAAAACTCTCCATACAGTAGTGCTAACCAGAGTAATCAATGGATGCCAGATGGCTTGTGCATAAAATCCCTATCTAGTGCCTACTCATCCAATATCCCCAGACTAGTTTCTGGCTTGTGGCCTTCGTCAGTGAGGAGCTTTGACTATATAAGCTATTAAGCTTAGATTGAAAATATTATTGTGTTTTCAATTTTATTCTCATAGTTTTGTAGTTAGAGATAAAAGGTGGCTGCTGGAGGATTGCATTAGATCCTAAGATCTAGGTGCAGTGCTCTCAGATCCAAAACTCCTCACTGACGAAAGTCACAAGCCAGAAACTAGCCTGGGGATATTGGATGAGTAGGCACTAGATAGGGATTTTATGCACAAGCCTTCTGGCATCCATTGATTACTCTGGTTGGCACTAAGTGGCACTATTGTATGGAGAGTTTTGCCTGTATTAATGAGTAGATTGTTATTATTAGTATCAATGTATTATTATTATAGTTAGATTAATTCTCAAATAGGAAGTTTAATTTATGATTATGAGTGTAGGTGTAATTATTCTTTAGATAATTGGATTTCAACAAAATCCAGTTATTCAATTATCTAACTGCCAATAATTGTTATTACAGTTTAGAAAGGAATAATCATGATCCCTGAGATATCCATAGGATATTTATTTCAATTGATTTAATCTGTGTTTTTAATATTATTATTTTATAGTTTCTTAAATTACAAAAGAGTAGTTAAATAATTATTTCAAATGAAATATTACGTTAGTCAATGTTTCTTGTAGGGATTTTTCTATTGATTATAATAGGATAGTAGATGGAGAATTTCTACAATAACAATGCCATTGTGGAGTATATTTTATATGCTTCTCAATGTTAAAACCTATATGTTGTGACCGTCCCTGAAGTCTATCTTATGTATTTATTATTTTATGTATAATTACATTTCGTTTAGACCAGAGAGAGAGTCTGATATCATTCATCATTTATTGTTGAGCTAGTATAGTATATCATTCGTTCCGTGTGGGAGACAGGTTACAATATATTGTGCAAAAATTCAATAATAACAAACCATAGAAATTTACAGCACTAATACAATTATTTTCAATAACATTTGGCTAAAATCTACTATTTTAAAATCTCCAAGAAGAAAAATGAGATTTTTTTAATGATATTGCTGTAATAATGCTATCCAATAAAGAAAGATTTTCTTTTCTGAATTTAAGGTTGGACTATACGCATTAGTAAATTGAGCAGTAGTACAATTGTGTAAGGCAAGTTTTAATACCATTAGTTTTTCATTGATAAAATGAGGAATTCCAATAATAAAAGATACTAAATTAGACTTTACAGCAAATCCTAACACCATGCCTTCTCCTTTCATTGATCTACTTTTCCAAAAAAAAAACCAAGGTATTCATTCATCTTCCTTCCTCTAAAAGATAATAGTTAGTTCGTCAAGTATTGGTTGTCGAGAGGTCAGCGACAGCTGCTTTACAAGCAGTTGTCCCGGGTTAGCGGGTTCACTTCCCAGCTGATGCTATGACACATGAGGAAAAAAAAAAGATAATAGTTTCAGTAAGAACAACTATATCAATCTTAAATCTTGACAGCTTCTTAGACTCCAGTGCATTCCTATGTTCTGGTCTTGAATAATTTGTATCATGTACAGTTCACACATTCTATGTACCTACATTTAGCAAAAAAAAAAAAAAATCAGATTCTTTAGTACTATCATTGTCTCCTTCTTTGCCACTAGCAATGATATTAATTATTATTATAGTTTTCCTTTCTACCATTGTAATGAGTAATTCACCAGATCTGATAATTTAGCCTGATTGGGTGGAGCAAGCCAGTTTAAAACCATAATTTCTAGACCCTTCTATTTTTATGCTAGAACCTAAATAAGGCTGTGTTGTCAGATATCTTATAAATAAAATGTGAGCTGTTATCTCAATTTTATATGATGTATGTGAGAGCTTGGAATAAAATATAAAAAATATTAAAGCTCTATTGTATAAAATTTTTACACAGAAGCAATTGAAACAAGAAACCAAAACAATAATTTACTTTTACTGAATGCCCCCTCCTTACTATTTTTTTTCTTTCTCATGTGTCATAGCATCAGCCGGGAAGTGAACCCGCCAACCTGGGACAACTGCCTGCAAAGCAGCCATCGCTGACATCTCGACCACCAATGCTTGACTAATATTTTTAGTTGTTTGTTTAAATGCAGACCAGATTTTTTTTATTCCATTTAGTATTCAGTGCAATCTTTTTTTAAAAAAAAAATTTATAAAGTTGAAAAACTGTTTTCTATTTTAATGATCTCATTCCCTTTGACAGTTGGAATATAGATCAGAAATAAAAAGTTATTAAATTAAAATAAAAAAAATTTCAATATATATTAATTTATAGGTATTTATAAATTTTATTTTTTTCTTGAATTTTAGAGTATTTTTAAATGGGTGATTTTAATTTATTTACTAATAGACATGTATAATACTCCATACACATTACACTTAATTTATGTTAGTTAAAAATACTTACTATATATACAAGGCTTGGGAACAAATTTCATGGTTATGTCAAACTATTCATTAAAAGGATAAGCAAACTAATAATCTAAATAAAAAGTTAATTGCAAAATAATTTTAAGTTGGTACTTAATTGTATATGATATAGTCAGTGCATGCACGTTTGTAATGGAAACATTAAGAATATATAAGTTAAAAAATATATTGAATACATAATTTAATATTCATTTGAAAGGATTGCAATAGTAGAGAAGTTTCTGATAAGTATTACAGCAATTTGCATTATACGTTAATTGAAAGTTTTATTATAAAAATAAAAGTTGCTGATTGTCTAAATTTAATTTTGAATGCATAATGAAGCTGCACATTAGAAATGTAATAGCAAAAAAAAAAAAATATTTGTAGATCCAGTTATAACTTGTGCAAAGAAAATCAAAACCTCTCTGAATTTTAATTGTAATATAAAAAAACATTAAATGATAATAGTGGATTACATAATTTTACAGTAATACACCATTCTAAAGATCAACTTTAATAAGAGATACAAAAACTTGAATCTTTTGACATATGAAACCGCAATTCCTCCTGAATATTTGGTCCACCAAGCAATATGAAAAAATCATGAACAATTCAAATAAACCATATCAAGATTTATTTACAACTTTCTTTTTTACAACAGTCTCACTAATACTTGCTGTTATGAATATCCCTTGTTCTTTAGGCAATTTCTTGAGGGTTACTATTGTCCTGCGCAATTTGGAGTAGTTGGTAGGGAATCCAATATGGGACTGGTAGTTCCCAGGATCAATTCTGAGATCTGGCACTCAAACTTCTTATGAATTCCCAAGCAATAAAGCCATATGTAACATTTTTTATATGAGATAATATTGAAATAAAATTGGTGAAAATGTATTCAGAATTGTGGTCCATCCTAAATACCTCATATTGAAATTTCATAATTCAAAAAGAACATTAAACCACTTGGAAAGTATGTGTTTGCTGTAATGGATCAATATTGGACTAACATTGTTATAGGATTAATTAAAAACACTTACTTAAGATATTCTAAAAGTAATTTGAAAAAATCAATGGAGACATTTAATTCTGGTAATCACTTTGTTGAATTTGTTAAAGATACATCAATATCAATATTAGTAACATTCTTTGAATTCAAGGTTAAACTCTATAAAGTCATTTATTCATATAATATACAAGCACAAATATGAACAAGAAACTAAACTTTATTTCTAATTTGTGATCTTAAGCCGCAAGGCCTTTACTATGCACAAATAAGACATATAGCAGAAAATTGTTCTTACAAACAATGCCAGCACTGACAGATAATAGCAAACCCACACATCAATGTTTGGGATCTAATCCTCAAATTGATATCCTTAGTAAATCTCAATTCTCAATAATTCAAGATTTACAATAAGAAACAAAAAAAAAAAAAAATAGAACTCATTTTCCCTCAAAGATCTTTTATATCAAATACAAAAGAATTGTAAAAAAAACCTTAGATTCTAGGCATAAATATTTTGAAGAGTTAGCCAAAAATTGAAATGAACAAAAATGTGATCTTCAATAAACAAAAATAATCCACTTTAAAGAACTGGATAATCCATTCGCTATAAATAAGAGCCACTGACATTGTGGAAAGTATAACACTAAATATACTCACAATAGTTGCTGCTATGAGTAAACCAAGTAAAAAAAAAAACCTGGCAGATAGTGAAGAAGATCTATCTGTAAGCAGTCAACAACAACAACAAAAAAAATAAAACACATTGCTTTTGATAATAAGAATACTGATTTTGAAGATGATTCAGATGACAGTATCATTACTATATAAGAAAAATGAATACAGTAGGATCTCTAGAACTACTAAACTGTAATAACACTAAGTCATATCTCTCTTCCAAATCAAGAACCAAAAATACAAAATATAAAAATATGGAAATGGAAAATTGAAGGTTTTAAAATAATACTAGAAATAAATAACTATGGAAATAAAGATATTATCTTTTAATTTAGCAGTCATAACTCATATTCCAAAATACACAATTTCGTTGATACAGATAGTTAAGCCACATGTAATATGACTACTAGAAACAAAGCTTTATAATGGCTTATAAATTAATCCAGCAATATACTTCAATAAATATCACTTTTCTGCACTTTGCAGAAGCTCCACCTCTCCTTCAGGATGTATAGATATTATATACCATTCCAATCATTTAGAATTTTATGTATATAAACCACTTTCCATAATTATGACTTTGAAACATCATGCAATCATACTGAATATAACATTTGTCTATACTGCTCATGGACGCAATAAATATATTGATCCTTACTATGAATTAATTATTTGCACCATCAAAGCCACTCATTTGAATCAAAAGGATTATATCAATTGTTCTTTCCATAAATGAGTGGTGTGGACTTCTTCCATCTAACATAGTCGTTATTTCATAATAATAGTCTCCTCACTCATGGATCTAGTTTTTATTTTTCTATGTTACATCACTTAATCAGCTTAATGAGTCCTGCTTCTTTTTTAAGTCACCCAGAAGACATAGTATCATTATAAAATGATTTCAATAGTATACCAGCAACATCACTCAGTAAAACAATAAGAGTGCTTCTACAGTTATGAACACTGGAATTCCTTTTTTCAAAAATTTATATTTTGCTTTAAAGATGTGTTTGGATCCAGTACAAGTATTAATTGCTTCTAATAACAATATTACATTACATACTATAAAAAAAACATTATTAGACAATCATCTCCATTAAAGAGACTATTTAACACAAAGAAGAAAAATTTTACTTAATTCATCCTCATACTCAGATAAAATAGTATGTTAACCGAGTATTAAGTAACCCTTCAACACAGAAGATTCTCTCAACTAGTGACATTGAGAATATGGTAGTTACAGGAAATAAAGTGTTAGAGCCCCTTTATTTGTATTTAAAAATTAAACTTAAACAAGAAGTATTTCAATTTTCATCAAATTTCTTGGTGATTCAGATAATGGGTTATTCTCCTCAAATGATATGCCTGACTCATGCCATCTTGGAACAAATTTAACACAATTTAATAAATTTACAACAGCATATTAATCAAATCTTGCCAACTTTTTATCAAAAAAAAAAATACATAAAATTCAAAAGATGTTACAAATTTCAATAATTCCTTTTCTAAAGAAATCAATGAATGTATCATCTGCATACAAATTAAAATTCTAGAATCAATATTTGTCACCAAACTTTCTTCAATACAGTATACTTAAAAAAGGTCATCAACAGAACAAGCAATTCTCTTCTTTCATAATATAGTCAGTATTGTAAGATAAGAAGAAAATATAGTTCTATTAGAGTGCAACTTGACATCCAGGCAGCATCTTATTCAGTAATAAACTTATAGAAATATCAAGAAATATATCATTACCAAAATCACTAATCTATCTACTGACAAACTTCCTTCTATGTAGAAAAATTCATATTACTTTAAGCAGAAGAACATCCTCATTATTCATATCACTCCAATCAATATCACAAGAATCACTTCTAGTGCACTATTATTTATGATATACACTAATTCACTTCTTAAAGCAATACAATATTAGTTCCCAGGAGTATCCAAACTTGAATTACATTCAACAACAAAAAACAAATACCTACTTTACTTAACCTATGAAAAGAATATCACCTTGTCTTCAACATGAATAAAACACACGTGTGGATGATACACACAGATTGTCATTATTATAAATAAATACTTAAAAAAAAAAAAAGCACCTCTAAGTTCTTGGGTTTTCCATTTCACATGAGTTTTTCAACCATATCAATAAAAAATATAAATTAAAAGAAGACACAAAAAATAATTTTCCAAATTTTACCTCATTACATTCTAAAGTACAACTTAATAAGAATCTAATTATTATAAAAATTACATATTATTTACCTACAGTAATATTAACTAAATCATTCACTTAAATTTTTATATTTACAATGCAGAAAACTATGGTGGGGAAAAAATTGTGCAATTTCACTAAAGCACCTGGAAATATCAATTTCATTTAATAGATGTGCTCTTCACTCAATACAATCCTTTAAAATCCACAAAACTCTAAATCTTCTGTGATCACTCCCTTGAACCTTTCCCTCTCTTACAAAGTGCTTAAAAATTACCACTTCAGATCAACCATCCCTGAGTATGATTTTTTTTGAAGTATTATAGAGATTCCTAATAGAAATTAAAGATCTGAAATTTATAACTCCTCTCAAAAAATTTCCGTACTGGATAATTACTTACTCCAAATTTGCCTGCTGAATCAAGCACACCAATGCTTATTAATAAACAATTGCTTAGAAAGTTTGGATTCTGGAAAACAGAACCAAAGTACTTTGATTTTATTGTATATGAATCTTCTAATACTCTCAACATACAACCTAAATATTTCCATCCAGTCACTTGTGAATTGCTAGAAATCTTTTCCCCCTTGTACTGCCATAATTGTTATACACAATATGGTGCACCAGATATGCATATATGTATGAAAATAATAATAGAAAATACCCAAATATTTTTCATAATAAAATAGAACAAATAAGATTGAGGGAAGAAAAGATTGTTCCACCAAACACTTTTTTTGATGACACGATCACTTATAAATTAAAGATTAAACCTTTAGCTCTGTGAAAGCAGCAAATATAAGAACAATCCAAGTAGGACAATATGTTATGTACATATTAACTGGTATAAATTATAAAAAACAATGTGTTAATTTAATCTATGCAAAAATTGCCTATTTTTTTTTTTTTGTGTATGATATAACAGGAGAAACAAAAAAAATCCAAATAATTTATTCATATTAATTTTATAAATCAATTATCAATAATATTCCTAATTTCAATAGTTTCAATTTTTTTTCTTATTTTTGAACTTTGAAATTTAATATGAAAATATGTAATCATACTCTTTTAGTTATTTCAAAACTTGTTTTGTAAAATGCAAAAAAATAATGTACTATGACACAGAAACTATGTTTATATTTTACGTTTTCATAAACAGATGATTCAATTAATTATAAACATTTTCAAGGTCAATAAATATTCCAAAATATTTGACAACTAAAATATACCAATATAAACAGATAAAGTATATTAAAAAAAATAATAATAATAAATTGTGGTGACTGTAAGAAAAAAAATTTTTTTTTTCAAATTTATCTAGTGTATCTACTTTTTAAAGAGAAAATACACTGACTTCATTTTTTTACAAAGCTATTTATATAGTTCAACTTAATCTTATCTTTTAAGTAATCTTTTCTTATACATTTTTAATAGTAATTAAGAATTTCCTGTAATTATTTTCTTATTTTAATAAGATTTCCATTTTAAAACTAAATAAGCATTTTCTAATTAAAACATTTTGATTAAATATCTTAGTAACTTTTATTTTAAAACAGAATTTAATTATTGTTTTATATTTTCAATTTTTCTAATTTTACAATGTATTTTCTCTTTAGAATGCAAATAAATTACAGAATTCCTATTTTAAAGATGTTACTCAAATTTATTCATAATTAATTTTTGAAAGTACCAATATAATTTGTTTTAATATTTTTACATTTGCATTCAAGATATATAATTTCATATATATTATTTAAACTTTTAATTTATTATTTCAGGTACTTTGATATTATTCCTGCTATGACATATGACTCTGCAATGTTTGCATCCAGTAATCAAAGTTTCCGTTTAAGATCTCATGGCAACCAAGCATTCTGGCATGACTAATCTGTGTCAAATAAACTGACTCTTTCTTTTCCAATTTAGAAGATATTACACAGTTCAGTCTGCCACGTGATTCCTCCCATACATGTCTCACATCATTTGTAAGTAATATGGTTTTATACTTAAAAATACAGTTATAGCTAAAAATTTATATATTTGTGTTTTTTTTTTAAAAAATATTTAAAATATAAGCTAAATTTACAGTTCGCCAATTTTAGATAAAGCTAACAATTTGCCATTTTAAAAACGTTTCAGGATTCTTTTTCATATTTTTCTACTTTCCATAATGAATATATCTCTCCATCATTGGAAATTTTTTTTTTAGAGTTAAAGTTTGGTATTACATGTACTGGGTATTAATGTTGGCACAAAGTGCCATAACCAAGCCAGAATAGGGAAAGATGGCTTTGACAGCACAAAGTGTCATTATAAAAATTCACAAAAAGTGTCTTATTAAAAAGTCACAACTACCTGTTTTTGTTTAGTATCGCAATGTGTTTTTTCCTTTTTTGATACTGAATATATCTCTCAATTTTTTTTTTAGATTTGAAGTTTGGTATTACACGTTGTATGACTTATTATTCTAATGTTACGATATCCTTAAAATAATGCCTCCACGGGATCTGCAGACAAATTTTATCGATTAGGTTTGTCCGCAAATCCCTTGGAGACATTATTTTAAACATATCACAAACTTAGAATAATACATCACCAGAATAATACATCAAAGCAGGAATAATACCAAAAACCTTATTTCCTTATTATAATTTTAAAAGTTGTCCAATTTTTTTTTTATATATTGTATTTTATTTTTTTAATTTTATTATAATTAAAAGACTGTACTAAGCCTATGGAAAGGCCATGGTTTTCGTAATAGTGTTTTTTAATTGGTTACTTTAACAAATTTCAATTATGCATGGTACTATTGAGTTGTGAACTCCGTGATATCAAATTACACGACTTCAATTATATGCTAACCAAAACTAAACATAAATATAATACAATAGCACTTTTTTCCTCTCAATAAATATCATACTTCAAATATAAATTTATATAGTGTAATCATATTTTCTTCATGATTTAAATACTTTACCTTGTCAGTTCTGTACTGTAATTAAAAGCACACGTATTGATCTTTTTCCAAGCATTTTTTCCTTCAAAAAGGTTTATTTTATATGTCTTTTGTAAAATAACATATTTTTTAGAACCCAGAAATATAACTGGCCTATGAAAAGACTGTTTTTGTAAAAAAAAAAAAATAATTTGTTGCTTTAAGAATTTTTATTTGCTTTGGGGAATTATTTGCAGGAAAATGTATCCAGCCTATGAATAGTCTATCACTTTTGTAATAAGTTTTTTTCTAATTGGGTGCTTTAACAATTTTTTTTTTTGCTTTGCGGAAATACTTAGGAAGGAATTACTTTCTTTACATAAAATGCTCTGTAAAAAAATTATAGTAAAATTATTTCCTTCAACAACATTACACACAAACAAAATAATTTCTTTTAATTGGTTGTGAATTTGACACATGGCAGCGTTATGGATAAACATACATTCACTTGGATTTTATATAGGATTTTTGGTAATTATAAAGTTTTTGTTGATTTATTATTAATAATTTTACTTTATTTATTTCATTAATATTTTATACAAGATTTGAACTCAAGACATTCAAGTTCCCTACAGCTGGTCACTCCATCCTATCCAACCAAAACATATGTGTAAAAAATAAATAATCTCCAATAAACATATTTCATGCTGAACAAGTACTCCATACACATATATAATCAGTGTTCAGTTTATATTAAGTTAGCAAATGTTCAAACTTTAATGGACAGGCTTCAATCTTTCCACCCTCCAACTCTTCAGCTATCCATATCATTGAAAATCTGATGATGGAATGCTCAAAACTCTTGCTGATGCCCATGTTGAATTTAAATCACTCTGACTACTCACTTGTAGGACTTTAATACATCCATTTTAAATATACAGAAGAAGGATGGGCAGAATACAGAACAGAATATGTAATATTTAATACAAGTATATTGTCTATATTTAATTTAATGTAATTTATAAGGTTTTGAATTCAGACTTTCAAGCTCCCTATAGTTATCCACTTCATCCTATACAACCAATACCCATGACTACATACATGTGAAAAAGATAAATCCAAAATACATATTTCATGCTGAGTCAGAACTTATCGGTCCAGACCATCACTGATTATATATATGTATGGGAAATGATGATCTGGACTAACTGATGAGTGTTGGTTCAGCATGAAATACATATATTGGAGATTATTAATCTTTTTCACATGTATGCAGTCACATGTATCGGATGGAGAGGATATCTGTAAAGAGCTTGAAAGTCTGCGTTCAAATCCCTTATAAATTACATTAAGCTCAATATAAATATTTCATTAATATTTATAAATTTATTTAATATATCAATAGGATAAATGACTTTTTTATTATTTCAATTTCATTTTGAATACATTTTAATTACAATATAAAATGAAACTTCCAAATTCAACACACTCCTTAAAACGTTTCTTCAGAATCATCATAGTTTAGTATTTATCCATAGCAAACAATTATAATTCAATTTACAAATGCAATTCTATTTAAATGCATTTATTTTGACAATATCATCTATTAGGATAAATATTAATAATTATTTACTAATTTTTTATTAGACTATAAAATATTTAATTTTTTTAATCACACTAATTATGTGTAATTCATCATCATCATTATCATTTTCAACCATTATCAATACACTGCAGGATAAAGATCTTTCCAAGTTCAATTTCTCTAGCCTCTTTTCTCCACACTACCACAGCATATTTCCTAACTTCATCCATCCATCTCACATGTGGCCACTTTGTAGATCTTTTACAATCTTTTGGAATCTAGTTTTAACATTTCAAATGTTCATCTATTATCATCTCTTTTAACAATATGTCCAGCCAAACTCCACTTCAATCTCTTAATTCTTTCATTGATGTCAGTAATGCCTATTTGTTTTTTCACTCATGTATTTTGTTTTTGAGTTCTTGTTACTCGTAACATACATCTCTGCATACTTTGTTGAATGGTCTGAAATCTCTGTATTGCTCTTCTGTTAAATGTCCAAATCTCAGATCTGTAAGTAAGAACTAATAATACACATTTATTAATTATAATAAATTTATTAATTATAAATGTATTAATTATACTTTTCTGTAAGTAAGAACTAATAATACACATTTATTAATTATAATAAATTTATTAATTATAAATGTATTAATTATACTTTCTTTAATTATTTTATCTATATCTGAATCCATTACATTTTTATACTTCTATGAATTATTTAATTTATTACAATTTTTGTAAAATTAATTTTTTTTTTGGTTTTGCATTTTATGTTATTTTTTTATTTTAGTTATAAAATAATTAAAATTCTTTTACTGTCTTTAGAAATCATAGAATAATTATTGATATACTGTTTATAAAATATAGGATATTTATATTTATTAAAATATTTATATTAACTTTTCCTAATTTATAAATATCAGTTATTGCAAACAAGATATTACTCTCACTAAGCTCTTTAATTTGTTTGTAATATTTATTTTTACATTTAAATATAGCCTATATATCAAATAATTAGCAGACCGTTTTATATTTAGTATTTGTTTTTATGATATATTGTTGCTTTTCAGCACTTTTATAGCATATACATTTTAACAATAACAAATTTAACATAATAAATGTTTTTATATTTATTATTTCTTCAAAAATTATCTAATTCAATAATAAAATCACATGAAATGTTAATATTATTTCCCATTGTTAATAATTTGATCTTTTTTAAAAATATTATAACTATTTAAATATATTTTCAAAATATATTTTAATCTTAATGGACCATCTATTTTACAAATTCTAAGTTGTCCATATATATTAGCTGTATTTATATCCATTCATTTTAATCTTTATCATCAATATTGATATAATCTTTGTTATATAAATTACTTATAATCATATCAATTTTTAATTATTTATATTTTCATCTTTATTTACTTTTATAAAATGTTAATCATTTATTACTTTATTTTATTTTTATGTCATATACATTTTTATCTATAATTATTAAACATATATTTTTGCTTTTAAAAAGATAATATTATATTTTCCATTTACTTTTTTAAACAATTTAATTTCATTATAATAAATTTGTTTCCTTATATCAGTTACTAATTACACTTGTTTTATACTTTAATTTATAAAACATAATTTCAATACTGATTATACTATTTTTATAATTTATTATACTATATTTTTCTTTTAAACATTTATTAATAATTAATTGATTTTTTTATTAATTAAATTAATTATGAGGAACATGTTTTAAACTTTTGTGCAATATTTTAATTACACCATTATTAAATATTACAATATTTAATTATAAATTAGACCTAAAAAATTCATAACGATTAATTGGAAACTAATACATATCATCTAATATGTCACTGAACAAAAGAATACGTTGTATTTAAAAGTGGTTTTATTTCAGTGAATCATATCCAAGTATTGAGAAAAGTTATAGAAAGAACCAATGAATATGAATAGTCATTATGCTATAGATTTGTGGATTATAAAAAAACATTTGATTCTGTGAGTATTTTTTCAGTAATTAAAACAAAGAATTATCAAGGTGTAATCCCAGGATATTGATATATTCTGAAAAACATTTATAAAAATTCAACAGTAACAATTAGATTATATAATGATACTAGGAAAATTAATATTGAAAAGGTTGTACAACACAGTGACTCCATATCTCCAAAATCTTTTACAGCAGCTTTGTAAAAACTATTTTGTGGATTAAAATGGGAAGGGAGTAAAAGTAAATGGAGATTATTTAAATCATCTAGATTTTGCAGATAATATAATTGTTTTTGCAAATAATGCTTTAGACTTTTGGAAATGTTGCAAGAGTTTATCAGATGAATGTAAAAAAAGTAGAAATAAGGGTGAATATTAAAAAGACTAAAATAATGTTCAATGGACTTTTTCAAAAGAAGAAAATAAAGATTAATAATAATGGAAGTTAATAACTACGAATACCTTGATCAGATTATTATTACAGATGGAAACATAATTAAACTTGACTGGGGTGCTTTTGGTAGAAATAATTTAATATTAAAAGGAAATATGCCTATGTGCTTGAATAGGAAGGTTTTTAATAAATGTGTTTTATCAATTTTTACTTCTGGATGTGAGACTTGGATACTTAACAGAAGAGCACTATAGAGACTTCAGACCACTCAACAAAATATGGAAAGATGTATATTAGAAATAACAATAACAGACCGAGAAAGAAATATATGGGTGAGAGAACAAACAGATCTTACTGACATCATTGAAAGAATTCAGAGACTGAAATAGTGTTAGGTTGTACATATTGCTAGAAGAGATGATAGCATATAAACAATTGAAATCTTAAAGTGGATTCCAAGAGATTGTAAAAGTCCTAGAAAGAAACGTATGTAACATGTGTGGATGAAATAAGGAAGTGTGCTTGAGTCATGTAGAGGAGAGAGGCTAGAGATCAGAGAAGATGGATTGAACTTGGGGAGACCTTCATCCTGAAGTGAATCGATAATGGTTGAAAATGATGATATCAATGAATATATTCCAAGAAAACTTGGAAATGTTGGAAACATATCTCATATATTACAAACTGAAATTATTCTTCTAGATTTTAATCTTAATCAAGAATAAGCATAATAAAAATCACACACACACCATAATTCACTGAACTGGACCAATATGTTACATTTTAAAATCTTCAAATTAATAGATTATTTAACAAATGAAATCACAAGCTAAATTTAGTAGTTTCAGCTGTCACCCATAATAATTGTTAAAAAATCTAAACACCCTTTATAATATTGAGCTTAGAATTAAAATTATTTTCAGTAGCTATATATTATGTTTAAAAAAATGCTATACACATTGAGACTATGAAATTTATAAATAAAAATCTCCATCTATAACTATTAACATATTTTATCAAATATCACTAGATACTGTTGGAAAACTTATTCCAGGTAAATGAAACTAAAAATCTTAAATTTCCACAATGGTTTTTTAAAAAAACAATTTGATGTTTAAACAAAAAAAAAATTTCCATAACCTATATAAGCAACACGCATTAGCCAGCGTGGTGAGTTTATTGGCTTTTTACCTCTGAGTTTAAGATCAAGAAACACCATGGTCTTTCTTCTCAGTGCCTGATAAGGCAGAATGAATGTTTGTGTAAATGATAAAGATTTTTCCCAATTATACAATTATGACAGACAAAAATAAGGCATGGCCCTTAATCCCAGGAGGCTGTAAAGTCACCAACCAAGGCAGCGGTTGGTGGCCGAAGGCGGAGGGTGCTAAGAATATCCTGGAGGCGGACCCAGGCTGCCATTTGATGACGACTTTTTATTTAGGTACTTACAACTGCAGATCACTTTCAAGTGAAGGAAGATTGCAAGAATTAGAAGAAGAACTCTCTATATTAAATGGGATATTATTGGACTTTGTGAAGTTAGAAGAAAAGGTGAAGAGACAATTGATTTAAAAAGTGGACATATGCTCTATTATAAAGGCACAAATATTGGAAATACAAGTGGAGTAGGATTCATTATAAATAAAAAGTGGAAGAACAATATTGTGGAGATTGATGGTGTATCAGACAGAGTGGCAAGATTAGTTATACAACTTAATAGCAGATATCAAATGCAGATAATTCAGGTTTATGCCCCAACAAGTTCTCACAGTGATGAAGTAGTAGAAGATTTTTATATGGATGTACAAAAGGCTTTTGATCAGAGTAAACAACATTTTAAAATTGTTATGGGAGATTTTAATGCTAGAATTGGTAAACAAATGAAAGATGAAAGTGTTGTAGGTAATTTTGGTTATGGTAATAGAAATGAGAGAGGACATAGACTTGTGGAGTTTGCAGAGAAGGAAAAACTTTATATTATGAATTCTTTTTTTGAGAAAAATGTTAGAAGGAAATGGACATGGAAGCATCCAAATGAAGGTACAGCAGAATTGGATTATATTTTGACTAACAGGAAATACATATTTCAAGATTGTAATGTTCTTAATAAATTTAACACAGGAAGTGATCATCGATTAGTAAGGGGTAAGATACATGTTAATGTAAAACTAGAGAGACAAAAATTATTAAGAAAAACTATATTTACAGTTGATATTCCTAATCTTCAGAAACATTCTAATGAATTTAAATTAGAACTTACAAATCGGTTTCAAGTATTAGTAGATTTTGAACATGATTCAGATTTGAATGAAATTAATATGAAAATAACTGATACACTTTTAAAAACTGCAACAAAGATAGCTGGTAGAAAAAAGCAGCAATTGACTAATAAAATTTCTACTGAGACTAGAGAACTTATGAAGAAAAGAAGGAATATGAAGATATGCAAGAATGATGCATTAAAAAGAATTGAATATCTCGAATTTTGTAAAATGGTGCGGAAAAGAGTTGAAAATGATATAAGAAAGTATAACTGTGAACTAGCAAGAAAAGCTGTAGAAGAAAATAAAGTCTTAAGAATGTAAAACAACATTTTGGTATTGGTAGGAAATTTATATCTGTAATAAGGAAAAAAGATGGAATTATTACTAAAAAGAGGGATGACATTATGAAATTGGTAGAAGATTTTTATCAAGAATTATATAGTAATAAAGAACAAGTACCTCCTATATCTATTACATCTTCCGAATTGCCCAGAATTTTAAATGAAGAAGTGAGAAATGCAATTAAATGTATGAAAAAAGGAAAGGCTCCAGGTAATGATGGAATTATAATTGATATATTAAAAGAAGCAGGTGAAGAAACAGAAAAAATATTAGCAAAGTTATATACCAAATGTCTAAATGATAAAGATGTACCGGATGATTGGAAGAATGCAGTAATAATATTAATATTTAAAAAAGGTGATAAAGAAGATATTAGAAATTACAGACCTATCAGCCTTTTATCAGTTTTATATAAAATTTTTACCAAGATAATTACAACTCGTCTACAGAGAACCTTGGATTTTCACCAACCAAGAGAACAAGCTGGATTTAAAAGTGGTTTTAGTACAGTAGATCATATTCAAGTATTGAGAGAAGTTATAGAAAGGACAAATGAATATGAGTTGTCATTATGTTTTGGATTTGTAGATTATGAAAAGGCATTTGATTCTATAAACATTTCTTCAGTGATTAAAGCATTGGATCATCAAGGTATAGATCCAGGATATTGTCATATTTTAAAGAATATTTATAAAAATGCAACAGCAACAATTAGATTACATAATGATACTGGGAAAGTCAACATTGAGAAAGGTGTAAGACAAGGTGACTCCATATCTCCAAAACTTTTTACAGCAGTGCTGCAAGAAGTATTTTGTGGATTAAAATGGGAAACTAAAGGAGTGAAAGTAAATGGAGATTATTTAAGTCATTTAGATTTCACAGATGATGTAGTTGTTTTTGCAAATAATGCTTCCGAGCTGCAGGAAATGTTGCAGGAGTTATCAGATGAAAGTAGGAAAGTAGGACTAAAGATAAATGTTAAAAAGACTAAAGTAATGTTTAATCGATTTGCTCAAAATATGAAAATAAAGATTGATTATGATGAATTAGAAGAAGTTAAGAGTTACAAATACCTTGGTCAGATTATTAATACAGATGGAAACATAATAGAGGAAATTAATCATAGAATTACACTTGGTTGGAGTGCTTTTGGTAGAAATAACTTGATATTAAAAGGAAATATGCCTATGTGTTTGAAAAGAAAGGTTTTTAACAAATGTGTTTTACCAGTTCTTACTTATGGATCTGAGACTTGGACACTTAATAGAAGATCAATACAGAGACTTCAGACCACTCAAAGAAGTATGGAGAGATGTATGTTGAGAGTAACAAGAAGAGATCGAAAACGCAATGTATGGGTAAGAGAACAAACAGGTGTTACTGACCTCATTGAAAAAATTAAAAGATTGAAGTGGAGTTGGGCTGGACATATTGCTAGAAGAGATGATAATAGATGGACAATTGAAATTTTAAACTGGATTCCAAGAGATTGTAAAAGACTCAGAAGGAGACCACATGTAAGATGGATGGATGAAATAAGAAAATGTGTAGGGGTGATGTGGAGAAGAGAAGCTAAAGATCGGAGATGGATTAAACTTGGAGATACCTTCATCCTGCAGTGGATTGATAATGGTTGATAATGATGATGATGATGAAAATTACAGATGCCTAGTGAAAAACTTTCAAAAACAAGTCTTTCAAGATTATATTATAAATACTTAAAGAAACATACACAAGAGATCCTACACAATTTTATAATATACTCATTATATAGCACTTCTAAAATTCTCAATGTACATACAATGGACATATGCTTAAATGATTTCATGGTATTTTTCAACCCAATGTTAACAAATGAATTAACTTAGACATAATTTATCCATTTAATCAAAATCTTAGTAATAAAACTTGATCTGGATGAAATTTATCACTTCCAAAATTGTTAAAAAATAAATATTGTTCATAATATCTTTTTTTTTTTTTTTCCATAGGGGATGCATTAAAATTCTGGCTTCAGATCTGCTATACATTTTTAATTTTTTTCCCTATTAAAAAAGTCCATAATTATTGATTTATTTTTTTAATACCTACATCATTATAAATTTTTGAAGAAAAAATCAATTTATTGGAAGATTACATATTATCTAAAAAAACATTCAATTTTACTCTGTCCATGGAACTCTTCCAAGAAAATCAAATCAAACAGATTTAATTCATATATCTGATATCATTAGAAAATGCACAGAAACAAGAGTCAGTTGGATATCTACCTTGATCTAATTAAAGATTTTGATGGAATTGAAATCTAGAATTTTAAATAATCTAATAACTTAATCCAATTTTTGTCTGAAAAAAAAAAAATTTTTTTGATTAACACAAATGTTTTAGGTCTTCCATAAGGTAGTGTATTAAACCCAACATTCTTAGTCATGTATGCATCAGATCTAATAGCACTTAAATCATAAAAAAACAATTTTTTTTCTTAGAAATTAAATGCAAGTAAGATGTTAAAACTTTACAAAATTACATCAATGTATTTTGATTAAGATATTTACTACCACAGTTTCAAACTGTAATTAATCAACTGCTGCACAGCGCATGTGTAGCAAACAATGTATTTTATAACTGATGTCAAAAGAATAAATGCAATATCATATCATATTCAAGAAATATAATGCTAATACAATTATTAGTATATTTATAGTTAAAAATTTTGAATTCAAAGAGTTGGGCCTAATATTTACAAATAATTTTATTCTTAACAAACACAACATATTCAGTCCAAAAAACATTCAAATTCACAGGTCTGATGCTAAAATTTAAAATCATTTTCAAATAACATCAATTTCTACATTAGTAGGGAATTCTTGAAACTAAAGAAATATGCAAAAATTAGAGAAAGTTTCTGATAGGTTTTATAAATACATATATGAAAACAAACTTTATATCAAACAATGTAATAAACTTTATACAAACAAACACAACATATTCAGTCAAAAAGGCATTCAAGTTCACAGGTTTAATGCTAAGATCTTAAATCAATTTTCAATTTCAAAATTAATAAAATATTTAATAAGTTAATAAATACCAATTTCTACGTTAGTAGAAAATTCTTGCAACCCAACAAATATGCAAAAATTATAGAAAGTTTCTGATAAGTTTTATAAATACATTTATGAAAACAGATTTATATCAAACAATGTAATACAGCTTAAGCAATAAGAATCACGAATAAGTCGATAGACCTTTTCATAGAATGCAAAATGATTATAACATGTTTAGTGATGCTGATTTTGCTTAAGACATTAAAATATTTAAAATAAGTATTAACTAAACTGGATATAAATAATTAAGCAAATATTGTTTGATTGTTTAAATATTGTAGCATTTTTGGCTTTGTAAGATGTTTATTAATAACATTAATTAGCATTACTATTTAATTTAATATTTTTTAAATTAACTTATATTTATTTTTTCTCTGTTTCCTGATCAATATTTTAATCTATTATATCAGCTTTTATTATTATTTTTTAAAATTCATTATTTAATGTAATTAATTTTCTTATTTATTACATATTTCTTTAACATTACTGGATAATTTATTATTTCTTTATAAAGTAAATTTATATGCTCTATAATAAAATCTTTCACATCTTTCAATATATTTTATATTTCTAATGTTTGCAGTATTATTAGTTTTTGAATTAATTTTAATTTAACCTTTATCCAATGATTTAAAATTTGTATGAAATAAGAATAATTGTTCATAACACATCTTGAAAATTTCATAAGATTGTTTTTGGCATATTTTAATGTGTCACATATTTCCGTTGATGTCTTTTTTCTTATTGAAATAAATTTAAATAATTTTTATAATCCAACATTTCAATTTCTTACCATTTATAACTTTCTTAAACACTTTACCAATACTATTTATTTATATCAAATCAATACAGAGGAAAAGGACGAAGAAGAAGAAAATTTCAATTTCTTCTTGTTCTTTCCAACTCAATCGAGAATGAATAATTTACTAAGATATAATTATTCCATTTCAATCTTTTCATAACTTGTTTTATTACTTAACCAAAATAATATACAAAAACTTGTTATATATTTTAGTATTAATTAAATATTTGATTATTTACAACAACTAAACTAATATTAAATATTGAATATTCTTAGAAAAAAATTTAAACTTTATTTAAACTTTCTAAATACATTCAACTGTTAATAATTTAAGGTAATACTCTAACCAACTTACTATTCTGTCAAATTCAATTTTCATGAATCTAAAGATTCAAGTTTGATGCCCATGCTAGTACTATCATTGGTCAGAGCAACAACACCTGAAGAAAAGAGAAGAATAATACCAGTCAAAACACTGTATTATATACTAATCTTTATGCTATTCCTAACAGGTGAATGTATTAGAAAAGTTTAAATTTTTTTTTAGACATTCAATATTTAATATTAGATGAAGAAATAGTCTGATGTATAACTGACACTAAAATGCTATCATCACAAAGGTTCAGACAAACACTTGTTACATATTTCTTCAAAAATTGACATTTCAATTCTTATTATAATCAATCTCAAGATTCACGAATATTTCAAAATGTTCTAAAAAATAAAAATTATTTGGAAACATAGACCCATTTATAATTAACAGTGTATTCTTACAGTTCAAACAATAGGATTAGGCATTGGGGGGGGGGGGTGCCTAATAGTGCCCAGAATGAATTTCAATCTAGTTTTCTCAGTTGAGACAAATCATATAGCTCTCCAAAGCTATACGCTATTGTTGTACACCACACAAATTGGTAAGTGCCATATTATTTAGCAAGTTCTTAATCACAATAATCAACTTTCAAAAAAATATACAAATGATTAGTAATCATTCTACATTAACTTAACTTTATATATTGACTTAAAAGAATGAAGGATATGATTAGTGGAATGACTTTCAGCTATGAGAATTAATTGCAAATAACCCATAAACAGGGCCCAACTAAGAATATTTCCTGCTGTCTTAAAGAGTATAAATTTGGTTCATCAAAGAATAGTTACTTTTCAGTTGTACATTCTTTTTAATTTTCTCTCTGTGCTTTTTCAATTTTCTTTTTCACATACTTTTTTATAATCTTACTGACTAACCATTTAAGTTGAAATAAGGCTTGATGTTATGAGATTTTCATACAATCAATCATCTCTCTAACTAATCATGACAATGAAATTGCATATTTATGCAATTATATTTTCATTCTTTAATTATGCACACAACAATTTTGATATCCTTTCTTTTTTTTTTATGTGGAAATATTCAAAAGAATATAAAATATTTAAGCCCCAGCTTTGAAAAAACAACAATGGGACAGAGGTTTATAAATAACCTTAGTTATGATTTTATTCAAAGTGCTACAATCAATAATGAGCCATTTCAGAATGGGATTTCTATGGGAGTTTCACACAAAAAATGATTGCACACTTAAGCAGCTCTATTAAGGAACCTTCAAATGTGGAAAACCAAAAAAAAAAAAAGGGTCTAAAACAGCCTATTATGCAATGTTTGACTACATCATTGTTGCTATTTAGTGAATTGCTCATTTAGGTGCTAGAAAATAGTCATAATTAATAATGATATCAAATTAAGATAGTGATGCTAATAAAAGTAAATATTTTATTTTTCCTCCCTAAATATAGATATATGGAATGAATGAAATTTGCTTAATATGAACCTGAATATATGATAATACTTGAAATAATCTGAGCTTAAGATTGATATAACTGTTCTTAGTGAAATTCATTATATAGAGGAAGAATATTTAAATGAATTAATAGATAGCTACGATTTTCTTTTTTAAAAGTTATCATTAACGTGCAATGGCTACATAAAATTTTGTGACAAATTGCTACAATAAACTAATACTGCTCATTAGAAAAGTATGGTATAATTATGGTTCCAAATGGATATTTAAAAGGAGTAAAACAAAAAGTAAAAAGATTACTTTATTAACTGCATTATTGTCACTGTCATTATTAGTAGCTTCAGACCTTCCTAATGTTCCTAAAATACATTAGGAACCTTTCCTCTAAATATGAACTTGTAGGAAATTTTGCTAATGCTTTAAAAAAATTCGAGCAAAAAATTTTCTTCAACTGCTTAAAATTTTTTTTATATAAAATGAATGATTTGATAGTTAAAACAAATATTTAACATTTGGAAAAAAATTTCTATTGAGTATCATTCTGTTCAACTTCAGATTTTCCAGTGCTAAAACATTTGTATGAAAACTTTATGGAACTATACATACATAAAAAACAATAGTGCACAATTTTTTTATAAATTTCAATTGAATGCATTCTGTTAAAAAAATTACAATTAAATATTATAATAAAATTGATTTTTATTATTCTAAGAATTACCTATAAAAATATTATAATATTTATATAAAAAAGTAGAAAGAAAAATAACCATAGATCACAAAAAACAGACAACAATATTACTTAAGTATAAAAACAAGCAATAAGACATTAGTAGACTCCAAAAAATGGTGTAAAACTTGGATGTGGGATAAATTTAAACTAATTTGATTTTTGTAAAATAGACATATTTAGGAAGATACTGAAATGGTTATCTGTTCAATTTAAAAAATATGAAATTAGGACATTTTAAAATTGATAACAGTAAAATTTACTGTATAAAGTCAGATTAAGTAGAAGATAATCTCAAAAAGTCTTAATTCTTCTATTTTTAGAGCTAAATATATAAATACATTGATCAAATAATAGTATTTGTTCAGTGAATTTAATTAACTTGTTATCATAAATATTTTGCACAATAAATTAATCAACTATTAAAAGCATTTCTTTTAAACAAACAAAACAAAAATGCCTATAAAAAAGCTTGAATATATTCTCATTCAAAACAATAGCCTTTTATTAATTGTGTTATAAGTAAGAGTCAGAATGCAAAGAAGTCAATGTTATGAGAATACTTATAGGCTCAGATTGTTAAATAGATCATAGAGTAGTATGTGCTGAGGTTTAAATGATATTGGCATTAAAAAAATAAATATTTTCTCAAACGTATTGATAGAAAATTGCTAATTTGGATTTTCAAACTTATTTTACTAAGGCTTGAAATTATCTTATGGAATTGTTATAGAAATGGTTAAATTTATTCATGAAAATAAAAATCCAGAGTGGTTTTCTTACAAATGATTGTATAATTGTTCTGTAAAATTGTGACTTGATAGTTAATGATGCCTGGGTTCAAGCTCAACTTACCTATTCTGGTGTTTAAACATCAAATAACTTCCCAAGTTACTGTATTTTTACCCAGTTTGGTTTAACACAATGGTATAGTTAAAGTTTTCTGAGTATTTCTGGTTTTCAAATGATACATGGCCTCTGAAGAAATAAAACATTTAATTATTGATTATATTATTAGTGAAAACTTCGAAACAAAATATGGCATTGTATGTTTAGCAGAATAACAAAATGAATGTAGAACTTCACATGTAAAATAGGCTTTAAAATATCTTCCTAAAAATATAAGACTCAAAACCTGGATGAATGCATTTTTTGAACATTGTATTGCTAAAATTTGCTGAATTAAAAGCCTAAAAATAAAAACATTGTATCAGCCAATCCTGCTTATATATTTATCGTTTTATTTTCTTTTAATTTTGATTATTACTATTGTAATTTTTTGACCTTTTGTTTATACTTTTGTTTCCTGTTGAATGCAATAAAGTTCCTTTTTTTTATAAATACTCCCATTATATTGTAATTAATATGAATAAAATAATTATGTATATACATAAAAAAAAATGGGTTATGACACAAGTATATAAAATTTTTATCAAATTTTAAAAATATGAAGATGATTATTTGAAATAAAATAAAGCAATATAGTTTTTTAATTATATATATAATTAATTTAAAGAAGTGGAAGGTTAACAGTCTTCCTGCAGTTTATCCCATAAATGATTTCTAGATTTTATCATATGATGAATTTCTGGTTAATAACAAAAATTAAACTTAACACTGTATATTTGAAAGGTAATATAATATATTTATGTGTTTAAACAAAACAAACAATCAAAAAAGTGATGAAATATATGCCCGAACAAAAAAAAAAAAAATCTCAATAACAACAACAAACATTTATAATAAAAAAAAAAAAAGTGGGAGCAAGCAACTTACATCTTCCAAACATTTCCTTAAACATGTGACAAACTCAAACTGATAGTTATGGTTTTATAATTAAATATTACATCATGTGAAAAGCTATAAAATTATTGAATAAACACTTCCCTACAAATCTCAAAAATTGTTTAATAACTCATTATTTAAATTTGTAAAAAAAATATTATTTTAGAAGTATATTAGAAAGAACTATAAACAGAAACTAATATGGCACACTACAGCAATCAGATTCTGAAAGCATATCACAACAAACATCTCTAACAATCAATATATATGAAATAAATATGAGTAGTTTATTGAACAAGAATTCGTAAAAGGTTCAAGCACTAGCAGTCTCAGAGCTGAACCACGATCCATGGGCCTTGTGTTTCAGAGATTGCCACTCTACTACTACACCAAACCATGTAATGCAAATATTATTAAATACTGCATAATAATTGAGATAATTAGATTAAAAGTAAAAACTAACAATGACATAAGCAAAAATATAAATTCATCAACCAAAAATCTGATCAAGTGAACTTGATTATATTATTTATTTATGATCTAAGTCTAGATAATCATAGAAACACTTTGTTAGAAAGATATTTAAAACAACACCAATCAGGGTGTGTAGTTGGAAGCAATTGTTGAATTATTAGTGTGGGAGGTAATAAAATAGTATTGGTTCTAACTAAATGAAAATTATAATATAATTAAAATTTTTCTCCAGAAAGAAGCCATTATCAAAGGCAGTGTCACAAAAAATTTAATGTCCCTTGAAAGTGAATTAAAAATTATTTAAAAGCATGTATATCTCTCTACTTCACCTCACTCTCATTAAATAATTCAGTTATACAGAAAGTGAAAACTTGAAATTAAAGTCTCAAATAATGAAAATTAAATATAGCTGTAACACCAAAGTTCATGTTAAAAAACTATTAAAATAATCAAATATCAGATTTAATTTTTAATAAAAAAAGATGTAGCAGAAATAAATGTTTCTAAGAAAAATGTTTCTGAAAACTATGAACAAGATTTTCTTTCATAGCAATTTTGTCATGTCTTTTATATTCCTATTATTTAATAGACTTTCAAAGAATAGGCTCTAAGCATAAGTGGACCACTTATGCTTTTAGAAAACTTATTGATGCGAAAGTGCATGTCAATTTAATATTAATTTAATAGCACAAGTGTGAAAAGTAATTTCCTTCTACAAAATTACATATATATAAATCATTATATTATTATTTGTTACTTAAATGATAAGGAAATTAAACAGTAGCCTAATTAACATTGGCCAAGATAAAATGTCTCATATGCCATATCCAATGATCAATACAAAAAGCATATAATTAATCAATGGCAGCATAAATTGAAAAGCTAGTTGAAGCTTTTATGTACCGACTACACAGCCCAAATTCAAACATTAATAATAATTTGCAATGTAATTCAATAATTTTGGAAATCATTTTTATCATGAAAGATACAATATTTCTAATGTACATCTTTAGTGCATAGATAAAGGAATATACTTTTTTTTATAGTTTCACACATGTAAATAGCATGCAATGTGATAAAAATAAATGTGTCATTAAATTATGTTTAAATGCCTATTATTATTTTTCTGCTGTTTAAATATATAATGTTCTTTTCATTCAATCCAATTAAATTATATCCACTTCTTTTTAAAAACTTTTATTTCTTCATCTAGCATATATACATATTTACATCTTTAACATCCAATGTTTTGACCACTTTTTTCTTGTAGTAATTTTTAAGGATCTCTAAAAATACATATTTACATCATTATTATTATGTAAATATGAGTTTTTTAGAGATCCTTGAAAATGACTACAAGAAAAAAGTGGTCAAAACGTTGGGTGCTAAAGATGTGAATATGTATATATGTTGGATGAAGAAATAAAGTTTTTAAAAAGAATATATAATTTAATTGAATTGAATGAAAAGAACATTATATTTTATAATATATATATTTTAAAAGAAAAAAAGGTTTATTGCGGTTGTTAAAAAAAGTTTGTTTAACAGTGGTGATAGTAAGTTAAATATACATTTTCTGTTTAAATAAACATTATGAATATAAATTTTGCTATATCAGAATCCAAACATTACTGCCTTAAAGATAAAGATTTATATTATATGATGACAATAAATACAAAAAGTCTACCTTGAAAAAAGTAACAATTATTTTTAGCATTATTAATTTTTTTTTAATGAAAATTTGATTCCAATATATATGTAATGATGCTAAAAATAAAAAAAATGTGAACTAAAAATTAATGCTAAACAAATTTACATCAAAAATAAGATATTCACTGCAGTGGATATTCAAAGACAATTTTATAATTTAATATTTATAATTATTAAAAAATTATTACCTAGTATTAAACAATCTAGTTAATGATAATAATTTATAATTTTACTTGAATTGATTGATAATAATGTAAACTTATTTTTAATCTATGAACTTTAAATTTTACTACAGAATAGAGGAAAAAAAATAATTAAATTTTAAATCAGAACAATTAAAAATAAAAACAATGTTAAAAATAATAAAGAAAGGCAAAAATTATTATAAAAAAAAAAATCAATAAAAAAGGGATCATTGTTCTAGAAATATTAAGCATGTCATATATCAGTATGATTTGATAATTCAATAAATCCTTCGAAGACATGCCATTCTAAAATTGTCAAATATCTGACTCTTTCCATTCTCATAATCTGAATTATGCAAATATTACATTTATAAAAACAATAAACACTTTTATTGAAAAGATCACAATAATGATATCTTTGTGCTAGAATGAGTCTTAAAGACTTACTTTAAAGTCATTTTAATATTTTTCCTCAAATACTAATTTTGGAGCCTTTGGTTACATTAAAAATAGAAAATTAATATTCAGTAGTGTATGAGCCCCAGTTTTGTTTTCCAAATTTATGATAGTGGTGTTTGAAAAAATTTGTGTCTTCATGAAGAAAGCACTATAAGGTGAGGTATGATGGTGGGATTTTAATACGAACTAATTAAAAGTGAAAATAAAAATGTTATCTTTTGAGCTTCTAGATTTATATTAAGCTGATAATTATGCTATTTTTCTACTCCAAATGATAATCTTCAGAATAATCTTAATGTAAATATAATCTTCATCAGTGGATCAATTTAAATAGATAGCTTTAAACTGTTAAAAAATAAATTTATTTTATTATAATGATATAATTAGTTGACTAAATTATATATAGAACTGTTATTTTGTTAAATTAACATGAAGATATTGGAAAAATTTCATTTAATGATGCTCCACAATATTCTGAAAATAGGACACAAAAAGCAAAAAAATCAACTTCATTGTTCTACAATTTTTCAGAAAAACTTTCTGAAAAAACACTTTATGGTAAATTTGAGTATATATTTCACTAAAGAGAGGGTTCAGTTTCTATCATATTTTAGTTTCTGTCATAAAATTTATGTTATAGATACTCTAAACACATCCAATTATTTTTAATGGAAGAATATAAATGGTTGAGAATAGAATAGAAAAGAAAGCTGTAATTAGGCAAAATCTTGAAGCTTGTCAGAAAGAAAAGTTTGCTGCAGAAGAAACACAATTTATATAATAAGAATGCACAATAAATAGATTAAAAAACCAGGAATATAATATACTTCTGGAGTCAGGATGGTCATACCCATTTATAAGTGAGTAACAATATTAATAATGATCTATTTTAATCAATGTGAACTTATTAACTTTGGCAAAATAAAAATTTTTTCATTTTAAAATAGATCACTACAACTCTTTTGATATTAATAATGAATAAATCTAAATGTGTGTTTTTTTTTTTTTAAGTGTCATAGCATCGGCCGGGTTGCGAACCCGCAACCCGGCAACCGCCTGCAAATGCAAGGCAGTCGCGCTGACCTTTCGACCATCAATGCAAGACTAATTGTGTGTTTTTCATGAATATATAGAAATAATACAATTTTTAACTTCTACCATGGTTTAATAGTTTAGATAGTTTCTATCTTCATTAACATTAGTTCTCCTCTACTACCACCCCACCCTCTATTTAAAAAACTACTCTAGTTATCTAAATAATTTTCTATTAACAGATAGATTATTCTATACATTATAAATATTGGTAGTTAAGAATTTATCTAATTGGGTATATCAAAATTAGGTAGCAATTAGATCATAGAAGATATTTCTACAGAAGAATTAATAGTTTCCAACCATCCTTACTAGAGCAGAGACATTATTTCTACTCTAAACCAGTGGTCTTCAACCTTTTCACACCTGCGGACCAGAAAAAATAAGAATAAGATTTCGCGGACCAGCAGAAGTTTACAGATAAATTTTCTTAAAGATGTAACCTGCTTAGCCTTAGATAAGCATAATTGTTATAATTGACCAAAACAGCATACTAGTTATTGTGTATAGTAATGGTGTTGCTTACCTTCACATGTTGAACACTCTTTCTCGAGTTACGCAGTCATCCTGCTACAGAAAACAGTACAATAACAATCGTTCTCATTAATGTGCTTGCATTTTACGTTTATTATTTCATTGTTAAAATATGCAAGAATAAAATGTTATTCACCTGAATGTTGAAAAAGTCAAAAGTTTTGATCTTATTTTATTTTTTGTTTGTTTTTATTTTTAAAAAAAGGTAACAGAAATTGGTTTTAAAAATAAAAGTTTTAGTATTTTAGCGATATACAAATAAAGCCAAAAAAAATATCGCCTTATAGGCCAAAAAAAAAGTGGGCGTATTTTTAAACAAAAAAAAAAAGAAAACGAAACTTGAAAAAGTCAAAAGTTTTGATCTTACTTTATTTTGGGGTGGTGCGGGTGTATTGAGAAATACTTTGTAAAAGTTAGAGACAGAACTTATTTTTTGGTTTTTATTTTTAAAAAAAGGAAATCCAAAAAAGATCTTATTTTAATTTTTTTTGGGGGAGTGGGTTGAAAAATACTTTGTCTTCACTGAGACAACAATTATTTTTGTTTTGTTTTTATTTTTAAAAAAGGTAATAAAAATTGGTTTTAAAAATAAGTTTTAGTATATCAGTGGTTGTATACAAAGAAAGGCAAAAAAGATATCGCCTTATAGGCTAAAAAAAAAAGTGGCCGTATTTTCAAACAAAAAAAAAACTGAAACTTGAAAAGTCAAAAGTTTTGATCTTACTTTATTTTGGGTTGGTGGGAGTGTACTGAGAAATACTTTGTAAAAGTTAGAGACAGAACTTATTTTTTGGTTTTTATTTTAAAAAAAAGGTAATATAAAAATTGATTTCAAAAATAAAGTTAAATCCAAAAAAAAAATTGCAGTATAGCCAAAAAAAAAAAAACACTAAAAATGAAATATTAAAAGAGAGAGTAGAAAAAATTTAAGAGATCAAAAAAAGTCACGTTACATTTTATTGTTTTAACAATGCTGACAAGCGGCTGTGATTGGCTATCAAAAGACAACCGGAGTTTGTATAATTAAAAACTTTTTTCTACCCCCCCCCCCCCATAAACATCTGTGATAAATAGAAAAACAAATTAATTTATGTATGATTGATTAGATTTTGTTCTGTTTCTTTTTTTTTAATCGGGTAAAAATGCGATGAAAAAATAAATAAAAATTGTTTACATTAATTAAAAGTTTAAAATATTATTTTGTTATTACAAACTTTCTTCCCAGTCTAGCGCCGCGGACCAGCAGAAAAGTTCTGCAGCCCAGTGCTGGTCCGCAGCCCGGGAAAACCACTGCTCTAAACTATAAATCTTTAGCTTCTCTTTACTTATAATCCTGTTGTTTTTTGCAATGTGATTACACTGTATCAGAAACTTGAGCCCAGAAATTTCTAAAAGTTATTTAACACTTAGCCGCAGTAAAAACAATTATTCAAGACTTTAATAGGTTTATAAATGTAGATGATAACAATCTTTAGTGTCTATATAAATATATCAGACCACAGTTAATATTGTTAGAGGTTGCCTTGACTACAGATTGAGATTGTTGATTGCTTAAGGGTTGATTGTTATTAATTAACACTTACTATATTTATGAAAAGAACATTTTGATGCAAAGTGTTCAAACTTTTGACATGGTTAATAGTTTATCTTTATTTAAACTTGCCAACGGAATTATATCTATTGTCAATTTAATGACATGATACATCATGAAGCTTTTACGACTAGTTTCAATCCAATAATTAATTCTCATTTATTATAATAAATATCAAAATATATATATAACTTAAACAAAGTTTACTGAAATTCATAAAAAAAACAAAAACCAAATGGCTTTATTTCTCAAGAGTTCATAAGAAATTTGAGCACAAGAAATTTGAGCACCAAAAGAACCAGCATTGGAATCAATCCGAGGATCTCACATTCCAAAGTCTGACACTGTACCATTGCACTAATCCAAGTAGAGCCCATAAAAATGATGAAAATAAAAATACTAAAAAATAATTCCATATGTAATACTATGTGCAGACCACAAACATAAAAATACTAAAAATAATCTTGATACTTTAATGGTTTTTAATCTCACTTTTCTTTTAAATGCCCTAACATCTACCCATTAGATTTAAGTGAGTTTTACAATAGGAATCTTTCTGGTGCAATAAAATTTATATAGGAGTATTGTTTGTATTTTATTTAAAGTAATATATTTTATTAATAAACTTGAAAATATTAAAAAATTAATTAAAGTGGGGGGGGGGGGGGGGTTGTTCCAATTGTTAGTATTTTATTGAAATCAATGCATTTGAAAATATTTCAATTCTCAGTAAACTAAAATATATATCAAATGCAAATACTGAATTATAAATAACTTTTAGACAAATATATTTAGTAAAAAAAATACGAATGTGTAGAGCCACAATAAAAGAAAAAAAAACCCCATATATACAAACAGATGTTTCAAATGAATATTTATTAGCTATAATATTCAAAACATAGAATGATATTTGAATTATATAATTTTTATATTATAAAATAACATATTTTACATTAATAGCAATATAAAATCATTTGATTCTTTCAGTTTATTGCAGTATAAACATAAACAGTACCATTCACTATTTTTTTTTATAAATTACTACTATTTTAGTGCCATCTATGAAAAGCCCAAATAATCATATTATAAGATAGTGAGTAATCTGATTTAATACATATTGCCAATCTAGCTTCCAACTTTTGCCTTTATCAATGATAACTTGAGATTAGAGGTTGGAATCAATGTAGTTATGTATCTGGTAGCTATTTAAGATTTTTTGAATTTTAGACTATTAGCTTCATAATAAAAAGGGAGTTAAAAGTGGCTGTTAAAGGCATAACTATGTTGGTTCCAATTTTTTTGACTCTCATATCCTCACTCAAAAGATAAAAACTATGAAATCAATTTGGAAATGGAAATTAATAAATTACATTATCATTTAGGAAAAGAAAGTGTTAGTATAAAAGAGAAAGAAAGATTGTTCTTGTTCATATTATATTTTAAATAAACAACTTTAGGGCTATAATAAATAAATACAATACACACTCTTTTTAACACATAAAAATGGTTTTGTTAGTTTTTTAAGTCTACTTGCATAATATCATCTTTCTAAATATATTATTATAAAGTTTTTATAGAGTACCTTCAGTGATTAGGTAGTTATATTGTTACACAAGATTTCTAAAATACTATATTAAAACATAATTTTTTATTATATTTAAAACTAATCAGATAAAATTAAATATATCAAAATAATTTGAAAAATATATATCTAAGGGCCACAATAAATACATAAAGAAATAAATAGTAGTTGTTACAACTAAAATCAATTTGAATTTCATGATCAAATGGGAATGAGTTGTAAATATGAACAAAATAAAAAATGATTGCACTAAGAACAAAAAAAATATTAGAATATTAATTACTACAATTTTAAGTAAAATATCACTCAATAAAATCTTACCTATATGGGACTTTAGAGCTTGTGGTTTAATGACTTTATGACAGTGTTCACAGACAACTAGATAAAAGTCATCTCGAGCTGGACAAAAACCATATAACATCATATCTAAAAGAGGGGGGAACAATATATAACTCAGACTAATATATAAAACAATATACTTAATATAAAATAATAATAATAAAACCAATAAGAGAAAGGCAGAACATAAAATACTCATATAATATAAATAGACGATAATAAAAAATACAATTTAGTATGTACCAGAGAAAATGTTGTCAGAAATTTCTTATGAACATGAAGCAATTAAGGGGAGGTTCTACTGTATTGATGATGCTATGTCATTAATCTTAATTATTAGGAAAGAATTATTTCTTTTCATGCTAACTGTAGGATAGCCTAGTTGTTAAATAGGATTTAGCGATTTCAAACTTAATAACATTTACATACATGAAACGACCATGTGACAAATTTAGAACATTTTAATAATGTTTAATTTTTATTAAGTTTGGTTTTTTTTGGTTAAAAAAAGGAGGGAGGGGGAGTAATTTTTTTTTGAAGTTTCCTTTTTATAAATGGAAATTATTTTCCAATGAATGTATAAATAGAATGTTTATTTAAAAAATGAGAAGAGATTAAGAACGTTATCTCTGATAAAATTAAATGTTGTTTATCGACAAAAACAATAAAGGACTAACATTGTTATCTCTGAAGAAATAAAGGGATTGTTATTCAAATTGATTATAGATTTTTTTTTTTTTTA
Organism: Epiperipatus broadwayi; assembly: GCA_028023455.1. Lineage (NCBI taxonomy): Eukaryota > Metazoa > Onychophora > Udeonychophora > Euonychophora > Peripatidae > Epiperipatus > Epiperipatus broadwayi. The sequence goes on from JAQFVV010000458.1 coordinate 174,933, forward strand.
AAAAAAAGATCTTTCTTGTAAGAAGAAAATCAATTGGTCACGGCTTGATCAGTAATTTCTGAAATAGTCATGTGAATGAATGGAAAATTGATATTGGGTTTGTTTTCTAAAAAATAAAAAAATGTGTGGATAATAGAATTCAGTAGAGTTTAGTAGTGGTGAGTGAGTAGTTAGAACCACAGATAGGCAACCTGAAGTTAAACTAGCTTCACTCATAGCAAAAAAAATTAAAGAAATAATTTTTGAAAAGCAGTATGGTATTATGGAGTTTACAAGAATTATGTGCTAAGCTCTTGCTAAAAGCTGATCATTACTGACCCAATCATGTAACAAATTTGCTATAAGAAATGTAGAAATAAAATACCTGGAGTTACAAAAATGAAAAGAAGACAAGCTAAATGGAAAAAAATGAAATGAAAATAATTATTGAACTGGAAGTCTAAGTTACAAAAAAGAAAAGAAAAAGCTAAATGAATAAAATAACTAAGAAAACTATAACAAGAAAGAAAAAAACCTGGAGCTAAGAAGTTGACCAAAATACTGCCTGCAAAATCTACCAGAAGCGGCATTCAACTACGCAATTATAAACAAAATAAAAATGTAAAAAAATCCATCATAAGCCGAGTATTGCAAAGTGTATACCTAATACATTTATAAATGTTACTTTTTATAAAGAAAATAATTGAAAATATTGACTTTTTTTTTTAGTTACTTTTGTTGAAAATATTTTTTTTCTTATTTAAAATTGTATAAAGTATTTTCGAAAGAAGGGGAGGAAGGTTTAAATTAGTTTTTTTTTCTTTATTGTGAAATTGGGGGGAGGGGGGTAATTATTGTAAGAAAATAGTTAATTTAGATTAAATGTTAACTAATTAAGAAAAATTAAAAGGATTTAATTTTTATATCTATTATAAAAAATTATTTGTGTACTGTATGGATAGGATTGATTACCTGTTATCTTTAGCGTTTATGACATTATCACTTTATAAATCTTTTATTCTTATATTTATTGGTTTATTTTATTAAACAATTATTGAAAAAAATAATCTCTGAAATTATTTTTTTGATGTCTTTATTCTTCTAACGATATATTTTGTGAATTATCACTGTGTGTGACTAATTTCATCAGAGTTGTGCTTTAAGGGATTTGTAGATTATCCAAGTAAAAATATTTAATAATATAATGAATTAAGTGTGCATTTTCTCTTGTTCACAGTTACATTGTTTAGAGTCCTTTTGATTCAGAAGCTAGTTTGAATAATAACAATATATGTATACTGTAATCTTCCCTTCCGGTTCTTCCAACACATCTCTCTACCTTACCCTACCTTCTCTTTTACTCTCTGCTATACTAGCTCAATAATAAACCATCAAGTATGACAAAAATAAAGTGAGACTCTTTATGGAGCTTGCTAAATATTAAAACATAGGATAGACTTTAAGAACAACAAACAATGACTAACGTAATATTTCATTTAAATACTGATTTAAACTACTCTTCTATGATTTAAGAATCTCAAAATAAGAACATTAACAAAATTACATTACTTAAAATAATTGATGGCTATCTCAGGGATAATAAGTATTCTATTCTAAATGTAATATAACCATTAGGTTGATAATTAAATAATTGAATCGCAAGAGGGATTTTACTGGGATCCAAACATTTAATAAAAACATATTATTAGAAACCTTGATTAACCTCCCATTGGAAACTTAATCTACCTATAATAATAAGACATAGAAATTAACACTCATTACTACTCAGTACCTTCCCTTAAACAATTTTAATCTATTTTTCCTAAGATTTATTCTCATACTTATGTTAACAACAATTACTCTAGAATACTTATTTTCTTATAATCAAAGCTTCATCACACCATTATTATTTACCAAGTCTAATTCAATGAATTACAACTCAATTAGTTAGCATTCACTCACTGAAATTAACTTCTTCAGACTTGCAAACCTTAAAATATATTTAGTTAGTAACTTGTATTCTGAAATTATGTAATACTTTTAAATTATGATATATATTTTAACTTGAATTACAAAATTAGAATGTAACTCTCAAACATATTGCTAATTTCTATTATATGCTCTCCATTTTGTAATATTTAATAGTATTTTTCATATAGCTCTTCAAAATTCTTTTGCATCTAATAAAAATATGAAGTACCATAAGCTTTCTTTCATATAGTTATGATTTAAAGCAATTGGTAATTAATGTATTAATTATGAACTCTTAAGCATAGCTTCTCAAATGAGGCATATAATCATAATTTGGTATGTATAATGTGCTTTATTGATATGACATTGTGAGGGAAATGACTCTCAGACTCAATAAAATTACTATGATAAAGTTTAAATAAAAATATTCATTTATTTACAACACTAAGAATAAATAACAAGCAATTACGCATATAAAGTTAAATACTTCATTAACAATAAAAAAAAAAAGCATTAAACTGTTTTACATTGACAGCAAAGTATTTACATTCTTTACAAGTACATAATGGTGATGATATAAAATCAACCCTTTCGTAGTTAGTATTTAGTTCTTTTTTTTTTTTTAAATTATAAGTTTATTATTATATATATATTCATTATATATGCTTTCATACTAATATGCTATAGTTATATATAGAGTAGAGTAAGTTAAAAACAAACTCTTTTTGCTATTAATGCTTTGGCGATTTTATATTGCTAGAGCTATTAATATATGGTGTATCTGAACTTAGTTCAGTCCCATACGGCTATTTGAGTTCGATAGCTGGATTTTTGGACATTTAAATGTCTGAAAGTTTCAGATTTTCTTCTCAATAGTTAGGCATTGATAAAATGCTGGACTAGTTCTAGTATTTTTATTCCCTAGCACCTCACTGATGACGCTGGAGGCAGAAACCGCGGTCTGAGGTTGAGGGTATTTTGAAGCTTCATAAGAGTTTGTTTTTAACTTACTCTATATATAACATTTGTAAATAGGAGCTTTATTAAAATTAGGTCATCTGACTTGATTTTTTATCAATTTAATTTTAGTTTTTTTGCTATTAATGCTTTGGCGATTTTATATTGCTAGAGCTATTAATATATGGTGTATCTGAATTTAGTTCAGTCCCATACGGCTATTTGAGTTAGATAGCTGGATTTTTGGACATTTAAATGTCTGAAAGTTTCAGATTTTCTTCTCAATAGTTAGGCATTGATAAAATGCTGGACTAGTTCTAGTATTTTTATTCCCTAGCACCTCACTGATGACGCTAGAGGCAGAAACCGCGGTCTGAGGTTGAGGGTATTTTGAAGCTTCATAAGAGTGTTTTTAACTTACTCTATATATAACATTTGTAAATAGGAGCTTTATTAAAATTAGGTCATCTGACTTGATTTTTTATCAATTTAATTTTAGTTTTTTTGCTATTAATGCTTTGGCGATTTTATATTGCTAGAGCTATTAATATATGGTGTATCTGAACTTAGTTCAGTCCCATATGGCTATTTGAGTTAGATAGCTGGATTTTTGGACATTTAAATGTCTGAAAGTTTCAGATTTTCTTCTCAATAGTTAGGCATTGATAAAATGCTGGACTAGTTCTAGTATTTTTATTCCCTAGCACCTCACTGATGATGCTAGAGGCAGAAACCGCGGTCTGAGGTTGAGGGTATTTTGAAGCTTCATAAGAGTTTGTTTTTAACTTACTCTATATATAACATTTGTAAATAGAAGCTTTATTAAAATTAGGTCATCTGACTTGATTTTTTATCAATTTAATTTTAGTTTTTTTGCTATTAATGCTTTGGCGATTTTATATTGCTAGAGCTATTAGTATATGGTGAATCTGAACTTAGTTCAGTCCCATACGGCTATTTGAGTTAGATAGCTGGATTTTTGGACATTTAAATGTCTGAAAGTTTCAGATTTTCTTCTCAATAGTTAGGCATTGATAAAATGCTGGACTAGTTCTAGTATTTTTATTCCCTAGCACCTCACTGATGACGCTAGAGGCAGAAACCGTGGTCTGAGGTTGAGGGTATTTTGAAGCTTCATAAGAGTTTGTTTTTAACTTACTCTATATATAACATTTGTAAATAGGAGCTTTATTAAAATTAGGTCATCTGACTTGATTTTTTATCAATTTAATATGCTATAGTTACATCATTCATGAGTTATTTGGTGCCTTCACAATCATTCTCCATCTTACCTGATATTTTGTAATCTAAATATATTGATAATCTTGTAATAATTAAATTATATTTTTATATTTAAAATTCGGTTTAAAATATTAAATTTATTTTATTAACAAAGTTATTATTGTTATGGTAAATATAAAAAAATAAAAGACAATATTTATAATGTAATTAAAATGGATATTCAGCTAAGAACTCTTTCCATATCATACAATTTATTTTTGCCTCTATTTTCTCTATCACTTATAATTTATAGTGTTCTTTGATCTCAGTTATTTTTACTCATCTAGTAATTTATTCAAATTACTATTCAAATATAAAATATTTGTTCTGTACATGGTTTTACCTTCAAGTCAACCTATCAAGATTTAGGAAGAAATTATAAAATCCTTTAAACATTTCATCTACCTTTGATGCCTCCTATATTATTATTTACCTAAAACTTTATTGATGAGAAACTGATTTTATTAAATACTATATTCAATAATATATCCTAATAAAAAGGATGGAGATTACTTTTAAATATGAGGTGTCATATTTTAGCAGGCAGTCATTGTCTTAATGATTCTACCCCCCATTTTACCCTGGCTTCTTCTCTAAGCACTTACGGTATATACTATCCTCATTTCTTTGTAGGAAACCCTCCCATCTCTTTTCAATAAATGCATAGATATCATACAGATTACTCCCACTTCACTATTCGTCAGTTCTTCAGGATGATATTTTATCCTATCTTAGAATTTTAATTCATCTTTCTCGATTGAGTATTTGGCATCTATTACTCTACAATATTCTAAACTAACAACTTAATATAATCTTCCCCATGCGCTAATTTTCTATCTATATCTATGATCATGTTACACAACAAATAATCTATTTCCATTATTATTATCAATAGGATTTTTTTTTTCCTTTATAACAAATGAGATCTTGATATTGTCTTACATCAACATTCATTCCTTCTTACTTCCATAAATACATTACATTTTATAATAAGTTTGTCATTCCTTTCAGATAATCCTATTACACTTAATTTCTTAAAGTATACACTGGTCAAAATATACAGTTTCCCACACACACACTTTCACATTATAACTCATAATTACTATCTTCCTATATTTAAGCATACCTTTATACCAAACATAAATTCTTTAAATTGTCACTATGACAAATACTTCGCATTTATATTTCATTTTAAACAAGAAAAATATTAGTGATAAATTAAAAATCTTATTATTATTATTATTTTCAAACCCGCTTCCAGTTTCTAATTTAATATTACCATGGTTACTCTTTAAATGTGTACCATTCTTCATGTGTTGAGTTACTTCTTCTATCTTCTCCCTATTAAAAGACATGTATAGTTAAACAAAACATTAACAAACAAGCATACACTAACTTGACAAAATTTTAAATTGGATGCATCATTCCTTCATTTGCAAATGCATAGTTTGACTCTTCAAAATGCGCTACAAAAAGATTACTAAATATTCTTAAAATCTCACATTATTCTCCCATGCTGCACAAACTTTAAAACATGTTCAAATAATTCATCAATAAGTTTATTTTTTGATTTCTCTCCTTCTCCTGGGATTCATTAGTTTTGTAAAATTTTAAACATGTATTGGATAATTCATTTAAATTTCTAGCTTGTAGTACATTTTAATCTGTTATCTTTTGCTCATATACTGTTAAAAGTTACACAGATTTTTTTTTTTCTAAATATAAGTTAAACATTTTCTTCAGAATTTTGCAAAAAAAAAAAAATTCTTACGAATCAATTGTTTAATTCAAAATGAAGATTACTTTTTCTTTTCATATAGCCTTCATGACTAATTAATTATTTTTAATGTTCTATAAAATATTTCTATCAACGTTACAAATTTAGTTCTAGGAATTTTTAATTTGTTTTTCACATTTAATCTATGATCAATAAAAATGCTTAATTTGAAATAGATAAATGAATGCTTTCTTACATGACCACAGTTACATTTCTTTTTGAAGCAATATATTTGTTTTTCCTTTATCATGGTTATCTTAGGCAAAAATTAAAATAATAACTTGGATTTGTCAAACTTCTTTGTGGTATTATCTTGGCTATAAGATGATGATCAAGAGTGGCACTTATAGTCATAATGAAGATCAGCTGAATTACTCCATGGTGTTTAGAATTACTTTTAAAATATTTTCTATCCTTAATCTTTTTTTTTTTTAAGATGATTTTTGCTACTCAAGACTTTAAATATTTTAACTTTTATAACTATTTTTACGGAGAAAACAAAAATGAAGACTGCTATCTACTTTAAGTTTTCTTGCTTCTTTTTTCTTCCCAGATTGTCTGCTATGTTATTTTTTTTTTAAAAAACCCTGTGATAAAGTGACATCAGAGAAATATTTATTCAACTCTCAGTGGTCAACCCAAAATCAGCTTGTACAGATTTTTCTGTTTCTATTTCAAAATAATTGAAATTAAGAAAAAAAAAATTTATAAACAAAATTAATTTAAATCATTACTTGAAAACTAAATTTTAGTTCTGATCATCTTTTTAATAAGTGATATTATTCATTGAATTTATTCCTAAAGTTTGATAATAAATATGTTTGTTTAAAAGATATTACAATAATTTTAAAATAAATTTTTATCTTGTAGTAAATAATTGTTCCTTCTTTCATTGACTACAATTTTATGTTTTTAGTTTTTTAAAGGAGAATTGTATTGAAAATAAATTAAAGTCAAATTTATAAGCAACAATGTTTATTTAGATTATATTTATTGTATTAAGATTATATAATAGATTATATTATAAATGATTATAAATAACAATAATTATTAAATCTCTACAGAATTCTCTTTTTAAACTTTATATATTAAATCATTTATTACTGTTATACCCAAGTTTATAGCATTACTATTATATTAATTTTAAATTTTGGAATTATAATTTACATTTTATATGCCATTCTTACCATGGATAACCGATCAAAAGATTACAATACATATATGACTTTGAACATTTATAATAATTTCTTTAAAACTATTTAGATAGTGCAAGGATAAAGATTATAGATTCGATACTATTATTTTGTTGATGGCCAATAAACTCATGTTATCAGATTTCTCGGAGCATTAATGTCAGCATTAAATTGATGATTCCAGTTTTTTTTTATTATATGTATGGTGGTCATGTGATATTTTTGGTATGTTTATTTTTGTAGATATTTTAGCATTTCAACATGTGCAAGCAAATGAAATATTGATGATTGCTTTTATATTATACCCTATGTTTAACAATAGCAAGATGATGATTAGCCTCAGATTTTAAAGGGTACCTCTTCGATAACTATTATCTCTTGGTGATAATTGCTTGTGAGGCCACATTATTCTGGTTTACAATTCTAATTTTTGCTCATGCTCCTTGATTGTGATGTTTTGCGGTTGATGACCTCTATCATTCTTGCTATTAACCTTATTTGGTAGTTACAAACAGTGCCCAGATATAATAAAACATTTATCTACTTAACTGACAGATTTGATAATGCAAAAAAAAAAGTGTAGTGCTTACAATTTTTGTAATATGATTGGTTCATATTTCAATTCATTTTTGTTACTTTAAGAATTTAATTATCAATATTAAGTATATATAGAAAATCTAATGCTGCATTAATAGATAGATTTGATAATGCAAAAAAAAAAGTGTAGTGCTTACAATTTTTGTAATATGATTGGTTCATATTTCAATTCATTTTTGTTACTTTAAGAATTTAATTATCAATATTAAGAAAAAAATAGAAAATCTAATGCTGCATTAATAGATTATGCATTTCTGTGAGTCGAGTTACATTCCATCACAATTTTTTTCAACTTCTCAAATAACAAGTGTGAATTAGAAATTATTATATGTTTCATTAATTTTTCAAAGCTCTCAAACTGGACATCTTTGTCTTTAAATAAGAATGTAAAAATATGGAAAAAATATTTGGATATATATGAATCAAACTAATCATGAATGCAAACAATTGTTTCACCCAGATTCACAATTTTTGAACAAACTGAGAGCTCAGGTCAAATGTAATGTAAAAAAATTGAGTTGCTGGTTTTTTGTTTTTTTTTGTAAAAGCTATAATTTCACCTATTTCCCATCATTCATTATTTAATCATTATTCTGCAGTTCATTTTGCTCAATATAAGTGACCAATTTTTATTATTTAAAACTAACACAATGATGACAAAACCCATCAAAATACAAACACTTATTACATTTTTCAAAAGATATTTGCAGCAAAAAGCATTTTGAATCTTTTAATTATTATGATTTTATTGGTTTATATTTTCAAGATTTATATACACTGAATATGGCACAAAAAGGCTTTCTCTCATATTGCATATTGGTAGTTTTAATTGAATTGTTTAATGAATTCAAGAAAAATTTCCTGATGAAAAACAGATATGTTGTACATATTTATAAATTACAGAAATGAAAATTTTCCAATGCATTTTTTTTTTATTCATTTGCATAAAAGCTGACATTTCAAATGTTTTTATGTGTGAACAGTAATAAACACAATTTATCTATCCATAAAATATAAACTATTCATCATATTTATCAATTATCTTTAACTGGACAAAATACCAACACAAATTGACTCAATGAAGATTCGAAATCCTTTCTGGAATATACATTCGATTTCACAAAAGTCTTTGAAAGCAATATCACAAAGCATGTTTCTTTTTTTTTGAAAATTCTTCTGACAGTTTATCAAATAGTATAATCAACTCACATCTTGCTTCAGATTTGACACATTATACAATATTGAGCTATGGAACTCTTAAATTATTTCTACTAATAAAAATTTTATACTTTTAAATACACAATAAAATTTTCAATCTGTATACATTTTTATGTACATTAGTCTTTAATTGAATTTAAAATTTATCTGGGTAAAAAAAAAAAAAAATCTATTAATTTATAGACCAATAATGAATAAACAATTTTTTAACACTCATTCAAGATGTTATCATCAAAAATTGAAATATTTAATGTTATACTTGAAAACTGAATATTTTTTTTATTATTATTAGTCACCATTACTACTTTATCTTCAGCATTACATGGAATGTTACAAATCTAATTTTAAGACAATTTTGTAGAATTTTATTTTATAATTACTAATATGCCAATAATTGCTTTTCTGAGTAAAATACATTCAATTTAGTTTAAGGCTTAGCAAAAGTTCAGCTGAAATATTATATACTCATATTTTGTTGAAATTCCAAGAGTGATTATATATACATTATTAATTTCATGATCAAAAATAGAATTGTTTTTTCTATGATAGTTTTTTTTTATGGCAGGCATTCTTATTATTTTTTTAGCAACATTTATTCACGACTCAACTTTTCATCTGCATAAGATTTGACATCAAAATTCTCATTTTCAAAAAGCATCACTTCACATAAGGATGCAGATACTAGAATAAAATATATTAATGCATTGGTAAGCAACAGAGGCAAAACTCTCCATACAGTAGTGCTAAATGGTGATCATATGATGGATGTTTAATGATAAATTGTTATTGCTTGATACTTCATTGCCTAATTATTTCAAACACAGATCCATATATAAATATATATAATAAACATTAAAATGCATCAAATCTCCATTATAAAAAAAACATTTTTATAGTTATATTAAATGTTGTTTTATATATACTGACTTTTAGATATAATAAGAGGGATTTGAGCTTGAAAGTCTGTGTTCAAATTCCTTCCAATTAAATGTTATTTTATAAATAATAGAAAAACTTTTTTTTTTTTTACCAAAATACTAAAATAAGTAGATAATATAAGTTTTTTTTTTTTTTAATTGTAAAATTCTGTTTAGTTTTTAATACTGGTACTTTTATGTTTTTTTTTTTTTTGCAATTAAAACAATTTGTCATTTTGAGGAAGGTGTATCCTCAAACATCTGCTATTATTTTATTACTTTCATGAGACAACTATTATTCTACACATATGTAGAAAAAAAAAAAAAAGAATGGAGAATTTCTTTTACAGGAGAATTCGAGAAAAAGTAATTCCATTAGACCTAATACTTTTTCTATTTATATGCAGTTGTTGATCATAAATCTTATATATTTTATCTTCAAAAATATTTGATTCTACATATTGTGACCTTTTGATTGGTTATCCATGGTAAGAATGGCATATAAAATGTAAATTATAGTTCCAAAATTTAAAATTAAGATAATAGTAATGTCATAAACTTGGGATAACAGTAATAAATGATTTAATATATAAAGTTTAAAAAGAAAATTCTGTAGAGATTTAATAATTGTTGTTATTTATAATCATTTATAATATAATCTACTATATAATCTTAATACAATAGATGCCAATCTAAATAAACATTGTTGCTTATAAATTTGACTTTAATTTATTTTCAATATAATGCTCCTTTAAAAAGCTAAAAACATAAAATTGTAGTCAATGAAACAATTATTTACTACAAGATAAGAATTTACTTTAAAATTATTGTAATTTTAATATCCTCTAAACAAAAATATTTATTATCAAACTTTAGGAATAAATTCAATCAATAATATCACTTATTAAAAAGATGATCAGAACATAAATTTGATTTTTAAGTAATGATTTAAATTAATTTTGTTTATAAAATTATTTTTCTTTCCATTGATTTCAATTATTTTAAAATAGAAACAGAAAAATCTTTAAGTTAAAAAAAAACTGTACAAGTTGATTTGGGGTTGATAAATGAATGTTGAATAAATATTTCTCTGATGTCACTTTATCCCAGAGTTTTTTTTTTTAAAAAATAATACAGCAGACGATCTGGAAAAAAAAAAAAAAACTAAAAGCAGATAGCAATCTCAATTTATCTCTCCGTAAAAACAATTATAAAACTTAAAAAATATTTAAAGTCTTAAGTAGTAAAAAATCATCTTTAAATAGCATTCTAAGATTATAAAATATTTTCAAATAATTATTAACATCATGGAGTAAACTAAACTAATCTTCATTATGACTAAAGTGCCAATCTTGATCATCTTCTTCTTATAGTCAAGACAATACCACCAACAAGTTTGAAAAATCAAAGTTATTTTAATTGTGCCTATGATATTCATGATAAAGGAAAACGGCTGTACTGCTCCAAAAAGAAATGTAACTGCGATCATGTAAGAAAGCATTCATTTATCTATTTTAAATTAAGCATTTTTATTGATCATAGATTAAATGTGAAAAACAGATTAAAAATTCCTAAAACTAAATTTGTAAAGTTGATAGAAATATTTTATAAAACATTAAAAATAGTTAATTAATTACGTGGGATGTATGAAAAGAAAAAGTAAACTTTGTTTTGAATTAAACAATTGACTCGTAAGATATATTTCTTTGCAAAATTCTGAAGAAAATGTTTAACTTATGTTTAAAAAAAAAAAATCTATGTAACTTTTAATGGTAGATGAGCAAACATAACAGATTAAAATGTACTACAAGCTAGAAATTTAAATGAATTATCCAATATGTATTTATAATTTTACCAGTAATGAATATCAGGAAAAAAAGAGAAATCAAAAAAGTACATTTTATTGATGACTTATTTGAATATGTTTTAAAGTTTCTGCAGCATGGGAGAATAATGTGAGATTTTTAAAAATATTTAGTTAACTTTTTGTAGCGCATTCTGAAGAGCAAGACTATGTGCATGCAAATTAAAACTAGCTAGGAAGGAAGGATGCATCCAATTTAAAACTTTTGTCCCGTCATTTGTGCTAGTTCTTCAATGTTTGTTTAACTATACATATTTTATAACAGAGAGAAGATAGGAGAAGTACCTCAACGTGTGATGAATGGTAAACACTGGGTAAACATTGTAATATTAAATGGGTTAAAAAAAAAAGATTTTAATTTTAAATTTATCACTAATATTTTTCTTGTTTAAAATGAAATATAAATGCAAAGTATTTAGCATAGTGACAATTTAAAGAATTTGTGTTTGCATTTTGGTATATAATTTTAAAGATATGCTTAAATACAGAAAGAGAGTAATCATGAGTTATAATGTGAAAGTGTGTGTGTAGGGAACATAATGTTAACTGTATATTTTAACCAGTATATACTTTAAGAAATTAAGTGTTGTAATAGGATTATCCGAAAGAAATGACAAACTTATAAAATATAATGTATTTATAAAAGTAAGAAGAAATGAATGTTGATGTAAGACAATATCAAGATCTCATTTGTTATAAAGGAAAAAAAAATCCTATTGATAATAATAATTGAAATAGATTATTTGTTGTGTAACATGATTGTAGATATGGATAGAAAATTATCTCATGGGGAAGATTATATTGTTAGTTTAGAATTAGTAGAGTAATAGATGCCAAATACATAATCAGGAAGACGAGTTAAAATTCCAGGATAGAATAAAATATCACCCTGAAAAATAGAGAAATCTAATCTGTGTGATACCCATATATTTATTGGAAAGAAATGGGAGTGTTTTGTACAAAGAAATAAAACTAGTATATACTGTAAGTGCTCAGGGAAGAAGCCAAAGTAAAATGAGGGTAGAATCATTAAGATAATGACGGTCTGCCAAAATATGACAGTTCATATTAGGATATATTATTGAATATAGTATTTAATAAAATCAATTTCTCATCAATAAAGTTTTAGGTAAATAATAATATAGGAGACATCAAAGGTAGATGAAATATTTAAAAGATTTTATAATTTCTTCCTAAATCTTGATAGATTGACTTGAAGGTAAAACAACATACAGAATAAATATTTTATGTTTGAATAGTAATTTGAATAATTAATAGATGAGTAAAAATAACTGAGATCAAAGAACACTATAAAATATAAGTGAAAGAGAGAATGTAGGCATAAATGAATTATAAGATATGGAAAGAGTTCTTAGCTCACTATTCATTTTAATTACATTATAAATATTGTCTTTTTTTTTTTATATTTACCACATCAGTAATAACTTTGTTAATAAGATGGAAGGGTAATATTTTAAACCAAATTTTAAATATAATTTAACTATTACCAAATTATCAATATATTGGGAGTTACAAAATATCATGTAATATGGGAAATGACTGTGAAGATCCCAAATGACTCATGAATGATGCAAATATATCAGATTAGTATGAAAGCATACATAATAAAATAATACATTTATAATTAAAAGAAAAAAACAACTAAATACTAACTATGGGAAGGGTTGATTTTATATAATCATCATTATGTACTTGTAAAGAATGTAAATAATTTGCTGTCAATGTAAAACAATTTAATGCTTTTTTTTATTATTATTATTATTATTAATGAAGTATTTATCTTTATATGTATAAATGTTTATTATTTATTTTTAGTATTGTAAATAAATGAATATTTTGATTTAAACTTTATCATAGTAATTTTATCAGTCCGAGAGCCATTTCCAACACAAGGTCATATCAATAAAGCACATTATCTACATACAATTATACATACTAAATTATGATTATATGCCTCAATTGAGGAGCTATGCTCAAAAGTTTATAATTAATACATTCACTATCAATTGCTTTAAATTATAACTATATTAAAGAAAGCTTAGGGAGCTTTATACTTTTATTAGATGCAAAAGAATTTTGAAGAGCCATATGAAAAATACTATTGAATATTACAAAATGGAGAGCATATAATAAAAATTAGCAATATGTTTGAGTCACATTCTAATTTTGTAATTTAAATTGAAATATATGTTATATCATAATTTATAAGTATTATATAATATCAGAGTACAAGTTACTAACCAAATACATTTTAAGGTTTTTAAGTCTGAAGAAGTTAATTACAATGAGTGAATGCTAACTAATTAAGAGATGTAATTCATTGAATTAGACTTGGTAGATAATAATGGTGTGATGAAGCTTTGATTATAAGAAAATAAGTATTCTAGAATAATTGTTGTTAACATAAGTATGAGAAAAAATGAGTAGATAACGAGTGTTAATTTCCATGTCTTATTATTACAGTTAGATTAAGTTTACAATAGGAAGTTAATCAAGGTTTGTAATAGTAAAGTATGTTTTTATTAAATGGTTGGATCCCAGTAAAATCCCTCTTGTGATTCAATTATTTAATTATCAACTTAATGGTTATATTATATTTAGAATAGAATACTTATGATCCCTGACATAGCCATCAATTATTTTAAGTAATGTAATTTTTTTAATGTTCTTATTTTGAGATTCTTAAATCATAGAAGAGTAGTTTAAACCAGTATTTAAACAAAATATTATGTTAGTCATTGTTTGTTGTGGGGATTTTCCTAATGATTATAACAGGATGGTAGTAGAATTTTCACAATAGCAATGCCATTGTGGAGTGTATTTTATATATTTCTTAATGTTAAAACCAGTCTCTTGTAATCATCTCTAAAGTCTATCTTATATTTTAATATTTAGTAAGTTTCAAACCCCATAAAGAACCTTATACTTTATTACTGTTATACTTGATGGTTTATTATTGAGCTAGTATAGCAGAGGGTAAGTAGAGAAGGTAGAGGGTGTGTTGGAAGAACCGGAAGGGAAGGTTACACTATGTATATAATATAATATTCTGTGATACTGTAATATATGCACATTTTTATTAGTGGATTACTTATTACATATATATAATGTATATAGTTTATTTAAAGTGATTTTTCAAGACTACACTCAGCCCTGCAATTACATGATAGCATTTTTCCACAATGATCTACCATTTGTTTAATTTTCAGATTGCCCAGAAATAATGATAACATTCATTTAACTCACTATTAATCAACATTTTCTTTCACAACCAACTTTCAAGGCATTATATTCTTTTTGAATCAAATAATGTTTTATATGTTTCAAAACAGAAAAATTTTAATATTGCCATTAGCATTTCAAGCAAGAATTCTAAACTAATCTGACCAAATATCTATTTCTTTTCCTATTCTTTATATATTCAAATCTTCATCAATATCACAGTTCAAAAGCACCAATCCATTTTCTACTTTAAAGTATTTAATTTTTGCACTCTCAGAGAATTAAAAAATATCCAATCTTGAGTAATTCTGAATTTTATTTTTAACTTAATATTTCTATATGTACAAATCTTATCCTGGTCTGCAATCTAAATCTATTCATTATTATTTTATAAATATATCTTTGTACTGCTAAATTCTTTGTTGTTGATGAATGATTCAAGGAGGCAAAAACTATCAACAATTTATATTTCATACTCAGTTTTAAGAAAGCTGCTGTTACTATTATCACAACTTTTATCTTCATATTTAGCATTAAAATCATCTTTTGCATTGCCAAAGTTTATTTTCAGCTACAAGTGAGGCAAGTCAGCATATATTAGAATACTAATGTTTCTTTTATCAATCCTGATTCTATATTTAATTTTGTTCAATTTTTTGATACAGCAAATTTATTTAATTCCTTTGACAATAAATAATAAATATAAAAAACATTTTTAAAAAATGCTTTTAATTAATCTAATGGCTAATGCAATAAAAAAAAAAGTCTTTTTTTATTGAAATTTGATTGTTAATATTATGAAACTTTAAATAAAACTTGGAATGTTCATAAATTAACTAATGATAGAATATTTATTTTGCTTACAAAATGCATTGATTGAATTAATTAATTTATAGATATCCCATGATTTTATTTAAATTTCTATATAACAATCAAAATTGTGTTACAAAATTTGAAAAAAATCTGATTGGTAAAAGATTTTTGCTTTTATGAAGGTAATGAATTAAAAAAAGCAAGTTTTACATAAACAACCAAGAGAAATTAAGATATCCTTCATTTTTATTTTAAGTAATTGAAGATGTCTATAAAATTTCTTCAACACTTTACCTTTTTTAAAAATGTATTAACATCAATTTAAATAAAAGTGTTTTTTAAAAAAATATTTTTGTTAGGAAGTCCTATGCATTTAAAATTTAGTGAACCTATTGAAATAGGGTTTGAAATGCAGCCTGCGAACAGTTAGTTAGGCTAGACAATTCTAAAATATTACAGTCATGGATATCAAACACATATATACAATTTGAAGAAAATCTGTTCAGTAGAAATAGGTTAAAAATAGGTCACAAGATTTGATCCAAACAAACATAGGGAGAAGATAAATAAAACATTTAAAAATAAATCTGTTTCATATTCAACTGTAGTTTAAATAAGAACAATGAAATATTATATGTTCTAAATTTTATCATTGTCAACTGAATCAAAAGCTTTATAGTAATCAATAAAATTGATATAGATTTCTTTGCTACATCTATTTTTCCCCACATCTACCATCCACCAATAATGATGTCTCATTTATTAATCTCAATTGAAATCAGATTATACAAATAAAAGTTCTGTATTAATGCAAGATTTATCTGCTCTGAATATTAACAGCATAATTTTATTTGCGTATTTTATAAGATATTGTGCACAATTTGTCAACATTTCTTTTTTACATCTAGAAAGGGTAATTTGTTTGCAATCTGTTTGTGTATTTTTCCAGTTGAATAGCCTTATCTATTAGGAATAATCTTAAGATTAATCTTACCTCATTTTCCAAAATTGGAAGGTCTTGTCATGGTTGATATTTTTGTGATCCAGCTTCTATATATTTCTTTCATGTCTGTTTTATTTTTGATATTTCATTTGTGATAATATTTTTTGCAAACTTGGTTCAATTTTTCTTTTGATCTGATGAATCCCTTGAAAGATGGTTCATATTTTCCTAAGTATATTTTCATTTCATTTTCTTTGCAAATGTCATATTAATGCTACCCGTGACTTTTATTAGGCGAGCTTTGGAATGTTTTAATTAGTTCTCTTAAAAGATTCTTTTTAAATTTTGTCATCTTTTGTTAGCAGATACCACTACAGCTTCTGATATACATTTTGATCTTCTTGATGTTTCATTTTACTTAACATCTATCGGATTTCTTTGATTATTTCTTTAACGTTTACCCATAGTTCATCTAGATCACAATTACATTCAAAATCATAGATTTCTGATGCTAATCCTAAAATTGTAAACATATTCTCTGGCTTATACCTAGGATAACAGACAAATGTGACATTTCTTTTCACCTTTACTTAAAGTTTACATATGAGTTATTTTCATGATTAGTTCCACAACTTCACCTTGGACATAATTTCGCTATTAAAACTGAAGTCCATTATCAAGAGTCAAAAATTTAATCATTTTTAGCCCTATAAATTCTTTCAGGTAATGTCAATATATATATAATTGGTTCTAAAAAAAATTATTTTGAAAGTTCACAAATGTATTGAATTCATAAAAGTTTATCACTTATAAATCATTCTTTTGCTTTATTTCTGCTTCACATTCCTATGGCCAGTAACATATTCTTTCTTTCTATTTCCAACTTTGGCACTCTAGACAATGATCAGTAAAAAAAAAAGTATTTCTGTAAATTTTGTCTACAATCTAGTCATAATAATTTTTTATTTATTTCTTCATCATCTACTTGAGTTATTGAAGCATAGATTTATAATAATAATAATAATGTTTATGAAATTAAAAACTATTATCAGCCGATCATTCACAAGAGTATAATAAATGACAATGTTTCTAAATAATGAAAACCAAAACAGTTTTTTTCTTTGTTGTTTTCTTGATTTCAAAGATCAATTCATTTTACTTCCTTAATTTCTAAGATATCACCTTTATTGTATCAAGATTTTATAGATTTATATTCTGCACTTATCCGATTCCTAATGATCTCTTTTTTTAAAAAAAAAAACTTACTGCAACTATCATAAATTTAGTCAAACTGAAACACAAAATCAGATTATAATAGAATAAAATCTGCTGGTTTGTTATCATTAACAGTCTCATTGTATCATAAAATTAAATCTGTAACTAACAAATAAATATATCATGTTTGCCATAAAGAAATAAATGAAATACAAAATAGGCTATCTTATTTCATATTCCTCAAAATGTAGAGGGCCTTCCACTGATATTTCTGTTAAATAAATAAATAATAATTGAATGGCTTTATCACTCGGAAATTCCAAGAAGTTTGAGTGTTTAAAATGCCAGAACTGGAATTGATTTGATGACATCACTCTCTTACTCTACCAGTGGACAAATCATGCAAAGAAACACTTTTGTTAAGAAACTTTTATTGCATATATTTTTATACCTTACTTTGCAAATAATTTTGACTGTTATAAAAAGTGAATAGCCCACTGTAGTGCAGAATGACATTTCAACAAATATTGAGAAATATAGGAAGAATACATTAATAACTAGGCTAATTCTCATGCCACTTAACAAAAAAAAAACTAATTTTTTTAAACATATGCTTTATAATATTATGAAAATACAATGGTAATATCAGGAGTCATTGATGGGTTCTTCAGTTTCTTGAATGGGATGATATTGAATTTATCATTGTAAAGGCACATCTTTATTAGACTAAAAATATAAAGTGAATAAATTTATAATTAACTTGAGCATGGTTTTTATTAGAAAGGCAGATCACATTTACATTATAAAGATAATTTCAAAAACATTATTTCATTGCGAAAATATGGCTGAAAATAAATACAATAGAAATTTACAATTAATAGATGCAGAAATCTTTCGAGAAAAAAAATAGCTACGTAAGATATTAAATAAAAAATACCAAATAAAAGTGATTAAATATAAAAAAAAATTTATTAAAAGCTTTGTTCATGAATAATTTTATCTCTTTAGAAATAGAATAATACAAGAATAAAAAAAAACACGGAAAGTCACATTTTATATACAAATTAAATAATGCTGTATTATATTTTATAAATGCAAATTGCAGTTATTTATAATATATTTAAAACTAAAATAGCATGTATAGACATATCACTGTTTCATGAACTAATTTGCATAGTTATTGAAACTCATCTTTAATTTATTATTCTTGTCTCTCTTTTTTAATTCTGGAATTAGACTGATCATACACATTTATGACAAGTTGTCAATAAATATAAATATATACCATAATAACAATGTAGTAAATATTTTGAATTTTGGCTTTTTATTTAATATTTGATTTAGCATTTATGTATTTCAATTATTTGTAATTTACATTTGTAAAATATAATACATATTACTATTTATTATTTTTCTGCATTAATTTATTCCTTTATTATTTGGATTGTCTGAAGGTGTAAAGTAAATAACCAAACAGTTTAACATTCAGGAGATCATGTAGGCAAAAGTGTAAAATTATTTCCAAAAAAAAATTCTTACATGCACATACTTTATTTGATATATTAGTTACTGATATGTGGCAAAAAAATAATTATTTTAAATTAGACATGAATTTAATTAGTCCTTTCTATTTCATCACTAAAAAAATTTCAAATGATTCATATAGCTTATCTTCAGAAAAACTGATTGAATATAATTATAACCCCTGAAAATTAAGGCTAACCAAAGCTATTTTAAATTGAGTTCTTTATAATAATTTAGTTTACAAGTTAATTTGTTTTAAAAAAAATTAATTTCAAATTACAATTATAAGGATCACCATCACCAAAACACTACTAGCATTACCAATTATTATAGTGACTAGTTACTTCAGTCACGTATTTTCAGAAACAAAATATCATATCAATAATAATGAAGTACTTGATTTGATTTCTCTAACAACTTCTTGATGGGTATATTGCACTAATTTTTGATTCAACTAAAAAAGATAGATGTCTAGAAAATATATTTTATTTCTATTACAAAATAAACTGACATGTAATAGACATAGTAATATTATTTTGTGTCATTCATTAAATTAATGACATATTAATATTCATTTGAATTTTTAATTTGATTAATTTAAGTTCGTCTTTATTGACAGATTATTTATATCACTTCTTTACAATTAGGATTGAAATAATCAAATAGTTTTGTTGCTTGGATGTTCACATAAGGATTCATTCACATGAAGTTTGAGCATTGGAAGTGACATAATTGAGTGATGATTTATGGACCTTGAAGTCTAATCTGCCAATCTCATGTCTCTAAACCATGAAGGCATGATTAGGATTAACACAGAAGATTTATGTAAAAAAAATTTAAACATTAATTTGATGAAATTTATTATTAGTAAAATTAATAAATACAATAACTTAATAAGTTCTGAACATCCTAAGTCTAGGTTCAGAAATATTTTAATAACTTGATTAAGTTAAGATATAAAGTATAAAATAATTGATTATAATAACTTGAATACGAATGCTCAAGAAATATTAAATTATCCTTCAATAATGCAACATGAAATAAGTAATTATTAGACACAATTTATTTTTTCAATTTTGGTTCTGATCTGGTATTATTTTCAATAGTAAATTTTTTTAATTTGCTATAATTTAAAACAACAAACAAACAAGATAATAATAATCGAATAGTTTATTGCTTGGGAGTTCATAAAAATTTATTGCAAAATTTCTAATGCCCATCAATACTTATAGGTTTGTCTTTTGGCAATAATCCATAGATTAATTAATTTAACCTTATTTTTCATTGGTAATCTCATCAAAAATGTTCTGGTGAATGGCTTTATGATATAGTTCTTTTACACAATTTTTCCATCTGCTTGACCACTGTAACTTCAGTTATAATCTATCCATTATTATTGTTCTGAAAATCCATTTAATCTTGAAATTTATTTGGATTTCATGAATTCATTGAAAGACTGCTGGTTTATAAAAACATATTTATATTTTTAGCAAATAATACTGCGCTATTGCTCTTGTCAATTTTTAAATCTGTTTAATTTTGGCTTCTTCCTTTCTTTTTTTTTTTTTGCGATTATTTCTATATCTTTTAACATTCAACCAAATATATGCAAAATCTCAAATCAATTTCTAATGTTATTTCTAAAATAATAGATATGTTCTCTACATTATATTTAGGAAGTTAAACAAGTTTATGATTTTTTTCAGTTTTAAAGTTTAAGTGACTAAATCATGATTTATCCAAAGTTGACTTTTAATCAAGTTTTCACTATTAAAATGGGAGTCTCGTTTCTGGATGCCAAGAATGCAGTTAATTTGATTTCATCACTTTCACCTAATGTTGTCCCCAAAAATGTTTAAAAAAAGTAACCAAATTCACAAAAACTTACAAATTCATTTTTATGCTTTATTCTATTCTCAGTCCATATTGTTCATTAGCACTTAATTATCACTTCAATTTCAAACTTTAACATTTGCTGATCATTATAACTATATTTGGATTACAAATCTTGTGAGTTCTTTTTGAGTTATTGAAATAGAGACTTATAATAACATCAAGTACAAGAATTATATTCAACGATACGATAGTTCTTGTAACAAAATCCTATCAAAACAAAAAAAAAAACAAATTTTTTTTTATGTCGTCCATGATCTTAAAAAAGATAGTATATATTTTTTTAATCAAAATCTATCAGTTCAAAAAATACTGCTTCAATAAGTGTTAAAATATCAAGTCTTAAATCATCTATTTTTTTGGATCTTGAAGCTTCAGATTTTCTTTCCTATATTTTCAGATTTCCTTTTCAGCGGCTAAACCACCATATAACTTTAATCTTGCTACATACACAGTAGCTTTGATTTGAAATATTTTTGATTCTTAATCTAGGCATGCTGATTATCTTCTGACCTAAGATACAATCTATTGACATTATAACATCTCTTTTTCTGCTGTTTATGTTAGCACGTAGTATAAGAGTAGTTTATGCTTGTTTTTTAGAGTACAGTATGCCATGATGTTTAGTCATGATATGATTATAATCTAATGTTAACATATCCTTACATTGCTGCTGATAAATATAGACATTAGTAACAAAACATTTATATTTAATTTATTAAAACAGAAGGCAATATCATAATCATTATAAAAAATAAAAAAAAAAGAGCAATGATATTTATGAAAATTGTTAAAACAAAAGAAAGGTGAAATCAATATAAAACAAAATATATAATCAAAATAATCGAAAAAACGGCTACTACAATAATAAATTTAATCAATTTTCAGACTACGATGAATTTCACTACAAACATTAATCATAATACAAATTCCATTTGCATTCTATTTTGTCTGCATTATAAAGTCAATCAAAAATTTTAATAAGTTACTTTTATATCAAAAAATGGTGAATCTAAAAACTCCACATTTAAGTGACTAAGTAATATAACCAAAAACTGAAATATGAAAAATTTTCTAGATGATTATGACTAAAAATGTATTTAAAAATAAAGCATGCCTTGAAAAGCTTAAGATTTTGATATATGATCATAAAACTTATTATTGAAAAAAGTGGCAATTATTGATTTTAATGAATACTGCTAAAGAATAATAAAGTTATATTCATCTAAAATATTAACAAAGTATGTAAAGATTTTAATTTATATATATTATTAACTAAACACTTATAATTAGATAGTAAAGTTATTTTGAATTTATGCTAAGATGTAAAATGAAAAAAAAAAAAATTGCATCTATTTATTTTAAATTTCAATATCATGTTAAATAAAAAAGATTCATGTGATACTATATCGATGGATAGTATTTATTTTCAATAAATACATGTGACTGGTTGGTAAATATATATTGTATAATGTGAAATTATTGTTTTGTTCTTTAGTTTAATTGAAAATTGATGCATTCCAATTTTTTTTAAAAGAATAGTAATCAATGGCAAATTATAATCACAATACTCTATTGCTTAATTGTTCTATTTATCTTCAGCCAAACACCAGAAATTATCAATTTAATATTAATAAATTTGGAAGATAAGTTTATGATTAATATAAGAAGATTTAATTTCAAAAATTGTTTTATTAGCTGGAATTATATTTTTATTTCAGTGAAATCATTAAATTCAGATTTAAATGCAGAAATTTGTCTAATTTAAAAGATAAAATGAGGCCTCTAATATAGAAATAAGAATTTTAATTAACAGAATATCCATCTTATTTATCTCTTTTTATGTAAACTTTATAGGACAACTTGAGAAATATCTGATTCAGACTGTTAGTCTCAAAACAAAACAAAATAAAAAAAGATAAAAAATAATGAAAGATATAATGTAAAACTTTAAAGTCATTATCCACAAATTGATTAGTAAAAATATATAGAAATACAGATAGGGAAAACTATTATAGTAATTAACATTTTAAAAAAAAGGTCTTATAGGAAGATAAAAAATAAAATAGTTTGAAAAGTGATTAAGCAAAAATGAACTGAAAGAATGAGTGCAGACACTTAAAAATTTTCTTTTAAAAAAAAACTGTGCTGCTGGTTCCAAACCAAATAGATTAAGACAAAAAAAGATTGGAATTGTTTGATATATTGTGGAAAAATGAGAACCTGAGGTGATTTAATTTGACAAAAATTCATTTGATACTAGAATGAATACAACTAGAAAATGCAGTTCTTGAGATGATGCTTTTTATCACTTTTAGAATAATGTTCACTTTTTTTATCAACGTTTTTAGGTTGCTATAAATAAAATTCTTTAATATCTTTAAAAGGGGAAAAATAGACATTTTTATCAACTTTTGGTAAATTTTGCACTAGTTGAATTGATATTTTACTGGCATTTATAACAAAAAGTTTCGTGCCTTAAAAAGTTAATATCAGGAAACCAACTCATCATTATATAAAGAGTAATACTAGTAAATAATAACCTTTCATTTTAGTTTTACAATTCAATGTTTTCTAGTAGAATTCTATTTGTAATAATTCATCATAATTATTTCTTTGTTTTAAAAATGGAGTTATAAAGATAGGAAGGTTTCCAAAAATTTTTAACCAACTATCTTTTTTTAATATCAAATATTTTTACTATATAAATTTTGATAGGCTTAATATTTAAATGAACTGAGTAGTACTGATCATATATAATACAAGAGGCAAAAGAATAAAATTGTGCTTTTTTTGTTAACACTAAAATAATAATTATGAATTTATCATAAATTGAATTGCTTTAAAAAATTCCGTAAAGGTTGTCCTATTATTTAATTCATCCGATTTTTTTTTTTGATTTTTTTAAAATCCTAATACTAAAAAAAAAAAGTTATAAGATAAAAAAATTATTATAACTAATATAATTAAATACTTTTCTATGGAATAAATTAAATGAAATATCCTAACTAAACGTAATATATGAACAACTTACTTGAAAATTAAATAGTAAACAGCTGAAACGTTTAATAGAAACATAGAACGCATTACTAAAATAATTTGTAATAACTATAACATACATGTAGATAAGATGGAGGTATATGGTAAAAATTAATAAATTTTGCAAATAAGATATTAATAACCTACAGTAACAATTATAAGTTTGTACACAAATAAGATAAGCCTGCATGCAAATGAAAAGAAGCCTCGGTAATAAACTAATTATTATAAATTATTCCATAGTATAAAATCATGGAATTACTTTAAAAATGCTTTTAAATGTCTAACAAAATATACATTTACTTAATAATATAGTTTACTTTAATAACAAATACTTCCATTTAAATGCCTTCGTATATTTGAAAATGAAAACAATAAGCGTTAATCGGACACATAACCATGAGATGATGCTAGTTTTAAAATAGGTTTTTAGCATCTTCATTTATTTATATACAATAAAAATAATTAAGGAAAATTAAAACTTTAATTTATGATTATTTGTAACTATAACATGTCAAAACAATAATAGAATATTAGCAATTTAACCCGTTAAGCGAACGAAATTTTATTTCTTACCTTCCTTTTTTAATTTTGTAGTATCACTTTCCGGCGTGATTTTGATTTCGTCTTCCGATTCATTACATAAACCTGTTGAAAATATTTACAAATAGAGATAGATAAATATGTAAGTAATAAAGTAAATCACAGCATTAAAGTTCTTGCTTAAACAAGTAAATAAACTTAGGCCTATCAACCAGTCAGGATAAGCTTAATCAACATTAGGTACACACTGCAATCAATTACGTTAACATTGTTTATAATTTTACTCGTCAATGATTTTAATGAGTAAATATCATAAAAGACGAAACTTACTATCCTTTCCTTTCTCCATCGCTTTCTCGGCCCAGATTGTCCATGGTTGGCCAGTAAACAGCGACGGACTATCGTCGAGAGTCGCCATGTTGAACCTTCTTGTTGCTTTTTTTTTCTCACCGAATCATACCGAACTCGACGTCAATTTCGAGCTCAGCTTCTGTCTCGTTTTGAATAAAAGCCCCATACAATATTGTAGGGATATTTTTTTATATTCACAATAAAAACATATTAAATTGAAAAAAATTTACAGTATTGTAGAGTTTATATTTTAAATTTATTTAATAAGAAAATAAAATTTAATGATCATTTATAATTATTTATTATACTTAAATGATATAAGGATAGCTTAGTACGCAACCATGGCCACGACTGACGGTATGTTTTGAGTTTTCTCTATTGTGCAATGGTTTATCTTCTTCTAAAAATGATTTGTTGTGCATTAAAATATTTAAATTGAGCATACGGACAACTTTAAAACATTGTTTAGGTGGAATACATTTTTTTTGTTTGTAAATATGTGTTTATGATATTTTAAAGTGTATTGTTTGCTCCCGCCGTTTATTTCGCTTTTTGATATCTCCCAAGTTAAGAGAATTTTTTAAAAAAGGTAAAATGATCAAACTAAAATGTAATAGAAAAATCAGCTGGCGTTCTTGATCTATATTCGTAAGAAAACGGGGAAAAACTAAACTAAAATAATTGGACTAAATTTGATGGAAGTAAAGAAGAACCCTGATAATGAAATTGAAGTTAAGGAATATCGCTTCGAAACTTTTGTCGCCAAAGTAGATGTGATTTTGCTCACTTAGTATTTTTTGAAGATAAATTTATACATCAAAGATAATTTGCTTGTTAAACATTTTAACAGTATTCTCATATTTATGTTAGGACTTAGTGGTTTATCAATTTTAATCGTTGGCCACTTAGTTTAAGAGATTTGTAGCTGTTAAGAAAGAAAAAAATGATAAGTGATTGTCAGAAAAACAAAGTAAAATAACTGGAACTTTATAGTGTGATGATATTAAACTAGAAATTTGAATATTTTAATTATACCAGGCAACAAGATCGAAATAGAAACAAAAAGTCCTAGGAAATTTGGTAGAAATAGAACACGTACCGTTAAAATCAAATGAAATGAAATTATATTCATTCAAATTCACAGTTAATCTAAGGTGGTGCTTATTATACGTTGCTTGTTGTTGACATGATTGCAGAAGTAATATGTTTTTGTGCAGAATTCATTCTGAAAAAAGTAATATGGAAAATATATATATGAGGTATTGTTTGATGATTATATAATTCAAAATAATAATTGAAGTTTTAATATATATATATTTCCACTCTTCTGGAGCATTTTTGCTAACTTAATAATCACCATACAATGTTATTTGAATTTATATAAATCTACTCGTCAATCGTTTGCCAAATAGTATCTCTGATAACCTTTTCCATCCTTTAGTCTCCAAATATATGAACAATTTTCTATTTCTTAATGTTGCAAGAGTTATCAGATGAAAGTAGAAAAGTAGGACTAAAGACAAATGTTAAAAAGTCTAAAGTAATGTTTAATGGATTTTCTCAATATATGAAAATAAAGATTGATTATGATGAGTTAGAAGAAGTTAACAGTTACAAATACCTTGATCAGATTATTAATACAGATGGAAACATAATGGATGAAATTAATCATAGAATTAAACTTGGTTGGAGTGCTTTTAATAGAAATAACTTGATATGAAAAGGAAATATGCCTATGTGTTTGAAAAAGGTTTTTAATAAATGTGTTTTACAAGTTCTTATGGATCTGAGACTTGGTTACTTAATAGAAGGGCAATACAGAGACTTCAGATCATATAAAGAAGTATGGAGAGATGCATGTTGGGAGTAACAAGAAGACATTGAAAATGCAATATATGGGTAAGAGAACAAACAGATGTTACTGACCTCATTGAAAAAATTAAAAGACTGAAGTGGAGTTGGAGAGATGATAATAGATGGACAATTGAAATCTTAAACTGGATTCCAAGAGATTGTAAAAGACCCAGAAAGAGACCGCATGTGAGATGGATGGATGAAATAAAAAAGTGTGCAGGGATGATGTGGAGAAGCGAAGCTAAAGATCGGAGAAGATGGATTGAACTTCGAGAGACCTTCGCCCTGCAGTGGATTGATAATGGTTGATGATGATGAATTTTTTTTAGTAAATAATCATTTTTCAGTTTTTATTACATATAATTTTTTAATCTTATCCATTATACATATGTTTTCCATTCTTTTAGAAACCCACATTTAAATTTTTCAAACTTGTTACATTTTTTTTTTTTTTAAATTTTTTAATTTTTGCTCTGTATAAAATTATAATCCAAATAAAATATTTAAACAAGTCTCATATTCAAAGCTTGTTTATCCATTGTAATCTTGATTATAATATATTTTATCACAGATGTCAGTAAATTTTCTAAGTACTTAAAACATGACCTTGTTCTAATTTTTTGTCCAATTATTATTTAATCTACTAGTCTCTCCATCTTCATTGATTTTGTTTTGGCATCAATTATTTTTTACAAATTCTAATAATCATTTAATTTGGGATTTGTACTTTATTTATCATAATAAATATTTTCATGCTAAAAGATGAATTTAAAACATTTGAGGAAATAAATATATCTTTTTGATGAGTAAATTTTTTTTTTATCTATTTGATTAAATAATTTTTGAACAGAAAAACATTTGTAAAATATATTTTTAAAGATAGATTGTGTGTATTGTTATAGCTAAAGTTCTCCATTGTAAAACAAACCTTTTAATAGTCCTGAAAATTAAATGTTGTTCCAATCGCTCATTATGAAGGAACATGTATTTATATACAAATCATAGATTCATTAAAAGCCAGTAGACACTTAGTTAACCCTAATATCTATAACAATCAACAATTTCAAACTGATGTTAAGGCAACGTTTTTGTGAAAGTATGAGAAACTACTTTGGTATTTTACAGTTGTAATTATAAATTTATTAAACACACATTGATTACGTAAGTAATATTTACTGAGGCTATAACCTTGATAATATGTGTGTAAAATGCGATAGTAGGGACCTCTAGAGGTGTTTAACCACAAGCTTACGCTATGGAAGAAAAGAGGGGAACCCAGGGGGAACCCTTCCTTACTTCAACCTACTTTCTATTTAAATAGGTGAAGTTGAAGCGGTTAGATCTGCGAGCGTGAAGCTATTCAATACTTCACTGATTAAGTCCACATTTCTTATTACACATTAATACTCGCGAAATCTTTTGATTTACAACGAGTCAATGGAAAGATTTTATAGTTAGAAATCTATTACAGTAATTTAAAGTTGTAATTATAAATTTATTAAATGCACATTGATTACGTAAGTAATATTTACTGAAGCTGTAACCTCGCATTTTACACGCATATTATCGAGGTTATAGCCTCAGTAAATATTACTTACGTAATCAATGTGCGTTTAATAAATTTATAATTACAACTTTAAATTACTGTAATAGATTTCTAACTATAAAATCTTTCCATTGACTCATTGTAAATCGAAAGATTTCGCGAGTATTAATGTGTAATAAGAAATGCGGACTTAATCATTGAAGTATTGAATAGCTTCAAGCTCACAGATCTAACCGCTTCAGCTTCACCTATTTAAATAGAAAGTAGGTTAAAGTAAGGAACGGTTCCCCCTGGGTTCCCCTCTTTTCTTTCATAGCGTAAGCTTGTGGTTAAACACCTGTAGAGTTCCCTACTATCGCATTTTATACGCATATTATCGAGGTTATAGCCTCAGTAAATATTACTTTGGTATTTTACATAATTTAACTTTGTGTATATATATGTATTGCATATATGTATACTAGTGCATATTATAAAAATTGTTTTGGTCATTGTTTAGAAACAACTATTTATATGTAAATTTTGATTACCATCAAAATATTGTATTGTTTATTCACTATGACATAAACTGAACTTTTATTGGCCATTTTGATTGCATAATAAACACTTTCTAATATATTTTGAGATATATATATTTTTAGCTCTTAAAAATTCTGAAGGAAGTTCTAATGAAGACTGCTAATCAGTTTAAACTTTAAAAAAATATCAAGGAATAAATTTTTGGTTGTATCATAAAAAGTGATTAAAGGAAGTCTATATATGTTGTTGCATAAAAAAAACTTCTTTATATTTAATCTTTTATTAAGAAAAAATTTGTTTTTTAAATTAATTTTATAAAAAATATTTTTTTCTCACAATATTTTTAGCAATAAGAAATGATGTATACTTTATTTCTTATTTACAATCACATTAAAAACAATTTATTAAATATCATTTTTGGTTTTAGTGATATGTATTGCATAATGTTTTTATTTTTTTTTGCATGTGATTAATTTAATCTTGTAAATGCATATCGTTTGATACAATAATCTTAATTAAAGGGAGTTCTGACGATGACTGCTGGTCAGTCGAAACCATAAAAAAATATCAAGGAATAAATTTTTATTTGATTGCATTGTAAAAAAATGATTAAAGAAGCTATATAAATGGTATTATACAGACATTTATAAACCAATGCGTAAAGAAATAAAAACATCACATGATCACCATTTCTTATGAAGTTTTTTTTAAATATAAAACGTTATTGCAAATATAAAATGTGTGTTAACAGTTTTGTTAGTCAATGTATTGGCTGTCAATCTGTTGAGTTATTGGAGGGGGGGGGTATTCTATTGAAGTTTTGAGATCTCTGTTCATTTTTTGTTTTTTGTATAATCGAAATAGTTTCCTGAATTATTTATTGTTTAAGATGCTAAGAGATTATTTTAATTTCTTACAGTATCATTTATTGTCTTATGAAAAAATAGAATATTTTGGATAAATAATATGCCATTTATATCAGGAATAATAAATTAAGTTATCATTTCTCAAAGTTATTGTTTTGATATTTCACATGAGGTTGTCTTGATACAGATGAGAATCTGACGGATTCTTTAAAAATTTGAAAGCTTTTTTTTTTGCTGTTTATTTCCATTGAAAAGCAATTAATTGCTACTGTATTGCTTGTGTAAACATGCTATTGGTTTAACAAATTCAATCAGACTTATAATGCCTAAAATTTTACTGAAAAATATACCTGAATTCTATGAAAAAAAATTTTCTTGATGTTTAAAATTGAACAGATAAGTTTTACTTCCTTTTTAATTAATAAATATTGCCAATTCAATAATCTCGGTTATTAATCTAATTGACTGCAAAAAGAGTTTTCTCTTAACTGAAAGAAAGCCTTTTGATTTATTCCTCTTTGAGTTTTTCTACCTAACAAGACACATTTCTAATATCTACTCCACACATATTATTCTCCATATATATTATCTCTATTACTAAAATGTTAAATAAATATGGTTTGTGTTGCTCAATCGGTACATATCAGACAGGGCAATGAGTTTTTTCGCTTTTATCTAAGTTTATGACCAAAAGAAAAGCATCCCTTCTGAAATGTTGGATAATTTTTAAATGAAATCTTAGCAAGATGTTTTTGATAACAAGACAAATGTATAAATGTTGATTTTTTTTATATATTTGCAATCGTGATGGACACAATAAATTATAGCCTTCATATGTCAAAGATAGTAATTGGCAACTGTAAGCAAATGTTATTAATAACTGGGTTACATATTTAGGCTGCTGTTTAATGATCACTTTCAAAAAAAAAAAAAAGATTATGTGAATTGAGAGAATTGTCTAATATTAAATGAGTTGTTGGACTTTGTGAAATTAGACAAAAAGATGAAGAGAGAATTCATTTGAAATGTGAATATGTACTTTATTATAAAAGAACAAATATTAAAAACGTAATTGGAGTTGATGCATTATGAATAAAAAATAGAATAACATTGTAAAGACTGTTGAGATATCTGGTAGAATAATAAAATTATTCACTTTAATGAAAGATACTAAATGCAGATAATTCATATTTATGTTTCATTAAGTTATCATTCTGATGAAAAAGTAAAGGATTTTATTTAAATGTACAGAATGCTTTTCATCAGATCATTTTAAAATTATGGAATTTTTAATGCTAGAATAGGAAAATAATTGAAATATGAAAGTGCTATGGAGAAATTTGGATATAAAAATAGAAATGATAGAGAAAATAGACCTATATAATTTTTTAAAAATCAATTGTATATAGTGATTTTTTTTTTTTGACCAAAATATGAATTAGGAACAAACATGAAAGTATATAAATGAAAGCAACCAAGTTAGATTACATTTTGACTGTCAGGAAATATAAATTTTAAGATGAATAATGTACATGATAGTTTCAACATAGGAAATTATCAATTAGTGAGACATGCAATATATGTTTAATGCTAAGGTAGGAAAAAGGTACCAATTGTTATTTTTAATCTTCAGTTACAATCTAACAAATTTAAGCTAGAGCTTGAAATTGTTTTAAAATTGAATTGGCAAGAAAAATTATAGAAGACAATAAAAGTTTCAAAAATATAATAGATCTTGGTATCGAAAAGAAAATTGTTTCAATAATAGAAAACTTAGCAGTTTTGCTAAAAGAGGTACATCATTTGGATATAGAAAAGATATGTTAAGGGAAGAAATGAGAGATGCAATTAAATCTATAAAGAATGGAAAATGTTCATGAATGATGAAATCATTGAGGAACAGCGAATACAGTTAACTGTATACTAATGTCTAGCTGATAAACATATATCAGATAATTGGAAGAATATAATATTAATATTTAAAAAAGGTATACAAATATATATTAAAATTTGCACGTTATCCTTCTGTTTTATATAAAATTTTTACTATGATCATTATATCTCATCTATAGTGAATTTTGGTCTCAAATCAGACAAAGGAGCCAGCTGGATTTAAAGTGGTTGCAGTACAGTAAATTACCTCCACATGTTAAGAAAAATTAAAGAAATGACTATTGAATATGAGTTCTATCATGCTTTGGATGTTTAAATTATAAGAAGGCATTTGATTATATAAGCATTTTCACAGAGATTAAAGCTTTGGAACATTAAAATATCCAGTCCAAGATTTTTCATAGTCCAAAAAATATTCAGAATACTTCAATAACTGTAATAGAATTATATAGTAGCACTAAGAAAATGTATATTGATTTGTATATGATAGTATAATTCTGTAATGTCAAAACTTTTTATATTAGTTTTATATGAAGGAAACTATGGGAAGCTTAGAGAATAAAAATAAATAGAGATTAATTTAGTCATATTACTTTTGCAGATGACTTGTTATTTTTGCAAATAATGCTTTAGAATTTCAAGAAATCTTACAAGAAGTATCAAATGAAAGAAAAATTTTAACTAAAAATAAATACTAAGAAGAGTAAAGTAATATTCACTGGCTTTTCAAAACAAAAAAAAAAAAAGATTAATAATTAGAAGTTAATAATCACAGATATGTTGGTCAGATTTATTAATACCAATGGAAACGTAATAAAATTAATCACAATTAAACTTAGAGAATTTTTGGTAAAAATAATTTAATATTAAAAAGAAATATATCTTGAAAAGAAAATTTTTAATGTATTTTATTAGTCCTTCCTTAAAAATTCTACTTGGAAATTTAACAGAAAAGTAATCCACACAACAAAATATGGAGAGATGTATATAGGAAATAATAAGGAAGAAATTGAAAATGAAATATATAGTTAAGAAGATAATCCAATATTGATATTCAGAAAATTAAAGACTGAATTTTAAATAGACTGAACTTATTGCTAGAATAGATGACAAAAGGTGGACTGTTTTTAAACTGGATTCTAAGTTACTGGGAATGATTTGGAGAAAAGATGCTACCGTTTGGTAAAATTATCCTGCAGTGGATCATAATGTTAAAAAATAATGATGATTATGCATATATACATATATTAAGTGGCTTGTCTATTCCGAAGTCTATTATTAGTATTAAGTTTCAATTTCATAAAAATAATGATGATTATGCATATATACATACATTAAGTGGCTTGTCTATTCTGAAGTCTATTATTAGTATTAAGTAACCAAGTTTCAATTTCATAAGTAAGCACTATACATTTGTTAAAATTTTTTTTCAAATATATAAATATATTTTCTTCTAATTTTAAATTATTTTTCCCCAAAGCTCTCCATATAAGTTTAATTTTATGATTAATTTCATCCATTGTTTCTATCAGTATGAATAATCTAAGCAAGATATTTACAAGTGTTAACTTCTACTTCATTATTATCACTTTTTATTTTTTTTTATTATACAAATTAAAAAGCATATGAAACACTTGAACGAGAAGCTATACAGATTCCAAAAATTACTATACGCTAAGCGCTTTCGAGGTCATTTGCCTCATATTTTGAAAAAACACCAACTATTATTGATTCTCAAGTAATATGAGAAGATATCTTAATATTTTCATTAAGTTTTTGACCTGAATTTAATATTAATTTGAATGATCTCTTATTTTGATTGCAATATTATAATGATTTGGTATATAAAAATATGCATGAGTAAAAGATTATCACAATATTAGTCCTTAGAATTAGCCTTTTCATAAGAAATGGCAATATTTGAATGCTTATAAAATTATCTTTTTTTATATACTCAAGACTGCTTTGGATTTCTCACTTCCTAAAAGGATTTCTTTTACAGTTGCCCATGATTTTCATTAATATCAATATTTTTATTTAGCCTAAATCCTTGCAAAAAAAAAAGTCTTGGTTTGGATAATAAACAATTTAAGTTGAAAGTTTTCCACTATTTTTAAGATAGTAAATGTAGACTAGTGTATTCAACATGGTTTGATTAAACAATCAATCGATGCTTTAGGATGAACTCTATTAATACAATCCTATTACTAATAATATCGTATAACCTAAGTTTCATTAGTATTATAGAAAAGAACATTGGTAAAAATATTTTAGAACAAAATTTTCCATTCTTAATTCAGTTTCAGTAAATGCACTATGAAGAATGTTTTAAGAGAAATTCTTAATTACTTTTATATTAAAAGATAAATCTTGGGGTTGGTATCTATCTCTGTAAATCATTTATCCACTGATGGTAGACTTATATCATTTGCAATTTTTTTTTATGGTCAATGTCTCACCTTTTACATGACAAACTAACACATATTATTGGAACTTTTATGGTTTAAGCATATTGCATTCATCCATAAATTGAACTCTTATTATATCTCATTTTTCTAATCAATCAGTAAATTGTCTACTAATTATTTTAGTGACTCCATTAAAAATAAGCAAATTATACTTGAGTATTTTAAACACATTTAGGGTTCTGAATTACTATCAATAACAATAAGTGCAAAACCTATTTTATTGTTTCTAAAGTTTGTTTTCTAACTTAAACACATTTAGGGTTCTGAATTACTATCAATAACAGTAAGTGCAAAACCTATTATTGTTTTTTAAGTTTGTTTTGTTAGCTGGTTATTTCACTACAACACAAATGTATGTTCAGGAATTTGAATAGTTTGTACATATAAACCATTAGTTTACAATCTAGTGAACAATAGAAATGACAATCTCATGATGTTCCAGTTTATTTTATGTTTAGTATGACTTTAAATTGATGTTTATTATTAAAAAATAATAGATATTGACAAATGTAAAGATTTGTTACAATGAAATGCAGTTTATTTATTTTATAAATCAGTACAGACCATTGATGAATAAGTTCTATTCTTTATCTTAAAAATAATACTTATCATTCAATTTGAAAAAAAATAAAATTCTTTTTGTCTTTGAAGTTCAGAAATTGTTATAATAAGTAGAGAATCTATTAATTACATTTATTCTAAATGTACATATGTATTAATATCCAAATTCCATGTAATTTATATGTAATTAAATTCTAATGAGAACTTCACAAGTGGTAAGTTCAACTATTTCATAAATACAATTAGTTGTTATTCAAATGTGCTTTTGACTTATATATCATTATTAAGGACAAAGTATAAGTTGAAAGTGCAATTGGATAATAACTTTATATTTATGGATATAATGAATTTATTACTGGTGAATTTTCTTACAAGGATTTAATTATATATAACAATCAGTTTATAATCAGTTATTTCTTATATTTTAATTTACTTATTTATGTTTATGTAGGAGATTTGAACACAGACTTTCAAGTACTTTTCAACTATCCATACTATCTCATATCACTAATACACATGACCACACACATGTAGAAAAGATAAATAATCACCAATATATGTATTTTGTGTTGAACCAGCACTTATCAGTTGGTCCAGATTAGCATCTCCCACACATATATAATCAGTGCTCAATTTATATTAAGATAGCAAATCTTCATACTTTAATGGACAGGCTTCAATCTACTCCAACCTTCAACTCTTCAGCCATCCATACCATTGATAATCTGATGATGGAAAATGCAAATCTCATTGTTGACCTCAAGTCACTCTGACTCCTCATATGTAGGACCTTATCCATTTAAATACATGGAAGAGGGATGGGCAAGATGTAGGCTTAATGTATAATATTTGAAATACAGGCATTCTTCATATAATCGGAACTTAATTATAAATATAGGGGATTTGAACACAAGCACCCTTCAACTATCCACACTATATCATATCACTTATACACCTGACCACATACATAGAGGATTTGAACACAGACTTTCAAGCACCCTTCAACTATCCACACTATCTCATATCACTAGTGTAAATAGTTGAAGGGTGTGATATGAGATAGTGTGGATAATTGAAGAGTGCTTGAAAGTCTGTTCAAATTCCCTATATTTACAATTAAGCTCCAGGTATATGAAGAATGCCTGTATTTCAAATATTATTTATGTTTAGTATTTTTATATGCTATAGCTATATGCAGTTAAAATTTAGAAACAAAAAAAATTTAAATTGATGATAATTATTTTAGACGAAGTAATTCGCAGGAAGTTGTTAGCAGATGGTGATGGATGGGGAGATGATCGCAGAATTGGTTTATTGCTTAAAACATTTATCAAATGGTCAAACTCCAATCACAGTGAAGAGGAAAGGTAATTTTTTTAAAAAATTATTTTTTTTATGCTTAATAGCTTCTGTACCATTTTCTGTAACTTTGAATAATCAGTGATTATTAGATATCCTATTGCGTTTTAAATACCCATCTTCTGATTTTTGCCTTTATTATTAAGGTTTGGGATTTAAAACTAGAAATAGTGCAAGTATGCATCTAACAACTATCTTTATCTCCATTTTACCACTCAAGCTAATAACCTGAAATTTAAATTGGCCTAAGGTTTAGAACCCATGTTAATGTGCTTGAAAATAACTGGAGTCAGATCTATATAACTTTTCAATCAAATTGACTTGTGTTCAGGGAATCTTTCATTGATTTGAATTTCAGATTATTTGCTTGAATGGTATATGGAATTAAAAGTAGCTACTCAGATCTATAAAAATGATCAAGCATATTGACTTGAATTGATTAGCCTGAATGATAAAATGGAGTTAAAATTATAGTAACTAGATGCATAACAGTATTATTTACAGCTTGTACTTCCAAGCCTTGTTCAGAAAGGCTGAAGACAGAAACTGCTTGGAAGATGGGATTTAAAATACTATAGAATATCTGGTTATCGTTGAATAATAAAACATACAGTAGATGGCATTTAGAATGAGGAGCTGCTCGTTTTATATCATATTGCTTGTTCTAAAAAATGTAAGGGATTTGTTAACTGTTAATAGTTTTTATTTTATTTATATGCAATTCATCTCTAGAAAAATATATTAAAGTTTATATTTTATAAGTTTTACCAATTTTGGATTTTCAAACTTGTCATCTTAAAATTAAGTATTAAATAGGATAAAAATATATGTATTTTTAAGAAATCCTGATTGATTTTTTCTGTCTGATTATAGTATTTGTAACTTAATTAAAAAGAAGTGTGCATTCTCTGCTTGACTGAATAATAAAATGAATTTCAAACTACATATTTTGAGAGATAATTCAAACACAGTTGCTAACACAAATTTTGGATTCAAATTAAATGCATTTGGAATGATTGTATAATCTGTATGTTATCTTATGCAAATAATTATAAAAGAGAGAATATTTGTGTATACAAGTAATATAGCATATTTTATTAATTTATTATTTATTAATGTCACTAGCAATTAAAAAAAAAGTTGAATTAGAACTATAGTTTAGTTTAATGGGATAAACCAATTCTTTGCAATTTAAGCAAGATCTATATAATAATAAATCCAAATAAATTTTAAACAATTCTAGGTATTTTGCTTGAAACATTTTAACATATTCTCTAACACAAAATATAAATAACTTTAATGATAAATATAAAAAAACAAAGTTGATTAATCATTATTGGTAGTTAATAAAGATTCTAAATTTTTAATATTAAAGTTCTTTGTCTGAGATTTTCAAATCTTGAATATCAATATCCTATTTCGCATGAGCTATTATGTTGATAACTGCTGGTTTGCTATTAAATCATTGGGAATGTAATTTACCAATCCATTAATATATATTTGTAGATCTATATATCAGACTTTATATATATATATATATATATGGTATTGAACTTATTTTTTGCAATTTTAATACATAGTACTTAAGCTTTTTTCCAAACATTATATTGCTATAATTAACATATCATGTTAATAATAATAATAATTATAATTTATTAAAACCAATGCATTTTTCAGACACAAAGACTAATTACAGAATACTTTGCAATCATTAAAAAGAAAAATAAATTAATAGACAATCATGTTATTAATTATTACATAAAAATAAACTAATAAAGGTCAATATCGCAGGTAGTTAAAAATGAGAAACTTCTCTTTCCTGTGGTATATAAAAGGAACTTGTACAAATTATAGGCCAATTTAAAATCAGGCTCGTGGTTAACAAATGTTAGTTTATTTAAATAATAAGCTCTAACATAGGAGGACCACCTATGCTTTTTAAAACAATGACAGTAGAGTGCGGGTGAATTTTAATAGTGCATGTATGAATAGTAGTTTCTTTACATAATTTACATAATATATATCAATAAATATAGAATTTTATATATAAATGTGAAAACATATACATAATCATGTTCTTATGCATATTAATAATAGACACCTATTATTAAACAGATTGAAGTATTTCTATATACATAGAAATAGTATTACATTATTAGATTGATTCATAGTTGAATGATGAATATCGATGTATTGATAAAAAGCATTATATATTGTTGGAAGTCTGAGTACAATTAATTCAAAATTTTACTAATACAGTTTACAATATTTTTTTTTTTCACACTATTTTTTCAAGAAATTTAATGTTAATGCTTTTCAAAGAAATATAAGGGTTGAATATTGCTCCAAACATACACAAATTTATATATATATATTATACTAAATGTAATGTTCTACTGTGAAAAAGATCTTAGTAATTTTTTATTAAACAATCTTGCTCCTCTAAAAATGGAATGAATAGCATAAATCCATTGGCAAATAAATATTGCATACTATGCATGAAAAGTTATTTGGCATCTAAAGATATCTCTTCA
This sequence comes from Epiperipatus broadwayi, assembly GCA_028023455.1. Taxonomy (NCBI): domain Eukaryota; kingdom Metazoa; phylum Onychophora; class Udeonychophora; order Euonychophora; family Peripatidae; genus Epiperipatus; species Epiperipatus broadwayi. The sequence goes on from JAQFVV010000458.1 coordinate 213,851, forward strand.
TTTTTTTTGCCTTGCTTATATGAAATCTTTAAAAAACTACACTAATGCATTTTTCACAGTGTTTTATTTAATTTTCCTATATCATTCCATTTTGAGATCTAAAAACAATTGCATTGTATCATTTTTTTACATAAAACACAATAATTTCATTTCATATATATACACATGCATATATATGTACCATTTCTTTCTTCTAAAGTATTTATATATAGTATATATTTATATATATATTAACTACCACAAAGTTAATTCTATATTCAGATATATAATCAATATATATATATCCACCCATACTATAATTATTAAATCATTCTTTACTTTAAAATATATTATTTCAATTTTGTTTGTTTTTATCTAAATTGTTTTAAGTTTAAAAATAGCTAGAAATAATTGCATATTATGAATAATGCTTAAAAATTTCTTTTCAATTTACAAATTAAATTTTTTTTTAAAAAACTCTATTTTAAACTTTCTTTATACTTTGCTCTATAAGGCTTTTTTTAAAAAAAAAAAAAAAAAAACTTTTTTTATCAAGTCTATTTTAATGCAAATTGAACAATAATTTTTTTATAGCAGTGCTGCAAGAAGTATTTCATGGATTAAAATGGGAAGCTAAAAGAGTGAAAGTAAATGGAGATTATTTAAGTCATTTAGATTTTGCAGATGATGTAGTTGTTTTTGCAAATAATGCTTTAGAGCTACGTGAAATGTTGCAGGAGTTATCAGATGAAAGTAGGACTAAAGATAAATGTTAAAAGGACTAAAGTAATGTTTAATAGATTTTCTCAAAATATGAAAATAAAGATTGATTATGATGAGTTAGAAGAAGTTAACAGTTACAAATACCTTGGTCAGATTATTAATACAGATGGAAATATAATGGATGTAATTAATCATAGAATTAAACTTGGTTGGAGTGCTTTTGGTAGAAATAACTATACTAAAAGGAAATATGCCTATGTGTTTGAAAAGGAAGGTTTTTAATAAATGTGTTTTGCCAGTTCTTACTTATGGTTCTGAGACTTGGACACTTAATAGAAGAGCAATACAGAGACTTCAGACCACTCAAAGAAGTATGGAGAGATGCATGTTGGGAGTAACAAGAAGGGATCGAAAACGCAATGTATGGATAAGAGAACAAACAGGTGTTACTGATCTCATTAAAAAAATTAAAAGACTGAAGTGCAGTTGGGCTGGACATATTGTTAGAAGAGATGATAATAGATGGACAATTGAAATTTTAAACTGGATTCCGAGAGATTTTAAAAGATCCAGAAAGAGACCACATGTGAGATGGATGGATGAAATAAGAAAGTGTGCAGGGGTGATGTGGAGAAGAGAAGCTAAAGATAGGAAAAGATGGATTGAACTTGGAGAGACCTTCATCCTGCAGTGAATTGATAATGGTTGATGATGATGATGATGATTACCAAAAAATACATAAATTTGACATATACATATGTTATTTTTTATTTTCTATATTATTTCTTTTCTTTTTTATATATCTATATGTGTTTATATACACACTATTTATATTTATCCTTAAAAAATTTTGCTTCAAAATTATTCTTCAGTTTTGAATATATTTTACTTATATGTAGAGCTTCTTTTATTTTACTTACTATTTAATTTTTAGTAAAATATATTTTCATTAAATCTATGTCTTTAAGCTTTTTTTTTTTTGTATTTATATTAATAAGAGATTTTTAAATAATATTTGTTTTCTTAATTGTTGTTATAATTTTTTACTTCTTCTATGTATGTATTTAATGTTTTTTTGTTTACATGTTTCACATTTTATTTCATCCATATCAATTAAATCATCTATATTGTTTTTATTTTTACTTAGATATTCATTATTCAATATATTTATCAAATTATTTCTTTTTTTTTTTTTAATTATATGTTGTTTTTTAATTTAAATTAATAAAAAAATTATATTTATTTTTAAATCATTTATATGTATACTTATAAATTTAATATTTTTAATTTTGATATTATATATATTTTTCTTTTTTTAAATATGCTTTACATTATTTTAATAGTATAATTGTTATTTTTAAATTCTTTTACTTTTCAATCTCTTTACAGAAATTTTTATTCACATAGTAATTAATTGCCCTATATATTTTTGTGTTTAAACAATTTCTTTAATATTTAAATTACAATACAAATTTGTGATACTATTTTTATTTTTATGTTAATTTTCTCTATTGTACCGGGTCGAACCACTGAAACCATTTACTTACACGTATATATAAGTTTTGCTGGTTTCAAACTCCTTCATAATACATTTATAATCTTATAAAGGTTACGTGAACGAACCGGCACGTTCGAGCAAAATGGGAGATCTTATTGATAGCTTTAACTATCAACAATGATCCATCTCGGCTGCTAGATTCAAACCCCTACTATCCAAATACTTTATTTGTTTCGGGGCACCAGCTAGTCTGAAGACTAACGTATTCGGGCAGTAGGCTCATAATCCAGCGCTCGAAACATTCCCCCTCAACTAGCTCAGTCTAATTTTAATTCAATAACAAAATTATACAAAATTGGTGGTGGAAAGAATTAATAAAAAGTTGGTAAAAAGAATTGACCGACAAATAAAGTTTAAGTTTGAAGACATTTTATTTTAATTAACATTAATTAAGTTTAATGATAATTTATTACTGAACATTTATTGACTAAATTTAAACATCTTTATAAATCTAATATAATACACACACATTCTAAATTAACATTTCTAAATTAGTTTAAATATTCTTGTAGATTTTAATAGTAGAACACTGGTATTTATCTAATTTAACTAATAACACTGATATAATGATCACGCACATATTAACTCATATAGCATTCACAAATATAATAATAAAGCATTAATAGCATTTGAAACTTAAACACACATATCAATAGTTCATTTTATGTATGATAGAGTTCATATAATTTGAATCTTGAATATTTATGAATTACAGTGATGGCTACTACGTATAAATGATAATAAATAAATGTTTACCTAGGATTTTTGGAACGGGGATATTGCTTGTTGTTAGCTGCTTCTGATGGATTATATCTAACCGGTTAGATTTTTACGTTTTTTGAAGAGATTTTATGCGAATCCATTGGTTTTATTTTTGAAGACAGTTGAACGTTTGACGGAGGATTTCTGAGTTGTTATGCAGACATTATTTTACAGGCAGGTTTTGATGATCTTGTTGGACTAAAAGGCTGAAGCACGAGCGTATATTTCCAACAGCTGCTCAACAATGCATTTTTATTTCTGGATACATAATAGAAATGTACTGTTATCTCAACTGAAATAACTGTCACTGGGAACTAGACTGAATAAAACTGAACTCCGATAAAAATCTAGCTATTTATATCTGCAAAGTGTTTTTTGTTTTAATATCCTCCGGCAAATGAGTGTTGTCAAAATTTCATTGATAACTAATCCTTTAACCACGTGTTTTTGAAGATTGTTTAATTAGTAGTAGCTATTTCAAAACGTGTTGTTTTTATATCTTTAGTAGCCCACTGCTGTGTTTTTAAATATATTTCATTTCAATATTTATTTTCATGTGTTTTTCAATACGATTTTAACACGCATTTATTATATCTCTTATTTACAGCTTACATTTATTTACATTCGCACGCACATATATATTTTACTATTCTAAAATCAAAAATAGTTTTAAGATTATTTTTCTTCTTTAATTTAAATGAAGAGATTTATATAATTTTTTAAAGCTTTTAAATTGTATTTCAACTAATAATAATAAACTCTTTACTTCCTTTTTATAAAACCTTCAGTTTAACTTTAAGAAAAACCCCTTCCCACTTTAAATCAATGATTTTTCAATTTTTATTTCAAACTCTTTTGCGAAAGATTTTTATTTTAATTTTTTTTAGACAAAACTATTTTATATACATGTGCCAAATTGGCCTTGGCACACTATACTCATGAATATTTTTGCTTTTCCATTTTCATTTCTTTCTAATTGTAATTTTTCTTTTTTTATTATATTTCTTTTTATGACTTTTTGTGCATATATGCAAACAAATGTAACTATGATTTAGTTAATTCCAAATGATCTAATTTAATAATAAGCATAGAAGGGGAAATCTGGCCAAAAAGAACCTTGGACAAATAAAAAAAAAAATTAGCATCAGTTTAATTTTATCAAAAATGTGACACAATATCAGTCAAATGTAGTATGCTTGTAGTAATAGATCTGTTTCTCATAAAACCACGCTGATATTCAAATAATTTGGCTGGAATTAATGAGTGACTGAAATGAGTCTGTAGCTTATGCCAATTTTTATATGTAGAAACCCCAGTTTAGTAATTTTCCATTTTAAGATATATTTAAAATTTTCATTCCATCATATATTTTTGAAAGTTTAATAAAAACATCAGAAGTAAACAAATGATTCATTCGTATATTTTTAAAATATGTGAAGTGCAAGTAAAGTGAGGCCATGAACTATGTTGTATCAATATACATGATTTATGGGTTATCCAAAAAAAAATTTAAGCAAGCAAACAAAAATGTAATTAAACAAACAAACAAACAAAAAAAATATTGAAATTAACAAATCAATATATTTGACAGTACTTGAGCAACCATTTTCTGTCTTTGAATGCTGTAAAAATTTGTAAATAAATTTAAAATTATGCTAGCAACCATTTTTTCATCTTGAAGCATTGTACACGATCATGTTTATTAAGAAAAAATTTTGGTTTGTGTTAAAATTATATACATTTTTTTCTTCCTTTATTAATTTTTTCTAATATTTTGCACAATAAAATATTTTCTAAGTGTAGTGCTAAAAGTTTTACAAAATTTTAAAATATTCTTAAAGTTAATACTGATTTAAAAGCATCAAAACAATTAGAGATCATAGTTTCTTAATAATGGGACTAGTCAATTATGGTTCTATAGGGGCAAAAATTTATTGAAAAAAAAAAAAAGAATGCCAAGAGCATATTTAATTGCGATAAAAACAGACATTTTGTTACTTATTAAATATTTATATGCAAATTTTCTGCAGATTTTTACTCAGTCAATACAGTATACATTAATTCTAATATATAATTAGGTATTAATGAACTTTATACTAAAAAGTTTGCATCAGTATCTCTGCTTTCCATTTGAAAAATAAAAGGAAAATCAAATGGTGGCTGCTTTTCTAGTGAGAGCTATTGTGCTTTTTTAATGCAGGTTTATATTTTAAAGTATTAATCTTATAGTGCTTTACTTATTTAATTAGTTTTGATTGGTTTATTATTGATATATTTATATATATTGGAGGGCAATATAGCTTCCAAAGAAAAAGGAATCTGAGAATGTTTAGTATTCATGTTAAGTCATAAAACTAGATTATTATAGTTCTAAAATGAGATAAGTGTTTGAAAAGGACTAATGTTAAGATTTTTATAATTATGTGCTATATATAACTGGAAAATATAAAGCAAATTATTTAGACTAGATCAAATCAAGGATCATTATTGATTTTTTATAATTTGTGCATTTGAACAAATTATTGATCCAGAATGTAATCAAAAATTAATTAACATACATTAAGTAGAAATACTGAGAAAATACAGAATTAAGATATCAGATGAAATTATATATTAATATTGTTAAGTCTATGTAGGTGATAAGAAATAAGTAAGGGTTTGAAAAAATTGATATAAAAGAAAATAAAAAAAATCTTATTTTGAAGCATTTTAAATGTATATATTTTATAATTTTATAAACATTTTAAATGGAAAATAATTTATAAATGAAAAGTTATGTTGTCACCAATGTGATAAATTAAAAAAATATTGAGATATTTGCCAAGGAATTGTTTGAAGGTGGTTATAAGATTGAACAGATTAACAATACTTTATGTCAATTTAAAAAAAGTTATAATGATTTACAGGAGTTGAAAATTGATAATAAAAAATAGATATCTATTCCATATATTTCAAATGCTCAAGTGAAATTTTTTTAAGTATAAGGATGTGTTTAATGGTTTATTTTGTGATAGAAATAACATTAATAAATTAGTGAATGATTCTAAAAATGTCAAACCTGTCAAGCAGAAAAGTAAGGTTGTGCATCAACTTTTTTGTGGATGTATGTTATCATATATAGATGAATCGAAGTGCAGTATTGAAAAAAGATTAAAGGAGCGTGAATTGTTATATAAACATATGAAAAGTAAAAATAAAAATGATTCAATGACTGCTTCAGTTTGCTTGGATCATGAAAGAACATATAATTATAATTTTAAATTTGATATTGAAAGTGTTAAGATTTTTCATGAAGAGAGAAACCATAATAAAAGAAAAATTAAGGAGGCAATTTTAATAAATAGAAATAAAATGAATTTAATTAATAGACAAACTGCTATCATTAAAATTTGGGATTCATGGGGTTTAAATTGATGGTGTTTGCTTCTGTTATGTTTTTTGAATTTAACGGCAGTTGAGGAAGGTTAAGGAATTAACCGAAAGTACTTTTGCAGATTGAAAGACTGTATAAAATAATTAATTACTGTTATATTTATTACTTTTATTGTTATTATGAAGTAATTAACATAATACTTGTAACAATTGAGAGCTGTCAGCTCTTAAGCATTTTTGTCTGTCCTTAAAATTTTATATCCCTGCTTCATTTGAAAGTATCAGAATAAGTTATTTTTTTAAAGACTCTTTAGATAGAAGTTTGACAAGTATATATCAGCTAAGTTCTTAATGACGTCAGCATTTATTTTATTATAATACAATAAGTCTGTAAAAGCAATTATAGCTTTATGCTATTTCTTTGCTAGTGTCACAAATAAAAAGATTTTTTTACAAAAGTATTTTTTATAAAAGTATCATTGCAATTGCTAATTTCATTTTTATTTTTTAACATAAGTATGTGCTGATAGCATATAATATGAATATCCAAAATTTCTGATCAACATACATAGGTAATTAGAATGTTTTAAAAAAGGGGGTTATGTAATGCAATCTTAATTTTAGTATAAAGTTCTACTACCCATTTGACAATGACATAAGAATCAATAGATAAGAATAATATTAATGATAATTAACATCTAAATGTGATCAGTCACAATTAATGATAATTTGAACCCTCCAAAAACATGCTCAAAATATATATGTGTGATTTATATAGTTTTAATATGATAGAATGAGGCACTATCAACTTTTTAGAAGATAGCTTCCTCATAGTTCAAAAGGGTGTATGTAATAAGAGTTCAGCTTAGAGTTGGAGGCACTATAGATTTATTGTAATGTAATTAAATGGATTATGAAAAGCAGATTTTCTGTGTCCCAAAATATGCAGAGTCTCTTGTTAATTACTTGCATACTTTCCATAATGAAAATGTTAACCATACATAGTGGACAGAGCTCTGAAGAAGGCTGTTGGATAATAAAATTATCGGCTAGTTTTGGAAGTTTGGAGTAATAAAATACTGTATTTGAATTATGCAAAGTGCATAGAAGAGTGTGCTAGCATAATTTGTATATATTAATAATGATTTGCAAATGAATATATAACAGTTTTAGCAGAAGAGTAAAAATTCCAAGATAATTTTGTTTGGTGTGCTATGCATCAAATAATAAAGATTGTGTTGTAATGTAGCTTTTTCTATTGATTGAGGAAATGTCAGGTCATTATATTCACTATTTATCTATAAAATATATCATTTTTTTATTATATATTTTTAGGGATTTTAAAGATTATTGTAAAGAATTGAAAATTTGGTACTAATGTACTTTTGCCAAATACTATTCTTAAGACAAAAATTGTGATATGATATACAAAAGACATAGTATTATTGATCAATTCATTTTTCTAAAAAAAAAAAAAAATCAGTACAACTATTTTTTTTTTCTCGATGCATATATATATAATTTTCTTTTCTTTTATATGTAATTGCTTTTTTTTTTTATCAAAGAAGATAAATTTTATAGTTGATTTTTTACTCTTATGACAATTGTCATCTTAATTCTAAACTTTTCAATTCTTGTCTTTTGTGGGATTATACAGATAAAAAAGACATAACCAAATGTATCACAAATTTACTTAGTAGAAATTTCTTCCACTAACAGCTCTCTTAATCAATTAGCTAATAATTATAAAATTTATTGTAAGCAGAGCTTATTACCTGCTTTGGATTGTACTTCCAAACATCTTTATTCTTGAGATCATTGAAAAAAATGAAGAATTATTAAAATTTTTATTAGAGATGTTAAATAAAAAAAACAAATATATTTCATACACAAATGATGACAAAACAGAGGAAAAAGAAAGAAGAAAAAAATTGAAATTGATGGAACTGTGTTAGACAACATAAAAAGTTTTATTTAGTTTGAAATTATATCATTAGTGAAAAATGAAATAGAATTAATAATGGCCAGTGCAAGAACATGCCATAGACATTTGTGTATTTATAGTTTATTATATGCTTGTGAAACATGGGTGATGATAAAATCTTAGCATAGAATAGAACATGCTACAAAAACTTATTAAGAATTGAATGAATGCAAACAGTTTCTAATAAAGAAATATACAAGAAAAGTAAGTTGGACAAGAATTATATTTAAAAAAGTTGTAGAAAGAAAATTACAATTGTTTGACCATATGTACAAAATGAATTAAAAATTACTTTTTTCTACTATACAAGGCATAAACGAGAAATATTTCATAGAATATGGACAGATAGCATTAAAGAAAAGTTGAAAGATAATTTGTTCATTATTCTTCCAAGAGAAAGACATCTTAAATCAGTGAAGAATTCAGCATACATTTATGGGTGCTGAGCCAGAAATTTCTGATTATAATGTTAATGATATTATCAAAGACAACTTTGAAATAGTTATATATTAAAGATGATTCAACGTAATGTTTTTAATTCTATATTCCTATTTTGATTGAGCAAATTAAGAATTTTTTTAAAGTTATTTCAATTAAAGCTTTGATGAAAATTTTTTTTAAAGAACTAATAGAAAATAAATTTGTTACTAATTTTTAAATTTTCTGTCTCCATGTTTATATAATAATAATAATAATGTGTTATTCAGTTTATTCAACATGAATTTTTTGTTAGCTTTTCGTAAACAAATATGAGACACTAAATCTTCACTTCCAGATGTAACCAATTAACATATTCTTTCAGAGATTACTCTTTTTTTATTTTTTATTGTGACTCAGTATAATTAGTTTAATAAGACATTACGACTACAGTTGTTCAAAAGTATTATAACTATTATTATAAATGGCCCAGATTATATCAGATATATTTTATCAGTTCATTTCATAATAATTAGTCACATTTTTAAATTTTTTTTTATAGCCATATATTTAAGAAGTAAAGTGAGTGTGTGGGTGTGCATGATTAAAAAAAAAGGAGTAAAGAAATAGTCAAGCATTAATAAATATTAATAGCTGTATTTAATCTTTTAATACAACATTAAAGTATATTTCTGGGTTAAAGAAATATAACATTTTAATCTTAAAAATACATATTAATTATTTAAAAATAGTATTTAACTTTGAGTATAATAAAATGATGCTTGGGTATTGGATTATCATTAAATAAAAAACAATAGGTGAGAATAGACATTGATATATGGGCCAATTGGCAACATCATGTTGAAATGTATTTTGGAGCAGTTTTATATTTTTCATTTATCTATAACCATATGTTTAAAGAAATAATATGTATAGTTTTGATAAATAAATAAAATTAGCTCATAGATAAAAAGAGGAGTAAAAAGTAAAATATTAAAAAATGAATTCTGTATTAATAAATATGTATGGATATATCTAATCTTTAATATAACATTAAAATATATTTATATGAAGAAAATATAATTTCTAACTTTAAAAATGAATATTAGTGGTTAAAAGTAAAGTTGCTTTAAAAATAAAATTATCTAAGATTGCATGCTGATAAAGTATTCCTTGGCAAATAAATCAATATAATTATCATTAAATAAATAGAAAAGCAATGGCAATTTGACCAACCGATGAGACATGGTCAATATCATGTCATTTACACCCCACCCCCCTTTAACCATAACCATATGATCAAAGAATTAATGTGAATGAGTGTTATGATATTTGAGAAATGTCACTAGTTTTTTGTTGTTTTTGGTTAAATGAAATGAATTTTTTATATTAAATAATAAGAGGAAAAAAAACTGATATAATAATTGGTGAATCTTTTGATGGATTTGAATGATTTCATTTTTCACAGTTAAATTGTATTAATTCTTTTCCAATTATCTGATGTTACTCTTTTTTTATTTTTGGTTTCTGAATTTTACTAAATCTTTTAAAAACTATTTAATCATTAGTCGAAATTATCAACTATTTAAAATCTTGTAACAATTCACTATTTAAAAAAAAAAAAAAAGGAAGAAACAGCATTTTGTTATAATGCAAGATCTTGTATCATGACAAAATTGTCCTCTTTCTTTTGTCTATTCTAATTGATATACCCCTCCTTATCAGAATTTTCTAGATCTATGTATTGTGCCAGGCACTCTCAAAGTGGCCACCCACAAGGTGGCGTAAAGTTGAAGCTACAGCTCAAATATATATTATACAATCTATGTAGTTATCATCACAATAATTAACCGGCTATGGAATGTAGACATAGTATAAATTGGATGAGGTTGGTCTGTGTATATATTTCTTACCCACGCATACAAGAGTAAACCAATATTAAAGCTACAAATTGTAAATTGATGTATATGATTGTATTATATATGCGTACAATATTTTTGTTTCATTTTATTTTTTTAATAAATGCAAATGTTTCACATTTGTAATTTTTTTTTTTTAAAGTTGTTTACGTGTTGGAACATATTATTAAAAAAAAAGAAAATGAAATAATTAAAAATAACTGTAAATGTTCCAATGTGCCTATATTTTATTTTTTAAGCTATAAGTTATTTTCTATGCTAATTCATTAAGAAAAGTCAGATGGTCATTGTTTTACCAAATATTAAGATACACTAATGTATTAATGGTCATCCTGCTTTATATTTTTATTTTAAGAACAAAAGAGTTCGAAGAAATTGAGGCCAATGCTTGTATAAAAAAAAAGCTGATTCATTTTTGTTAGATTGATATTTTTAGTTTTAATCCTTTGTAATAAAAAAAAAACTAAGATAATTTTGATGATTATCAGTATAGTGGTCTGAGTCAACCCAGAACAAATAAAAAAAAAAAAATTAAAGATAAAATTTTTTAAAAGATGAAATCAATATATATATGTGCTCTGTGCACAGATAATGAAGCTATTAAACGTAAACAAAATTATTAAAAGTTACCACCAAGCACTTTCGGGATAGTTTATATAGATATATAAATAAAATTATTTAAAAGATGAAATCAACGATAATAACCTAAATATGTAAAGAAAGTTATGTGCATTGTTCAAATCAATTAGCCACCAAGATAAAAGTTTGAGGCAATTATTCGAAGGGGGGTACCTAAATTCATAATGTAATGGAGGTGCTATATAAGCTGTTCACCAGGTGCTGGATACACAGACACACACACAGACAGATCTAAGCTTATTAGATTATATTATGTAATCATTGCAGACTGACTAGTCTTAAATTTTTTTGTTACTGCCATTGTTCATCACTCCAAAGTTTATGCAGAGGTTACTTACAAAGAGTACCATTGCTATATGGAGTATTAGATTGATTAATTTGATGGTTATTGCTGCAGTCATTGTGGAAGAGATCGAGATTGCCAAAATCTTGCAGTGCTAACGAACTCCTGTTGTTTGCCTGAGTATCTCCAGTTATATGCTTTGCAGGCCTCATAACCAGGCCGCAATTGATAAGACATGGACTGTTTACTATTATACAAAGCAAGAAGAAATGGCACAAAGTCGAGCCAAGTGTCCACTGAAAATCCCTTTCAGTTAAGTTAAAAGTAGCAATTTTCGTGAGATTGCCACAGTAGTGAATAGAAAAGTCAAGATGAAAAATTTTATATCAGCCAGCAAGATGTTTATGGGGTCGAATCCTGCTTTAGTGTGCTTGTCCAGCTTCGTCCAAGCTGTTAACATGTCATCCAGGTCCAACTAATGATGATGATGAAGATCACCAGATTGATGTATTGTTGAGAAGGAAGTTTCTACCACCCTGTTGACCAGATGTATAGCACGTTCAATGACTCCAAGTCTGGATGAAGTCTCAAGACACTGGAGGATAAAATCTATTTTAATTATTTAATATTGGTTTTCTTCCAATATTATTTGTATGTTTATGTTAGACATATATAACTTGTTTAAAATGAGCTTTATTATGCTAGGGAATTTATTTCTCGATCTAGTACATGTATGTTGAATCATTTATCCACCAAGGGCAGGATTCTTTTATGTTAAACACCCTTCCACCTTTAGCTTAAGATATACGTAAATTATAAGATGAATGGGTGCATGTTCAAACATATTTTATTAATCTTTAAATCGTACAAGTACGTATAAATGAAGGAAAGATAAAACGCATATTATAGTTTTACTTTGTCTCTTGGTGTACTTGATGTATCTATCAGCACACGATTATAAAATGTTATTAAATTGTAGAATGGATGTAGGAATGAGCATGCATGTACCATCATATATTTATTAATATTATATGACTTATTATAATGCCTAATATATATGTGTGGGTATAGAACTTGGACCACTTCATCCAAAGATATTTAATGACTCTATGATATTGGGGAATGGGTTAAATAATGTATTATTTTTCTTTTATTTGTACAGTCGATGTTGGATTAATGGGATTTAATAAATATTGATGCATTTGTGTTAATACATATTTAATTATTTATTTTACAAGTTATTTCGTTGCACGAGTATTTCATTTATTTTTTCTTTCTAATAATATGATAAAGTATATATTTCCGAGAGCGGCTTGACCTCATAATAACCTGAGATAAAGAGAGAACTGAGTTTAGCCTAATGAGATACTATTTTATCGGGCATTAGGTGGGTTGTATAACGGGTTGGTGGTTGTATATATCTTTTCACGTGGGGTTTTTATCTTCCTGGTAGTGGCGCGTAAAGGCCTGGTTTAAATACAGCCTTTCAAAGGTATGCAACGGCTAATACCTTGATGTCTATAGGTATAGTAATGAAATTTCTAACAAGAGTGGGATTATAATAATTAGCTGTGGTTCAATATCTCGCTCAATTAACAATTTTGTCCTGTAATTTAAATTATGAAATTGTGTTTTGATGAGAATTGCTATCGATACCTTACCCTGAGGTATTACAATTATTTCATGCTTAATATGTACGCTTAAAAGTTAGAACAGGGTGGAGGTTCACCCCATACAGTATACATAGTTTGTTTTTTTTACATAATTCTCTCTTTCCTATTTTATATTAAAATATAATTTGCATTTGACAAGTACATAATCTAAGCAGCTAGTGAAATTGTGGTTATCATCTATCAAGAGACATATTTGCTCCGTCTCAAGTATTTCACTTGTTAGATAAAATCAGTCTAATTCTGAATAATATTTAATTTTTTCTATATCCCTTTTTATTGAAATTTATTTAAAAACAATTAGTGATAAATAACTATTGTTATTACGTTTTATTATTCTATCTCTTTTTTCATGTTTTGACGAAATTCTAAATATTTAGATATTAAAATTTTTTATCAAAATTTTTTAGTTTGTGTTATCTCAAAAAGATTTTCAAATTATTGTGTAATTCTTCTGTTTCTTCATCTATATGATTTGATATTAAAAGTGAGCATTTTTCAGGAACCCCCCAAATAAACATATTAATTAGTATGATTAATCATTTATTAAACTAGTGGTTTTTTCTAGCCCAGATATAAACTTTAAACCAGTTAAAGATTAATATATTTTTAATTGAAGACATATGAAGTAATTCAACTTCATTTCTCTATTAACATTTTTTATGAATAGATTTAATATCTTCCACTTGATCACACATTCTCGAAACATATAAATAAAGATACATAAAAAGACAAATAACCCCTAGATGCATTTTGTACTGAATCAGCACTCATCAATTTTTTTAGGTTATAATCTCTTATATATGTATATTTATCATTTGTTTAGTATTTATCAATAGTAAATTTTGTCTGAGAAGTCATTTGTCTTTTCATGTGTCTTTATTCATATATTTCAAAAATATGTGGTGTAGTGGAGGATATTAAATATATGGTAGTTTTATAATAGCGTGTTGAAACCGCCTGAGGGCGTGGTTTGTTTGTAAATTACAAATAAATATATTTTCATTTAGCGGTAACATTTACAACAAAAAGTCAAACTTTTTTTTTGGAGGGGGGGGGATACAATTTTTAACAAAACGTGGTAACGCAACTCGAAGATTGACAAATTTTTTATGGTAATTACAAAAATATATATACGGCAATTAAAACCAACTTTTTTGGCTCTTCAGGAATAGCACGCATGCAGCTTCAAGCTCTTTTGTTTGATAATCCTTCCAGCAGTCAGAGAACTTTGACATTCGGAAACTTTCCTATTTCAGCCATTTGATTAAGCTCACAGTTGTTCTCGCAGAAACGTGACTTAGAGCGTGATTTGATCAAAATCACGCTTGCACATACACTTGCCAAATTTTTTGAGCAGGAAATCTGGGCTACGGAAGCATGAGACTATGCTCATAATTGTTAGTAGACATCCATAAAACATGGGAGATAGAGGGGGAGATGGTCTTAATGAATATTAAAATAGTTTTGACATTCAGAATTCCAGCCACCCTCACACAATGCTGTACCCAAAAGTGAAATGTGATCGCACATCAAAAATGCGTAACACAAATCTGAGCTGTAAGCTGACCTGATAGCTTCTGCGGCAGATTAAACATCATGTTTCTGTGCATTAGCATAGAAATAAATACAGCCACCATGTACAACGGATTATTTCTAGCCTTACGCATTAGAAATAGAACATTCGATAGCGGAGGCTGCCTAAACGGCATATTTCTGTGCACTATCATAGAAATAACGCCCTCAGGCGGTTTCAGCACGCTATTATAAATCTACCAATATATCTATAAAAGATGTTACACATGGGAATAGAGAAATGAAGTTGAATTTCTTAATGTGTGTATTTTTAATTAAAAACCATATATATTAATCTTGAACTAGCTTAAAGTTTGTATCTGGGTTAGGCTAAACATCTAGTTTAATAAATGATTAGTGGTAATCATTGATGTGTTTATTTGGGGTGGTCTGTGTCAAAGTTGTGGATAAAGTTTGACATTTGTAAACCAGTATGTAACATTTTACTATTGATAAATACTGAACAAATTATAAAGATATATGTAGAGATTGTGACCTGGGCCAACTGATCTTGGGAGTTATGTTTCAAGAATATATAGTGGAGTGGAGGATATTTTTCAGAAAATATAATTAGTAGATATGCTGCTATTCTATCCGTTTAATTTTCATCATTTAAAAGAAATAAATATTCTTGATGGTAAATATTTTATATTTTCAAACTTGCTAACATTTCCTCTAGATCTTGATGTTATATAATTTCACTATTCATAATATCAAACAAAATGCTAAAGTATAAAGTCACACATTAAGAATTATACAAAGTATAAAATGTATATAATTAATACAAAAGATGTTTGATTTTTTTAATGCTTTCTTCCCCAGATTTTTTGTGACAATCCAGACATCTTACAAAAAAAGTTTTTTTTTTTTTTTGGCATTTTAGAAAGAATAAGTCTCAAAAGAATTACTGCTAACAATACAGATTAAATATAAGTTAGAGAATTTAAAATATATTGTTATATATCTTTTTTTTTTTATCCAAAAGATCAATGTTACTTACATTTAAGCTATAAATCAGGTCATTAAAATCTATGGTTACTAACCTAACCTAATTACAGTCTTTCTACAGTGAGACACATAAATTTGTTTTGGAATCAAAATGTTTAAGATGTTTGAATTGTTGTCATCATAGGTTTAGTACTTATAGTATGTGATGCTTTTTTTTTTTTTAATTTTCCTATCTATTTTACCATTCTTTTAATATCATCTGCTCTTAAAAATTATTTAAGGTCTTCTTTTATTTGTACTTTGTATAATATTAAAAATTAGATTATTTAGTTTTTAATAATCCTTGATTTCACATATATGGTCAAACAATTGCAACTTTGTATAATTTTCTTTTACAAAATTTCCATCGAATTTACTTTTTTTGCACAATTTGTCATTGGAGTTTTTTTTCATCCATCCAATTCTTAATAACTTTATGTAGCATATTCTTTCAAATGCCAAGATTCTTTTTACAAAATATTTTTTGATTGCTCATGATTTATAACTATATAATTATACTTGCAAATATGCATATTGTCCACTGCATACTGTTAGGTTGACAATCAGATGTTTTTATTTTTTCAGTTATCCTCTGTGGCTCATAGACATATTTTTGCCATTATTGTTTTTAATTTTATGTCCTTTTGATTTCCTCGATATACAAATTTTATGTTATTTAGCATAATTCTATCAATTTTTTTCTGTCTCTCTCTGTTTATATGCAAAAAACAATATTCCTCATTGAAGGAAGCTGACTGCTAGAAAGTAGTGTGAACACTAACACATGTTATTCTTGAATTATTAGATGTTTATTGAAATGATTGGAATGAAGAGAAAAACAGAGATATTCTTTACTAATTTTTTTTTATAAAGATCTTATTTATAAATTAATGACTAACTCATTCTTAAATGCATGAATGAACTTATAACATCTCTTCCTTCTTAATATTATAACTATATTTTTTTTGTTCTGCAGCTTAAGATTCTATCTGCAGTATTATCATCTAAAAAATAACCAAATTTTCATATTGACTTTACAATGCTTTTATATAATATTAAATTTTTGTGAATTTTATATATATATTGCTGTTAGATGTAGTTAAAAAAAAAAAATCTTAATCAAATAACTTAACATTTAATAATAATAAAAATACATAACTATTGAATCTTGTTATTTTTTTCTAAAATTAAATCATTCTAATATTTTTTTTATTCGTAATATAATTAATTAATTAATTATCATGCATTTCAGTTTTTTTTATTTGTTTAAATTAATGTATCAAATAATATATATATATATATTTTATAGTCACTCTAATCTTGAACGTATGCTGTCAATTCTTGTTCAGTGTGAATTCTCCATAATAAAGGCCAAGCATGTTTATGATATGAATTTGAGAGAATTGGAAAATTATGACAGACTTTACAAATCAATAGGTAAAAGAAGTATTTTGAACTAGTCTTTTTTTACATAGAAAATGACTATTAATCTCTTTTTTCTTTTTTTTTTTTTAGTTTTAAGATATATATATATAGTTTGCTTGTTAACTAAAGGTAGACACTTTGATTACTATTTGAGATCTTAAATTGAGCAAGCAGAGTCAATTTATAATGCCCACTCCATATGTTCTTGTTATTGCAGCTGTTGTTTCTATGTGATTATTCATTATTCATATGGCAAACAAACATAGTTAAGTTGCTTACTGACATATGTCAGCTTTATCTCTGAATTTAAAATCAAGAAACATCATGGTATTTCTTCTCAGTTATCTAATAGTTTCTTTAGGTGAGTTTTTTGAAGGCACCGTGAATGTGCATTGTGAGTGATCTTTTTTTTTTTTTTTATAATAAATATTTGCAATCATGACAAACAATAATAAATTATGACTCTTAAAACCAGAAACCTAAAAATTGGCTTATCAAAACAGCGATCGACAGTTAAAGGGAGTGAATGCTAAGAATCTCTTAATTGTGAACTCAGCTTGGCAATCAATGATGATCTTTTATTTAAGCACCTGCAAAACCATATTGAAATAAAAGGAAATTGCGTAAATGATAGAAGAGCTTTAAAATTAAATGGGACATTATTGTATTTTGTGAAATATTTGAAACACAGTTGGATTGTGATTCATTATGAATAAAAAATGAATGAACAACATTGTGGATATTGATAGTATATTAGGCAGAGTAGCAAAGTTAATTATTCATATTAATAAAAGATAACCAAATGCACATAATTCAGATTTCTGCCCTAAAAAATTATCTTTGTTATGAAGAAATAGAGAATTTTTATATGAATGAATAAAATACATTGTCATGGCAGACTTTAATGCTAGAATTGGCAAATGATGAAAGTGTTGTAGATAAATTTGGTTATGGGTAAAGAAATAAGATGCAGATTGGTGGAGTTTGTAAAAAAAGAAAAAATGTATATTATGATTTTTTCTTTGAGAAAAATGCTAAAGAAAAATATACATAAAAGCATTCTATTTTGCCCAACAGGAAATATGGATTTCAAGATTGTAATGTTCCTTATAGATTCAACATGGAAGTCATCATCAGCTAGTGAGAGGTAGAGACAAAAGCTATTAAAAAGACTATTATTGATGGATACTCCTAACTTTCAGAACCACTCCTATGAATTTAAATTATAACTTGCAACTCATTTAAAAATATTAATAGACTTTTAAGATGGTTAACTCTTGACTAAAACCAGTAAGGAGACAAAAGAACTGCAAAATAGATAACTGGTAAGCAGGACAATGTATGAAGAAAAGAAGATAATATGAACATTTTTAAAATTAAGAATAATTGAATATCTAGATTTTTGTAAAATGGTAGCATAATGATATGAAAAAAATATATTTATGAATTGACAATGAAGACTATAGAGGAAACTAAAAGTCAAAAGTATGAAACATCTTGGTATTGGAAGAAAACTGCTTCAGCTGTAAGAAGGAAGTGTTACTAAAGAGATTATATCATGAAATGTATGAAAGAGTTTTATAAAGAATTATATAGTAATAAAGAACAAAAAACAACAACAAAGTATTGCAATTAAATCTATGAAGCAGAGAAAAGCTCCAGGAAATGATGGAATTATTATTAGTATTTTTAAAAAAGCAGGTAAAGATATTGGCAAAGCTATATACCAACTATCTAAATAATAAAGAATACTAGATGGTTGAAAGAATGCAGTAATAATATTGATTTTTAAGAAAGATGATAAAGAAGATATTAGAAATTATAGATGTATCGATCTTTTATCAGCTTTATAGAAAATTTTTATCTAGATAAATAATTTATCTGCAGTGAATTTTGGATTCTAATCAATTAAAATAACAAGTTAAATATAAAAGTGGGTTTAGCATATTGGATCACATCCAATGAGTATGAGTTGTCACTATTTTTTGGATTTATAATTTATAAAATGGAATTTTATTTTATGAGCATTCCACACTGATTAATACCTTGGCTTATCAAGATATAGATTAAGGATATTGTCCTATATAGAGAAAAATATTTATTAGAATACAATAGCAGTCATTAAATTACATAATAATACTAAGAAAATTAACATTGAAAATAGTGCACAGCAGGTTAATTCTATATCTCTTATAAAGCCTTCTATAGCAGTTTTGCCAAGAAGTATTTTATGGATTAAAATGGGAAGCTCAGGGAGTAAAAGTAATTGGAGAATGTAGATTTTGCAAATAATGTAATTGTCAAATGTTGCAAGAATTATTAGATAAAAGTAAGAAAGTAGGACTAAAGATAAATGCATAATTGGATTTTCTTAAAAGAGTACTATTAAAATTTTTTTCATTTTTCTCGAATATTCATATATCAATTCTAATATTTTTTTAATTAAATTGTGAATTGGATTGATGTAGTCAATTCTGGACACAAATATACTTGATGCATAAAATTATCTGCTACATCAAGTTTATATTTTTCTAATTTTTTTTTTTTTTACTTCTTGATAAAAACTATCATGAGAATACTTAAGATACATGTTTTTATTCTTCTCCACTACAGAGAAGAATTAAAAATATTCACTTATTTATACAATATATTTAATTTGCTTTTAGCATTTTATTTTTAAAAACATGGTAACTTAGTTCTTTTCTGTTGTTCAGTCCAGTGACCATGTAAGCTCCTAAATATTTTTAATTGCATCTTATAGCCTGTTTTTCCAGCTAGATATCTTTCTCTATTTTGAAAATTTAGAATTATATTCAGATTGTTTAGCATAAAATACAGGTGATATGTGCATTTTTTTTTTTGAAATGTAATACAAAATTTTGACTCGCTATAAAATATTCGTACTAAAAATATTATCTTTTATTTATGCATGTCTATTTAAGGCATCAAATTTTTATTATATTCATTGATAATACTAACAATTTTACAAAAAAATTTCATTGTTTAACATTTCTACAATTTTAGCATTTCATTGAAGTTATATTTAACAAAGCACACAATAATCAGTTTATTACAGATAAAATGTAATTAATCCATTTCCCTATAATTAAGCAATTCATATGTCTGGATAAAATTACAAGGTAGTTGCTGGTAGCAGACGACGTAAGTTAGATGTGTTTACGGCAATCAGCGCCACCTAGGTTCTTGGTAGTTGCTGGTAGCAGACGACGTAAGCTACATGGGCTTACGCAGGCAACCAGCGCCACCAGGCGGGTAGCTTTGCTGCCAGCTGGCTTGTGGAAGGTTCCTGTGCTTACGCGTGGTGAACAGCGCCATCTAGGGGTTGGAACAAGTATTGCTGCTTTTTGACCCCTACTGTGGATTCTTCTGTGTGTTTACACAGAAACAGCACCTCTAGCAACTGGGGTACAGCTAACCAAAGACTACCAATTACAAAAGTCACATCCAACAGATTTTTCATTTTAATATCAATTACAATTTAGTTTAATAATCTCAAATACACACATATTAAAAAGGAATAATTTTGTATTTATAAACATTTTAAAATAGAATTAAAGAAAAAACATATTTAAATAAATAACTGTACATTTATATATTTAATAAACGTAAGTACAATGTTTCTATCAGGTTTTTTTTTTGTTTTGAATTAAAAAAAAAAAAAATGTAGCAAAAAAAAAAACAAGAGAAGGCTGATTGTAGTGGTTGAGAAAAATATCTTTTAATCAATTTCTAACTTGAAATTTTCTAATGATTAAATTAAAAAGTGGAAGGGAGTGAAAAATGATTGAACTAAAGTCATTCATCTTCAAAATTGATTTCAAAAATGGTTGAATGTTTATAACTCTTGTGTTATTAAATTTTTTTTTGTTCTTATTGTTCTTGTTACAAATTCATTCTCAACTTTTCAGATTTGATAATATGTTATACATCATTTTAATTTGAAATATACGTACAATATATTGCTCATTAAAATATATTTGAAGCATGAAGAGAATCTAGTTTTGAGATGAAACCAAATCCTGGATAATTTGCATTGGTTGTCAGTGAGTATATACATATATGACACATACTTTTATTTATTAGTATGTTGGTATACATATAAATACATAAAAATTAAAAAGTGAAAGCAGTTTTGAAAATAATTATTGAAAAGTAATATTAAAATATCGCAAAGAAGACTCTGGGTTAGAAACTATATGAACTTTACTACAGATTCAAGTCTAAAATAACTTAGAAAATGGTATCTAAGAATGCAGAATCTTGGAAAATAAAGGAATGAGTTTAAAATAGATGGCAGAAAATCTAACTGGAGAAGTTATGTGCTACATATAAGATGCTAAAGGATAATAATAATATTAGAAAGAAGGGATTCTGGATATATGTATATACTAAACAACACATTAATGTTAAGATGGAAATTATATTAACAAATTACTAACAAACTTTGTTTAAATCAGTGGTCTTCAACCCTTGGTCTGCGGATCGCTTTTGGGCCACAGAAGTTTTTTACCAGTCCGCGGTAGACTGACAGAAAAGTTTGTAATAACAAAATAATAAGAGTTTAAACTTTTAATTAATATAAACAATTATTATTTATTTTTTCATCTCATTTTTACCCATTTAAAAAAAAAAAGAAACAGAATGAAAACAAAATCTAATCAATCATACATAAATTAATTTGTTTTTCTAGTTATCACAGATGTTTATGGGGGGAGGAGATAGAATTAAATTTTTTATTACTTTTCTAAAAAAATACAAAATTAAAAAAAAAAGTTTTTTATTATACAAACTCCATATACATATAAAACTTTATTTTGTTTATTTAACATTGTTGTTTTGATCAGTTATAACAATTATGCTCGTCTAAGGCTAAGCAGTTTACATCTTTAAGAAAATTTATCTATAAACTTCTGCCTGTCCGTGGAACCTTATCCTTAATTTTTGCCAGTCCGCGAAACCTTATTCTTATTTTTACCAGTCTGCAGGTGTGAAAAAGTTGAAGACTACTGGTTTAAATTATCCAATCAAATTGCAATCTATTATCAAGACTAATTAATATCGTTTTTTTATCTGAATGTATTATGTTCATATACAAAATAAGTATAGAAGTAAATAGGAAAAACTATTCCAGAAGTAAAAGTAAATAATGTAAAATATGAAAAGTGGCATTTAAGTCTGAAAGAAGAAAAAGAGTCAGAAATAAAGAATGTAATGAATTTTAAGTAAACAGAGATTATAATTATAATAGAATGTATAAATAAAAACTTTGTGAAATGTTATATTTAAAACATTGGACTAATTAAATGATAAGAAAAGAATTACAGATAATCATTGACAACTGATCAAAGAAATAGATATGGAAGCAATAATAGAGTATTCGGTGAGTGCACTTAGTAATCCGGAAAGAAAGAATTAAATTAATAAATGTAGCCGAAGGGAAAACAAAGATGGTGGACTATATAAACTGCATTTTGAAAAGTGTTGGGGCCTTCTTTTGTTGCTGTGTATGTCTCAAGTAGAATGAGTTCATAATATTTAGATTTTGGAGTTCAATGATTATGTAAAACAGATCTGTGAGGGAGGAAAATCCAGAGACTGATCTGAAGATACTGAAAGCTGACTAGGGCTTTATAGATTGTACTGATCTTACGTTATGTAAACCTCAAAGACTGCTAAGGGTATAATATTGTTTAGGGAGCAGAGCAGTTAAGAGTAGCAAATTTTAGAGAATCTATTGAAAGATTGTAATTTGCAGGAACTCAAGAGAATTGAGAAATTTAGTGGTAGCAGTAAATACTGAAATCATTTCTAACTAGTTATGTAGATAACAAATTTGTTGCAGATCATTCTTAATCTTTTCTATGTCATTATTGTAAATAAATCTTGTTTCTCTAAACATTATTATTATATGTATTTGATTGTATGTTTTTTTTTTTACTCTTGCAATTGTTTTGGGAGAGTAATACACTACAGAATGTAATTAGTCTTGGTAATAGTTAGTCGGGTTTGGCTGATTTTTTTAAAATTTTGGTTATATACTTAGTTGAGTTGTTTTTGAATTGGCTGTTTGAAAAAAATTAGTATAAGCTTACATGGAAATCTTTCAATTATCTGAATATATAAATTAGTGATGTGAGTAGAAATTAATCACTACAATGTGAAATTCTTTATATATTATAGTTAAATATATAAAGATGTTATAACAGTAGAAAAACTGTATATAATTAGTTGGATTGATAAAACGTACATTGATCATTTGTCATAATGATAGGTTAGCTTTCTGATGAGAAAAGTTTGTGATTCATTTTTTGGCTACAAAAATAAAAGGTGTGTATGGGTGCAATGTAGATTTACCCATTGCATTGGGATTTCTGTGTTTTAATAATCAGAACTTTGCCAGAAATAGTGTTTTATCTAGTAGAATCTCTCAAACTGGTTAGGAAAATTCTTAAAACAGTCGCAGCGAACAATTAATGAACTGAGACTGCCTGTTTATAAAAGCATTGACTAAGCATTAATTCTGTCAAAAGACTGATCATGAATGGACATTTTTCAGTGCTATTGTGATATGCCTGTTAGTAGATAAATAGCTTTTTCCAACCTGTCTAGACAAATGTGAATTTAAAAACTTTTTCTCTTAAAGGGGAAAAAAGAATGTTTCAAAAAATGAGTGGAGTTTCAGTAAGAACAATAACATTTAACAGTTATAATAGTAGAATTTTAATTTATATACTCAAATACAAATTGTAGGAATTTTTTCATGTAAAATTTTTTTTTTATTCTGTCTTTTATTTTTTAATAAAATAATGTGCATGTAGTTCATAAATAATTTAAATGAAAACCAGTTTTGTTGTTTGCAATTTTTTAAAATTATGTATTATTATCAAAGTAAGCATCCAAGTATTTTCAGTTTGTCAATTTATTTGTGCATTGCCCTTTTCTTTTTTTTACTCTATAGAACAGAGCATAATGGAAGCTAAGGATAAAATTTTAAAGTGCAAAAATGATTTATTACAAGCCAAACGCATTCGAAAGAATAGGCAAGGTAAGTTACTACTTTAATTATGTTACATTAATTTATAAAGTATTTAATATTTAAATAAACATAACTTTTATTTTTTTTTACACGAAAAAATTTTAAAAATAGTAAAACTCTGTAAGTAGTCATCTCCTAATATTTTATAATTGTAGGTATAATTATTGAAAGTTATTTTAAAAAAGAAAGAGAGAGAGAGAAAAATGTGTAGGAAAGAAACAAAAGAGTTGCTTATAGCTGAAATAATCTATAATCTTTGATGAACCAGCTTCAAATCTACAAAGTAATAGGCTATCACATGTGGGTTCCTGATACTAAAATATATACAGAAATGGGGAATAAAAGGGAAGTGCTCACAGAAATAGGAGGAAGCACTTTTATTAAAGCTTTGCAACAATTTCATAGACAAGGTGAGATGAGTTCTGAGTTTTTATATGATACAGAGATAAGTAAAATGACTCGCCATCGATTGTGCAAAAAAAAAAAATTAGGATTATAATTGTTCTGTTAATAATTAATATTATGGTTACTTGTAGAAATAACATGAAAGCATAGTTTAGCTTAATAATGAAGTCAGTGCTGTAGCAATTTAATAAATTACAATACAAAAGACTCCATTGGAATGTGTATACATTCATCCACAGGTTTTCATCACCAAATTTTCGCATTTTATAAATCATGGACTATCAATTA
The DNA here is from genome assembly GCA_028023455.1 of Epiperipatus broadwayi. Taxonomy (NCBI): domain Eukaryota; kingdom Metazoa; phylum Onychophora; class Udeonychophora; order Euonychophora; family Peripatidae; genus Epiperipatus; species Epiperipatus broadwayi. The sequence continues at coordinate 238,894 of JAQFVV010000458.1, forward strand.
TAGTGTTGATCTTAGAGTATAGGTATCTAGAACTTCTAAACAATTATTAATGGTTGTCATCATTAAATTACTCTTTATACTGTGCTTTTTTACAATCATATGAATATACACTTTGCTAGCAAAGTAGTTTCTGATTTATTACTGATGTAGTTTATCACTTGATTTAATTACTTATCTCACTAGATATTAGGTTGCTGGGAATAAATGCAGATTTGAAGTAGATATTTTCATGTTTTATTATAATGTTTCACAATTGACAATAGGTATTAAACTCAGATCTAAAAATAGCTTACTATAAGAATATCACTTTTAATAGTGATAATGAAATATTTTTTAAATGCCTCTTAATAAGACTGACAATCTCATGTTTATGAAATTGATTCATAATCTTCACTACAGGCAGTAATTTTTCTTGCCATATGTTTGAATACATGGTTTTTTGCTATGCAAATGCATAGTAGCTGAGAAAAGATTTATTTAAATAATCTAATTGTAGAAGTATATTTTGATTTGAAAGCACAAGTTTTAATTGTTATATACTTTTATATAATTTATAAACAATTTTGAGTGAAGGATTCAAGATTTTATTAATGATATTAACCAATATATTGTAAAGATTTAGGTATGGGATATAGTTGACTCGCAGACACATAAAAAAGCTTTGATGGTTTTGTTGATATGATTTGATATAGTTTGTGTAAAGGAAATGAAAATAATTTTGGTCTGAAGTTTATTTGCTGTGATTTAGTTCAGTTGTTAGTTCATTTTACTTTTGGTTGATTAGTGGAATAATTTTTCTAAATATAATTTACCACAAATTGAATCATCATTCTATTTCTTTTTGAAACAGATTCAGAATATTCATAAGTATATGCATTAGAAATTTCAACATTTTAATGTAATGGTTTATATAGGCTGCAAAAAGTACAGTCATCAATATTAAACCTAGTAACATTTCTTTCTTATGAGCAAATACAAGGGGCAATCTCATGAATTATTTTTTTTTGTATTGCAATCATACAATTAAAACACTGCGAGGATTAAATAACTTATATGCCTATGTAATGATTCATTGTGTATTAATCATTTAACATAATTAAATATTTCTTACGAATCTATTTAGTTGGTGACATATACTGAATTTGGCTTGCCAAAAGTAAAAAATAGTTTTCTATATGAATAAGATAGGATGAGCAGCTTAGTAACAACATTTGTCCTTGCTACTCAACAGAGAGTTTAATTTAATATTAGTTGTATTAAGTTCTTTTTTTTTTTAAATAAAATTCTGGTAAATATTTTTTTTTTTTCAAAAATTATAATTCGGTGACCATCATTAATTTATTAACATTAAATTTTTTAACATTAAAAATTATATCTTTGGATAAATCATGCACAAGCCTCTGGCATTCATTGATTACTCTGGCTTGCACTGAGTGGCACTATTGTATGGAGAGTTTTGCTTGTTTTAATAACAGTTATGACCAAGTATAAGAAATGGTGATCATGTGATGTTTAGTGGATAATAAAGAAATGAAGTTATATAATGACTTTTAGGCTGGGAATAAAATTTACTATTCTGCTGAAATCATTATTTGGCTTCAGATTACTTATTTTTACTTTGATGATATATGTCTTTTTGATGTAGATATATATGCTAGCTATTAAGTTTCTTTTATGTTTCAGTTGAAACAGGGGTTTACTTCAGATTTTATCTTTACACAATACAATAAAAGAAAATATCTTCTGGCATGAGTGTTTTGATTTTAGTAAAATTAGTTATGAGATGAGACAGAATAATAAGAATAAAATAATTTTATGAAGTTTAGTATGGTCATGCTAATTTATTTTAAACAGTTCAATTTCTGCTTTAGGTTACTTAGAAACCTTTTCTGGCCATCAAAATTATTCAGCAGAAGCAAATAGTGAATTTCTTTCAAACTAATAGGGATTTAATAATTTAATCACTATTGCTATTTTTAACTTATATAAAGATTGTTGAGGATTGATAAATTTAAACTTATGGTGGATAGCCAGGAGTTAAAAATTGTTTTGCAGAAATTACATTTTTATGATGAATCAATATATTTAATCTAGAGGAAGTGAAATACATATTAGGATTTTACTTTTTTAATCAAGAAATCATTTTGAGGAAATAGGAAGTTATTTTTGGAGTGAGAGACCAGACTCCTTGCCATAATAAATGGCTAAGCAGAGATTAATTTATGCTGAATAGATTAATGAAGTCTGGAACAATATATCAATTAATGAAATTGTTGGCATTTGATATTTGTTACAAATAGTTAAGAATCACGTGAATAAGAACATCAAAAAAGAATATAATAAGAGTTTTGGATGGTTACATTAAAATCTTTCTATAAATAATCAAATGGTTTATTGTTCTAGAATTCATAAGAAATTTGAGCATCAGAAATATCAAAACTGGGTTGAGATCTGTGGACTTTGAGCTTTAGAATTTGCCACTCTATCACTATATCAATTCATATAAGTAAAATCTCTCTATAATTTATTATTACAGAATGCTTGACATATATTGCACCAAATTTATTATTGGAATCATATCATGAGTTTAGATTGAAAAGTAGATAACCTTTAAGTAATGTAATATAGAGTTGCTGGAAAAAGAGATCATTTATTGACTAGAAGGCTAAGATATTTTAGATTTTTTAAAAGAAGCTTAGTATCTTAATTATTCAATACCTAGGTCTATCCTGTGCTTTTTGCTTATACAATAGATTATGGTGAGTTAATTTTTCAAATGCACCAGATATCATGTTGATATGTATTTTAATCTCTGTGAAGATGACTGTACATTTTAGTATCCATATATTAATAATACTTGCAATATGAAGGTTAGATATTGCGATATTGGAGTTGTTTTATTTTTTGTGTGATTTTTTTTTTTTTGTGTGTGCAATTAAAATAAAGACAAACATACATAAAGTTAATTACATGTTAGTTGGATCCATAAAACAGTTTTAAATCTTAAAGCCATAATAATTTTATTATGATAAACTTAAAATTAGTTTTTTAAGGCAAAACTAAATTTTAAAAGCTATATATATATATATATTACTTATAAAGTTTAACTCCTCTTTGAACTTATTAAAATTTTATTTATGATAACAGTTTCAAAAGCATATTTCATATTGATCAAAATAAATGTTTAATTTGCAATGTTTCTTTTCAAATATGCAGGATGGATTAAAATCATTCTATATAATTTTAAATATATTAAAATAATAATTGTAAAATTGAATGGCTTTATTGCTCAAAAGTTACAGAATTGGAATTGATCCAAGAATCTTGTGCTTCAGAATCTGAGGTCTCTAGCACTGTGCTAAATCATGCATATCTAATTTAATAAATAATTTCCCGATTGATGTTCTAGACATAAGGGTTGTTATGAAATAATCAATTCAAAAATTATAGCTAAACTAGATTATGATGTTATGCATTTTGTCAAAGTCAATAAGAATAACACTGATTATGACTAAGTCACAAAATATGTTTTAATGGGTTCATTTCTTGAATTAAATTATTAATAATTTCAAAGAAAATTTAATAAAGTAGGATAAATCTTAAGTTTTCTATATTACACCATGTGCTCATTACCTTGTGTATACTATAGAAAACAAGAACCAATCTAAAAAAATAGATTGTCACAACATGTATGCATATAATGGAACAAAGCTAATGAAGCATAGACATGACAAAGTATGTGAACGTTCTTATGAACCAAACTAGATTTATATTGATTACATGGAGAAGAATGAATAGCGCAAAATTAAAAAATCTCAGTTTATAAATATTGTAATCATTTCATTAATGTTAAAACTTACAGTTTGCCACTTAACACCTACTGATTTTCTTAGTCTATCACCTACATTACTGTTGTCAATTTGCATTTGTTGGCTTTGACAAGATATGCAATACTAAAAGCCAGTTTAGTCTATAATTTTGGAATTGATTATTTCATAACTGCACTAAAAAAAAAAATCAGACACAATCAATTAGTGATTAATATTATTATTTCTTTTATAGACAATATTTTTATCTAAATAAAATTGGAGTTCATTTTTCTGTATAGAATTTTCAGAGAAATGAAGAATGCCCATATACATACATAAAGCATATTGCCAGACTTATTGAAAAATTTTGACTAAGACATGACTATCTTAGAATGTTCATTAATGAAATGAAAAGTAATCCATAGCTCTGACAGCCTTTTAAAAAAAATATATGTAAAAATGCATGTTATGTTTACTAGCAGACATTGCCTGCATCATGAAAAAGTATGTACGTAATCTATACAAAATACAACTTTTACATTATTGCTACAAAAATACTTGTACGTATTAATAATTGAAATTTTGAAATGAGTATACATTTGAGCCTTTAAAAAAGTTATCAACTGATAAAGGAAAGGTTACTTTCTATGCTGTTGGAAGTTGATACATAATTCTGTAAATTTTTTTGCAGAATATGACTACAAAATTGTCAGGTCTGATTTTGTTAATACAAGTCTGAATACTAAATTGTATTTCAATATAAGATATAGTTGTAGTGTACCAACTAAAGGCAATGAAGATTTTTTTTTTTTTTGGGGGGGGGGCATATTTTAAACATGATGGTTCATTGTTTCGTCATTCTTTCTATGGGTGCTGGTATGGAATGAGTTTCCTATAAATAGTAAAGACACATTTTTAGCACTAATTTTATTCATAATGATATTTTTGTGAATAGAAACCATTTATCTCGTTTATAGTTTTGAATTTTTTTTGAAGACTAGGAAGTTTCAATTTATAGATATAAAATACTGTTTTTAGAGGCATAATTTTAATACTGTCATTAAATAATCTTTTTTTTTGGATGTGAGAAAATATATATAAGTTAATAAACCAGAAATAAAGACTGTTAATTCTTTGGATATTTTCAAAACAAAAGATTATTTGAAATTAGTTAGTGGCCTAGAAAAATATAATTGTATAGATTTTTTAAATTTACATTGTCATAATTATAATTTATGATGTCATTTTTTTAATATATATTTTGTACAATCAAACATTATTTTGTTTTTATTTAGAATATGATGTCATGGCTAAAATGATACAGATGCATCCAGATAGGCAACAGACATTACGGTAAAATAATTTTATTATATATGTTCTTTCTTGGTATAATTATTATCTGAACAAAATTTATTTATATGATATAATGTAAATTGGTTTTTTAGGCAAAATCAGAAGTTTTTGTGCGTGAGCAATAATGACCGGGATCCAGTTAGCCAATTTAAATATTCATATCCCCTGAAAGCTTTTTTACACCATTGTAAAGCCCATGTTTGTCATTACCATTTACAATCAATAATCATCAAATCATTCTTTCAGCTTTGAACCATTTTTTTCCCCTATTCTATTTTAGTAAAAGCTGCTTCATTGGTTCTCATATTTATTCACATAATTAAAACCAAAAAAGTCTGCTTTTTTCCCTTTCTTTATCTGTATTGTCTTCATATAACTTACTGTGATCTTTTTCTTATACTCAAATTAATTGTTCTATTCATCTCATTTTTTTACAAACCAAATATACATTTAAAATTATTATCCCATTTTTATTTTTTCTTGATATCTAAAGCTCTTGTTTTTATATCAAACAATATTAAAGTTTTTTTAATGTTGACATACAGTGGAGTCACAGATTGTTTAAACCCCCACCTCTCACATTTGTTGATAAACATTGATTAGAATAGAATACATTGTTTGTTGAACTGCAAATGTACAGTACTTTTCAAAATGCATATATACATAAATAATATGGATTGTTTTTTATATGTATAGTATACATATAAATCAAGATTATATTATAAACAAATTTTTAAAAATAATAATAATAATAATAATATAATTATTAATAAATTGAGTATGTATATATTTTGCTGAGTATATGTTCTCATTCATTCACTGAACAATAATAATAATAAGAAAGAAAAACTAACTACTGTATTTTTATTTTTAAAATAAAGTAAATAGCAAAATGTCTGACTTAGCTATAAAATACACTATAGACAATATTTTTCTATTATAGAAATATAATAATGGTTTTGTTATCAATAAATTGGGATCTCTAATTATTTTGATATTTTTAAATCAATATCAACTTTTAGTAAGTTCTAAAATTTTGTAAAACTTTTAGCATTATACTTGAAAATATTTTATTGAGCAAAATACAGCACATCATATTTGAAAAAAGTAATAAAGGAAGAATAAAATATATATGTTTTCAACATAAATTGAAGAAATTTTATTAATATATATATATATACATAATCGCATACGGTGTTCAGGGAATGAAAAATGGCTGCCAATGTCTAAATTTGTTTGATTACATTTTTTTTTGGATAAATATGTAATTGAAGTTATGTAGTTAGATGCATTGCATTTTGTGGCTCCACTGTTTATTCATTTTTTTTTTATAATTTTATATTGTTTTTTATTCATATTTATTTTATCATAATCAACAGTCATTTCTTTGAAACTATTCAAATTAACAAGCTTAAATTTTCAAATGGCCTAAGATTTTGAACCTAAGTAAATTAGCTTACATAGCTCATAGACTAAATAAAGGAAGGAAGTGATTATAAAAAATAAAATAGATTTTTAAAAAAATTTTATATATAAGAAAATATATAAAATAAACATTAATAGTCATAAATAAATATATTTTTATATGTAGTATTTGAATAATTTCAAAGAAATTTCAAATTACTCGATCAGTTTGCATATATATATATTATATCTCTAATTAGAGATTGTTTTGATATTTTGGCAAAAAGATAATTATGTCATAATAGCTATCCTTTTTTCTAACTCTCATAATTACTTATCTCTAATATTTTCTTTCATATCTATCCTAATTTGTGTGAAAATAAATATATATATACTGTAACTGATAGAATTACGCAATCCATATGCAAAACACCTGAGGCAATCCACATGTGCTTTCCACATTCTGATGTCACAGAATACCAATTTTTTCCTTTACAGCCAGCTAAGATCAGGGAGAAAACAAGAGACTCTTAACTATTTGCTTAAGTTATTGATAGCAAATAAAGATTACTAACTGCCAAAAATAATGAGACATCACTATGTATTCATATATATACAACACAAACATACACTGATATGACTTTAGTTAGTTAATTTATATATTAACTTATAATAAATAAACCTTTCTAATTTTATTATTTTAATTTAATTTATGCTTGCTCCAGTCACTAGGTGGCGCTGTTCACCATGCATATGCACAGAAATAATATGGTCCAGAAATAATATATTTCACACAATAGATTATGTATTGGTAGAGAAAGAGGGAATAAATAAAATACGGAAAATTAAGGTATTTGATAATGAAGAAAAAGTATGCACTAGTGATCATAATTTCATTGTAATTGAAATGGTTAGTAATGTGATGGAGAATAGAAATAAAAGTAGACATAATAGTGAAAGATGTGGATGGAGAGTAAATGATAAGAATAAGTTGGAAGAGTATAAAATACAAGTTGAAGAAATAATGGAAGAGTGGGTTGGGGATGAGTATAAGGATTGGTGTAAGGAAGTAGAAAAAGTTGCAAATAGGGTTTTAGGTGAGAATATTGAAAAGAATAAAAGTAATAAAAAAATTAAAATTAGTAAAAGTGTAAAAGAAAGGAAAGAAGCATGTAGAGAATATAAGTGTGCTATTAAGAATAAGGAAAGTGAAAAAGATATTAATGCTAAATGGGAAAAGTACTTAGAAAAGAAGAAGTTGGCTAAAATAGATATTTATAGAGAGAGAATGAAATTGAATAGTAAATTGTTGGAGGATATTAATAAAAATGGAAGAGATGGAAGTAAAAAATTTTGGAATTATATTAAAAGGAGAAATGTAGGGGAGAGAGAGTTAGTATTACTAGATGATGCGGGAACTGAGTGTAGTTCTAGAGAAGATTTAGAGAGAATCTTAAATAGTTATGTAATGAATATAGAAAAGATGTTAGATGTGAATGATAGAATATTAGAAAATATGAAAGAATATAGTAATGGGAATATTAGTTTTTCAGAAAATGAACTAAATGAGGTAGAAAAGAAATTGAAAAGTGGGAAGGCAAGAGGTTTAGATGGATGGGCAGCAGAGATGGTAATGAATTTAGGATATAGGGCAAAAGTAAAGTTATTATCCTGTTTTAATAAAATGGCACAGAATAGAGTTTTCCCAAGTAGTTGGAGTAATACAAGAGTAAGGTTATTATTTAAAGGAAAGGGTAAGGATCATAGAAAGTTGAATAATTATAGACCGATAGCGGTAACATCAGTTTTATATAAAGTTTTCTCGTATATGGTGGCTAGTAAAGTTGTAAAATGGATGGAAGGGAATAATGTAGTGGGTGAAATGCAAGGAAGTTTTAGATTAGATAGGCGTATAGGAGATAGTTTATTTGTAATTACACAACTTATGGATATGAGTAGGAATGCAGATAAACAGTTATATATGAGTTTTATAGATATAGAGAAGGCATATGATAGAGTAAATAGAAATAGATTATGGATAAGTTTAGCAAATTTGGGAATGGATGAAGCTTTAATAGATATTATTAAGAAATTATATGAAAATAATTATTATATATATCAATTAGAGAATATAGAATCAATTAAAGTTATAAATGGTGTGGGACTAAGGCAAGGATGCCCTATGTCACCTATTTTGTTTGTGTTGTATTTGAGTGAAATGGAAAGAGCAATAGAAAGATTAGGAAGAGGGATAGAGATACCGTTAATAGGTAGTAAGGGAGTATATATTTTGTCAGGTCTTTTTTTTGCAGATGATATATTTTTGTGTGCAGAAAAAAGAGAAGATATGGAAGTTATGTTGAGGACATGTGCAAGGGTGGGTAAAGAGATGGGGATTAAATTTAGTGAAGAAAAATCAAATATAATGATGGTTAATACTGAGGAAAGAGAAGATGTAGAATTTTTATTGGGAGATATTAAGTTAAGTGTGGTGAATAGATATAGTTATTTGGGAATTATTTTAAGTAATCAGAAAAATTATTTGGATGAATGGGAGAAAAAATTGATAAATGAAGCAAAGAAAAGAAAGGGATTGATAAAGAAATTAACAGTATTTTCATATAATAAATATGATGTAGCTAGAATTATATGGAAAGGAGTTGCAGTAGCAGGGTTAACATATGGTAATGATGCATTATATGTTAGTAAAAAGATATTAGATTATTTAGAAAAAGCTCAAAGGGAAGTAGGAAGACATGCATTGGATGCAGAAGTATGGACAGCAAGGGAGGCAATTCAAGGAGAAATGGGATGGTCAAGTTTTCATATGAGAGATGCAAAAAGTAAAATGAAAATGTTTGGTAGATTGCAGTTTATGGATAATAAAAGAATAGCTAAAATAGTATTTAATTGGGTTATGAGTAAAGGGCAGGTAACATGATGGGTGAGAAAGGTAATGCGCTATGCAAAAGATTTGGATAAAGAATTTATATCAGTATATTTGTACAAAAGATGGGATGATTGTGTTAAGAGGATTATTGAGTGTTATAGTAGTAAGGAATGGGATAAAAGAATAAATTTATTAATAAAGACTAGGGAGTTAGAGAGATGGAGAAATAGTATGGAGAGTAAAAAGAGTTTAAATATATATAGAAATAAACAGAATATTAGGTGTGTTAATTTATGATAATAGTAAGGAAAGTAGTTTATTGTTTAAGGCTCGAACGGGATCTTTAGCTACAAAAGAATATACATGTAAATGGAAAAATATAGGTGATTTATTTTGTAAATTATGTAAGGAAGGAATTGAAAATATTAGGCATTTGTTAATTGAATGTAAATGTTTGAAAACAGAAAGGGTACATATAATGAAGTTGTGGAAAAATAAATATGAAAAGAGTGATTATACAGAAAGTGAATTATTGGTTTTTATGCTGGGTTTGGGAAAAGATAAGGGGGATTTAGATATAAAGGTTATAGAGTTGACAAAAATTATGTTGTGGAAATGGGATAGAGCAGATTATGGGTAAATTTAGAGTGGGGAATGTAAAAGAAAGTGGCTAACAGGTTTATCTGGGCATAATTGCTGAGATATTCTTGACTTCGTTTAAGGAGAAGCCATAATACATCACATCACAGGAACATTCCACCAATTAGCTGGCAGCAAAGCTACCCGCTTGGTGGCGCTGGTTGCCATGCGTAAGCCCATTTAGCTTACATCGTTTGCTACCAAGCAACTACCAAGACTAGCCCACTACGCAGCGCTGTTTCTCCACACTACTGCACGGAAAAACTGCGCACTCTAACCGCAATATTATTGCGAGGCAAACCTCTACGCACATATTACTTAAGATGTACATAGTGTATAATGTAAAGGTGTCAATAATGTACAAGCCACAAGTATCTAAATCTGCTTTGCTTATTAATATTGTTACATGCAATTTCATTGTGGCATAAATCCATGTATTTTACATTCATTGTTTTTAAAAATCGATTTATTTTTAAAGTTATTTTCTCAAAAAATGATTTTTTTTTTAAAAATTAAAACATGATCACGACGATTTTTTTTTTTTAAATTAAAACATGATCACAATGATTTAAATCTGCTTCTACAGCTTAATATTGTTACATTCTAATTTCACCCAATAAATCGATTATATTATTAAATTAATTTATTTTTTTAAATCGATCGTTTTTAAAAGATTATTTTCTCGAAAAATAATTTAAAAAAAAAAAAAAAAAATGTAATCTTTACAGCAGTGTTTAACGCTAACAATGGTTTTTTTATTTTATTAACGAACAGGCTGGCTGACCTTAAATAATTAAGGATGGCAATAAATTTGTAACCTGCTGAGTGAAGACAATTTCTTGCAGTAAATCACATCTTAATGATTAATCAAAATAAATAATAGTTTTTTAGTTGATATTGTGAAATTGGTAAATATTCAAGTGTCTCTCTGTTGCGTCATATATATTAAAGTTTGTGTATTTAGAAATTCGGTTATAGATTCTTTAAACCACCTTGCAAACATTCTATTAAAAAATCTGTAGAGATTATAACCAGTAAATAAATTCAAGTATAATTATTATTAATTCCTTTAAGTTTGCCACTGTTTGATCATCATCATCAACCATTATCAATCCATTGGAGCATGAAGATATCTCCAAGTTCAATCCATCTTCTCCAATCTTTAGCTTCTCTTCTCCACATCCCTTCCGCACACTTTATTATTTCACCCATCCATCTCACATGTAGTTTCTTTCTGGGTCTTTTACAATCTCTTGGAATCCAGTTTAAAATTTCAATTGTCCATCTATTATCCTTTCTTTTAGCAATATGTCCAGCCCAACTCCACTTCAGTCTTTTAATTTTTTCAATGAGGTCAGTAACACCTGTTTGCATTGTTTATACTTTTGGTTTTACATAATTTGCACATAGACTGCAAATTATGGATATCAAAGGAATCTTTTGTTTGAATTATCCCACTGCTTTTTTTTTTTTTTGGTTCACTTGCAAAAACATTCTGAAAAGAAATAGAAAACACATTTTTGAGTCAGTGAAGAGGATGTACTTTGATGTTAATACTGGAGACCAAGATAATTTATGGAAATATTCCACGCATGAACTTGTGTGGAACAATTGCAGCAAAGAAAAAGTAGAAAGAAATATTGCCTGAAAATTAGAAAACCATTGGTTTGGAGGGAATCAAAAAACCATTATAATGATTTTTTTTTCTTTGACTTGTCAATATCATACACATCATTCAAAATCATAAAAATAAATGGACATATCATGAACTAACTTTAGGAAAATGACTTTTTCTACACTCAGATTAAAATCTATTATTTTGTTATTTACTAGAACTCAGAGGACAATCTTGTCTATCTGTCATCATACAAAATAACACAATAGGATCAGTAATAATGATTTTATAAAAATATCATGAAGACCTCAACATTTTGATTAAAATGAACAGAGCATCTTCATCAGTGGCCTGAATTTGTCAAAGAAATCTTACGAATTGCTGGATTCTAGATAGCTAAAAACCTGTTCATTTAATGAAATTTATAAATTTTTTTATTATTAACCTTAGTTATACATGAAACTTTTATTGTTGTTGTTATTATTATTATTTATTCTATTGCATATTTCACTGTTTAATACTTAGTGTTTTATTAATATTTTAAATGCAACATTTTATTTCTCTTCTTTGTGTTATATGCATTTATATGTAGTAGGATTACAAGCCTGCATTTTAATTTCAAGAGAGAAGAAAATTTAATTTGCACTCAGCATAACTTATTTCATTATTTGTTATATGCATTTAAAAATTGTATGTTAGTATAGACTTTTTTACAGAAATGTAAAAAGTTGCATATAGATTTTATCTGCTGTAGTAGAAATAATGGATGCAAAAATTAATATATGTTAATCTTAGAATCATTATTTTAAAATTTTTATTAACATTAATATATACTACCAAAGTTATTAATTGTTTGATTAATGAAATGTTCATTCTGTAGCATGTTTAAAACCTATTTCATTAAATTGTTTGTTAATGTTTAAAACTTTTGCATTTCTTTATTTTCAATTCTACACATTATCTGAGTTATAAAATATTATACAATATATGAATTAATAATATGATAATTAGTTAACCTCATATTAAAGCTAGCATTATGAGATCAAGTGGTTAAAATGAAGTATATTGATCATATAGTGGTCACTGCCTTATAACCAATGTTATAGATAGTACCATGAGATCTAATCATTAATAATGCAAGCTATCATCACATTACCCGAAGTTTGACTAGTAAAGAGATACTTTAATGATTTCACTTTTCCAAGTTGGCAAGATTAGAGGATGAAGTATTTTTATTAGCTAATTGTGGAGTGCTAATTATCTTGTATTCACCCTATGCTATTTAGATGCTTCAGTATAGTAGTTTATGGAATTTCTTAAAAAGAAATCAATTTATATGCATCTCAAATTTTAATCCCAATATCCTTTAGTTACAGTATAATTCATTATCCATTTATTTTTTGTTCTCTTACCCATACATTGTGTTTTTGATCTCTTCTTGTTACTCCCAACATGCATCTCTCCATACTTCTTTGAGTGGTCTGAAGTCTCTGCATTGCTCTTCTATTAAGTGTCCAAGTCTCAGATCCATAAGTAAGAACTGGCAAAACACATTTATTAAAAACCTTCCTTTTCAAACACCTAGGCATATTTCCTTTCAGCACCAAGTTATTTCTACCAAAAGCACTCCAACCAAATTTAATTCTATGATTAATTTCATCCATTATGTTTCCATCTGTATTAATAATCTGATTAAGATAGTTCTAGTTGTTAACTTCATCTGACCCATCATAATCAATCTTTATTTTCATATTTTAAGAAAATCCATTAAACATTACTGTAGTTTTTTTTACATTTATCTTTAGTCCTACTTTCATCTGCGAACTCCTGCAACATTTCCTGAAGTTCTAAAGCATTTTTTGCAAAAACAACTACATCATCTGCAAAATCTAAATGACTTAAATAATCTCCATTTACTTTTGCTTCTTTAGTTTCCCATTTTAATCCATAAAATACTTCTTGCAACACTGCTGTAAAAAGTTTTGGAGATATGGAGTCACCCTGTCTTACACCCGTCTCAATGTTGACTTTACTAGTATCATTAATGTATTCTAATTGTTGCTGAAATATTCTTTAAAATATGACAATATCCTGGATCTATACCCTGATGATCCAATCCTTTAATTACTGAAGAAATGTTTATAGAATCAAATGTCTTTTTCTAACCTACAACTTCTCTAAATACTTGGATATGATCTACTGTGCTAAAACCATTTTTAAATCCAGCTTGTTCGCTTGGTTGGTGGAAATACAATATTCTCTGTAGACGAGTTGTAATTATCGTGGTAAAAACTTTGTTAAATCAAAGTTTGCTATAAATGAGTTGTAATTACTTTGATAAAGATTTTGTATAAAACTGGTAAAAGAAATCTGTATTTTCTAATATTTCCTTCTATGCTAATATTTCTTTATTACTTTTTCAAAATATCATCATTATTACCAAATTTTCCCAATCATTTGATACATCCGTTATCATTTAGACATTTAATATATAATTTTGCTAATATTTTTTTTTATCTCATTCTAAGATATCACTTATTATTCCATCATTTTAAGGAGCCTTTCATTTCTTCATAGATATCATGGGCAATTCAGAAGATTTAGTAACTGTAGTAGATACTTTGTTTTCTTGTTTTTATTACTACATAATTCTTTATAAATGTTTTTCTCACATTCCATCATGTCTGTCATCTTCCTTTTTAGTAATAGTTCAATTTTTTTGTTTTTATTGTTGAAACATCTTTCTTTCAAATAACAAGATGTTTTTCACTTTTGAGATTTTTATTTTCTTTCATAGATTTTCTTGCCAATTCAAAATTATTTTACAATGTAATTAATTCTTTTTTATGCTATTTTACAAAACTGTAAATACTCAATTTCTTTAATGGATTATTTTTAAAATTTTTCTTATTTTTTATTTTTTAATACATTATTTTATCTCAGTAGAAAATTTATTGATCAGTTGTTGCTTTTTTATACCAGCTATTTTTCTTGCAGTTCTTAATAATGTACCGGTTATCTTCATATTAATTTTATTCATTTCTGAACAATGTTTAAAATCTGTTAATATTTTAAAACAATTTTACAATACAAACTTTCTCTAATCTACTTGTTCTTTATTTTTTAAATGTAAATGGCTTTAAAACCACAGACATTATATGGTCCTTAAATATTTTTTTCCACCCTCAATCAGAAATGCATTCCCATCATGCCTTCTTATAATGTCATGGAGATTCAAGATGAAGACATTTTCTGATGCTTGACCATCAATGACATGCATCAAGATTTATCATTATACCAAATTCTGATATTTCAATAAGTGTGATATGGATTTCTTATGACAATTCTACATAATATGTT
This sequence comes from Epiperipatus broadwayi, assembly GCA_028023455.1. Lineage (NCBI taxonomy): Eukaryota > Metazoa > Onychophora > Udeonychophora > Euonychophora > Peripatidae > Epiperipatus > Epiperipatus broadwayi. Next base: position 253,964 of record JAQFVV010000458.1, read on the forward strand.
CTTTCAAAAAAATATTTTATTTCTATTCAGTTCTCACCAAGGTATTCTTTATGCTCTTCTGTATGCTTAAAATACATTTTCTATTTGATGAGATATAATAATTAAAAATATTTAATTGGGTATGTTACCCTTTTGGTCTTCATGTCCTTAAATTTTCAAATGGCCTAAGGTTCTGAACCTAATTAAATTAGATTACATAACACATAGACTAAAAAAAAAGGGAAAATGATTATAAAAAATAAAGGAACCTCCCAACTATCAGAAATTTCATATCAAAACTTAAACTCATATGATGACAGAACTGTTCATTGATCAATAAATCCAGTAAACATAAATTTTATCCATGCTCTAACTACCACTATCTATAATTCTTTCAAAGGTATAGGAATTAAAATGATTGTATTTATTTATGATTTGAATATGTTCTTTTGGTTATAGAAATAAAAAATTTCAATAATTTTTTTTATTTGTATGTTTATTCAAACATTGGAAGAGGTAATAGGTGACATATAGTTTGCCTACTCAAAGGTATGATCAGCCATGTGAGTTCCTATAATGCATGAGTCAGTATTTGAAATGCTTTCTGCTGAGATCATGATAAAATAATAGCTTGCCATAAGTGACTTTATATAAGAAAAAATCACTATTTTATTATTATTGAAAAAAAAATCAAATTCTGAATATTTTTTTTTATTCTCATTTCTACTTTGTAAACTTCTTTATTCGGTTGCCTTTTTAACAGAATGAGTAAAATGAAATTTAATTTTAAAAATTAAAAATAATATATTTTTTTAAAAAAATTCAACTTGTTTTATTATAAAATATTTAAGATATGAATTAACACATCTCCAAAATATTATATTATAACATTATATTTTGTTCAGCTAGAAAATATGTCACCTTCTTTTGTAAAATTTATTTACAATCTTTAGCTATTCCCAGTTTGTCAATCATATCTTTGATTAATGATGCCAATGTGTCAGAAACTTCATTATCTTTTTCATTGTAAACATAAACTTTTCTATGATAGTATTTTATTAACTTGTTGATTTTTGTTATATAATGTGTATGAGTAACTGGATATTATTATCTTTTGTAATAAATATATTTTTATGTTATATTTCTGTAATAATTTTTTAAAGAATGTCTTCAAATATGGGAAATATTTTTTATGATTTCCTTCTAGAGGAAGGAACTAAGCTTAATGAGTTTTTTTATTTAACTTTTTATTTCTATAAAAAGAAGAATGCTGTAAAAAAATATAGAATAATACTCTTTCTGAAAAATACATTTATAGATGGTGTTGTGACCCCAACTATGACTAGGTGACCAGCAAACAAATATACAATAAACTCGACAGATAACAGCATATATATATTTATCAATAATTTATTAACTATTAAAAAAAGTTACTATTCAGATTTTTAACATAAATATAAAGTCTACATTTGAGCGAGCCTAATTCACAAGTTAACTACTGAATAACAAATAATGTTTATATAGTTAAGGTATACTATTAATCACTTTACCTTCACTAATGTCTATAGTCTTTATAACACAATCCTTGAAGAGTCTCTTGAGGCATTCAAAATAATAATAAGACCAAGACTGCTAAAAGTACTAGTAGGCTTAAACGACCTGAAAGTCCACTGATAATGATCTTCACTGCCCTATATCATGATGACGCAGTGACAGAAGCAGCAAAACAGGAAAAAGCAAAACAGTCCTTTTTTTTTGCTTTTTATATCGATCTCTTCTTTTGTTTTTTTTTTATCTTTTCTGGAGTAATTTGTCTTTTGCTTTAATCAGTTCGCTTAATTAATTTACGTATTATTTGAAGTTTGTTATTGTAATGGAATTCATCTTAGATTTTAATTACACATACAATTAATTGGTCTTAGGAATTCATTTTCATATAAGGTAATTCATAAATCTATTCAATTAATTAATATATACATGAGTATAAAAAGTTTTTATTTTTTAAACTTTGTTTAAGTAAACATTTCTTTTTAATGATTTATTTACCAGCATTATTAAGTTTAAAATATTATTTAATATTTTGCATTCTTCCCCTTACTCCAGAAAATTGTTTAGGCTTACATATAGTCGTTGAATCTGGCTGGTCTTTGTATCTGATGTCTGGCTTTGGGTGATCTTGTCATTAATCCGTTCGGATTCAGTGTTGATTGTAGTTCCTGTTCCTTTCTTCTGGTTCCATGTCGTAGCTTTCTGGTTTTTTCTCTTCATCATCTACCAGTAGTTCATGTGTTGGTTCAGCTGTGTATTGTATTTCTTGAATTTCATCTTCTGGCATGGGCACTGCAATCTGCCAATCTTCTTCAAATCACCGATGAACATGATTTACAAGTCTTTTGTATATTGTTTCATCCTGTACTTGGATATTGCTATTGTTTTTGATAATATTTTCATGTTTATTCCTTTAAACCAATTCTTCCGGATTATATCTCGAACCCAAACTCTGTCACCTATTGTATATATTTTCTCTTTTCCGGTCCGTTATTTGTATTTTTTTCATCTTTTTCCTTCTCTGTTTTGTCAGACATACTTGGAAGTAAAAGTGATAATTTAATTCTCAGTTTCCTTCCTATCAACAGTTCTGTAGCTGTTGATTGGGTGGAGTGTTGATGCAATATAGCATTATATATTGTTTGCTGCATACTTATATTCTTTGACTGCTTGAGGGCTATCTATCTCTTAAGTAATATGTGCATAGACCTTAACTTTGCAATAATATTGCAGTTAGAGTGCGCAGTTTTTGTGCGTAGCTTGGAGAAACAGCGCCGCATAGTGGGCTAGAATCATTGTAGTTGCTGGTAGCAGATGACATAAGCTAAATGGGCTTATGCATGATAACCAGCTCCACCAAGTGGGCTGCTTTGGTTCCAGCTAGCTGGTGAAATGGTTCTGTGCTTGCGCATGGTTGGACAGTGCCACCTACTGGCTGGAACAAGCATTGCTGCTTTTGACCCCTACTGTGGGTACTTCTGCGTGTTTATGCAGAAATAGCGCCTCTAGCGGTGGGAGTACACTATTTCCACAACTACTGAGCAAAATTATATAATTTTGCTAATTAGTTCCGGATGTTAATTTAGATTTTTTAAAATAGGTTACAATTTTATGGGTGTGTTTAATTAATGATGTTTGTCAGTAGAGGTATAAAAATGAGGATTGTCAGTTTAAAGGGCTACTGTTCGACTGCTGCTGCTGCTGATATTTTCAGGGGTACAGCAATCTTCTAATGTACTTTGAATAACTAATAATTTTTTTTAATTATTTTTTTTTTTTAATCTAAGTATTAATTTGTTAAAATGTTGTATTTGTTAACCTAGAATGCAAGGCTAGGCAATTTATATAAAGTATTCTTTGCTTTTAAAACCTAGTTCAATTAGAATGGTCTAAACAGTTAACATCATGCTTTGGAAGAATAATTATTTTATTATTATTCAATTTTGTCACTTATACTTTGAATTCTGAAAGAAACCAGGTAATATTTTTTATATTAGTTTCCAAAACTGTGCTGGACATTGTATTATGTTACTTCTCTCTATTGTATTTTATTTTCAGGAGAAAGAGATTAAAGTTAATTATAAAAAAAAGACTTAAAAACTTGACTTTGGAGATAAAGAGTTATATTAACTGTTATTACTAATTACTAATTCTAGAATGCTCAACTTACATTGATTTAAATAAATATGTGAAGTATTTTCTCAATATAAAGACTTACAAGCACTAACTTGTCATAATTGATATAGGAGGAGAGCTTTATAATATGCTTTGTTTTCTTAGTGTTTTGCTAAAAATAAATAAATATTTAGAATAAAATTGAAGCAAAGAAATTAATGGAAAACTTTATGGAAGTAAATACAGCTTGGATGTATAAGAATAATAGACATTATGTAAATGGAATTGCGAACTTTTACATTTAATGGTAATTTTTTTAAAAAAAAATTGTTAAAATGCTATATCTAAGTGAACTAAAAGAAAAAAAATTTTTTTGAAAGTTAAGATTTTTTTTTTTAATGCGTTTTAAGAAGAAAAAACAAAACTATTTATTTTCTAATAGAACCGTGAACAAAAATTAACTGACAACTTTCTTAGTTAATATTATTAGATACAAAATGGAAATTTTCAAACAAGCTAGCTTATATTTAAGAATGGTTTAAAATGGATCCAGACTTTTGCTTATTTAAAAAAAAAAAACTTTTGTTAAGTGTTCTTGTTATTTTATTGCTTATTTTAGAAAGTCATATTTGCTCTCATTTTCTTATGTAAGAAAATATATGTGATAAGTATGGATATGCCATTCTATAGATTATTCACTGAGAAAGGATGTTGCACGCCCGCGACAAACTACTCATTATGGAAAGAATTCTGATAATGAATTATGGTGTTTATATATATATTCTTTAATATTTTATATATTGCTATTACCATGCCAAGATATTTTTTTTTATGTTTTTCTTTAAATGATTTATAACATAATATGTAAGTATTCCTATAACATGGAAGGTAAATTTTGTATGTTTTATATTTGTTGGTTTAAGGTAAATTTTATAATACCTTTTGTCCAAGTAGAGATACTTACCTCTTACCATTTATTAATAGTGTTTATTAGTGTTTTATTTATTCATGGGTAAACAGGCAATGTAGGTTTATCAGAAGCTCACAATAGTTTATAATTATTATGATAGAATAATTTTATGGTTTAGTTTTAATATAATTAAGCGTTTATTAGTCATATATTTATTAATATTTACCTTTGCTATTATTTCCACTTTATTTTTATAAATTTTATACTGTTTATTGAGTGTGTGTGTGTATATTCCTTATTCAATGCAAATTTCTTTTATTGTGCTATTTTAAAATATTTTACAGACGTTTGACTAATTGGTTTTGGACACTGTTTAATGTATGTAATTTTTAGCGTGAATATTAACTTATCTATCTTATGAGTGATAATTTTATTATCTTGCCATTGCTTAGTCTAGGATTTATGCTTATTCCCCTTTATTAAGTCTGGGAGGCATTAGTCTTTATTAAATGTTTTATGTATTGTGCTTTGTGGAATGGAGTGCGCTCTTCCCATTGTTTCACATTTGTATTCCATGAGAGGATAATATTTTATATTTTAGGATTGTTTTCATGTTTTGCTAAGGCAGCTAGGTCCCATGAGAGGATCATTTCATAGTGTGTATTCGGTTTTTTCCTAAGTGTTGAGACCTTGTCCACACATATTTTTGCCATGTTAGAATCTACCATGCTATTTTCATTCATGTAGTTTTGTTCTGAGAAGCCTTTCTTTATTATTGTATCCCTCATGATGTGGGGAAGTTATTTCTGTTTTAAGAGGGATATGGCTATGATAACATAGATGTTGAAGTATTTAGTTCTTAAAGGCACACTTTATTATTTGTAGTGCTTTTGTTAAGTGAAACAGTGTCTGTATTGTGCTGCTGTGTCTTACCAGCAGTTCACAAGTAAACCAACAATGTATTAGTAATTTAAATGCTTATTTTGTGCATAGCATAATAAGAAATACACATATGCAATGTCATCTTTATCATCATCTGGGAGTAATTCGCCATTGGATTAGTAAGACATTTTAAGGTTAAATATTTCTTTGTTGTGTGGCCATAAATGAAATATATGTGTCTACGTGGTTTCTGATGATGTTCCCTTGTATTTTTATTTTAAAAAAATAGACAATAATTGTCTTATTTATCTTGATGTGATGATTGTCATTATCATTCAAGTTCACTAATTCAAACTCAGTAATAAATTAGTTCAGATTAAAGTTTTTAATCTTTAGTATGTTTTAATATTGTCAATAAAGGTATTACGAATTGTTACCTGACAAAAAGGTATATTTCAAGGATTGTATTGCTTGAAGTGTAGTTTATTAAGCTATTTTTATTATTATTATTATTATTATTAAATGCTTGTTTAATGGGATGATTTAGTTTAGAATAGATTAAAAATAAATAGATAAATATTGGAACAATTTACCTTAATTGAATGTATTAATTAACTTATCCCAAATGTTTATAACTATAACGGATAGTTTGCTAGTGTTAGGTGATTATGCATTATTTATTTATGGCATCCTGTTCAAAAAGAAAACAGCGCCTATATTTGGCATGACTTTCACAATGATGTTGTAAATAAATTTTAGTGTTGGAAAATCCAGTATGTTAATAAATGTATTTATTGTTATTTAAATCTAGTCTTTGTGGTTCTATATATGATTTCTTGTGTCCTGAATTTTTAATTATATAACAGAAATCTTGGTGAATCAGATGACCAATTCTCATACAGATCCAAAATCCCAATGTTAAAATGAAAATATTGCATAGTTCAAAGAACTGAGTATTTATTTTATTTTTCTTTGGATTATTTAATTCATTTTTCAGACTGCACATTATTTTATTTATCTTATAAACAAAAAATACATTAATTAAACTTGATTATTTTTTTAATTGTGTTATTGATGGGTAGTAGAAAGATATAAACGGTACTCTTTCTTTCTATTATTTCGAGTGTCATCCTGAGTAAAAAACTTTGATTTTCCAAATTTATATTTTTTTTAGGCAATTGTTAAGTAGATTGAACACTTCTTTAGGCAATTATTATTATTATAATATATTAGAATACATAAGCTTATAAGAGAAGTGTATGTCTCCTATAGTCTACTAGGATGCCATTCATTTGTTCAGCAACACAATACAATGATATATTTCCAAAATTAACAAGAAGAACCCTGAGATCATTACTTATTATTTCATTGGTTACTAATTCATTTTTTTAGTTTTAAAATTATGGTGATGGCATAAGAAATTCATTATTGTTTATTGTACTATTAGAAGGGTACATTCCATTTCACTCTACAAGAGTAGAGTAGATCATATTGTGGCAATAAAAAAAAAATATTGTGATAAATAATACTCTTTAAGATTGAAAGAAGATACAGAAAGATTATATTAGAAGACGTTGTATTAAATGTAAAATATTTATGTTGCTCAGAGAATGTATTTTGGTAAAGGGAAAATATATGTTCCAAAAGTGTTGCAAAGGAATGAGTGATAGTTTTTCCTTTTCCTAGTTTATTTATTTACTTTATAGTAATGCACTTTATTATTGTTTTGAAATTCCCTTATATTTTTTAATACATGTCTCTGTAGTAAATGTTAAAATAACTAACCGCCCACTGAGCTTAGCTGAATTCTCTCTCTCTCTCTTTTCCCTAGATTAGATTAGTAAGAATGTTGCTGATGACAATATTAAAATTGTTTTGCTTACATGCATGATAACATTATATTGTTTTAACTATTGTTATATATTAATTATTTTCTATGCAACTATTACACTTTTAATTACTTATTTCATGTATTAAATTTGAAAAACTAGGAAGTTAAAAGAATTGGATGATGAATTGGCAGAATTAAAGAACACTAAAAGGAGTCTTGGAGAAAAGGTATTTTAACATTCCTTATATATGTGTTAGTATATATCTGTAAATATGTAGAGAAAAATGGAAAAAATAAATTTTTTATAGGATATCAAGAATATTGAAACATTATTTATATCCAAATGTACATTACAAACCAAAACTAAATTTATATATAGTGTCATAATCGTCTTCTATTAAAAGCAGGAACCTGCTATATATTTTATTCTTCAATCATTACTCATTAGTGTGTTTTTTGCTCATAGGATGAGCCTTTTTTCAAAAGATATAGCATATGTAATACATAAAGAATGTAGTGTGATACCAGACTTAGAGTTGGGGAGAGTCATCACTGCACCATGAGCAGAAATATGGAAATTGTCTTTGTTATTTCAGGAATAGTGGAAGAGATAAAAACTTAATTCAACAAAAAATTTGAATGAATTACAAATATATCTTACTAACTTGATTATGATACAGAAAATGAAGCTGCTGTTGCCAAAGCTTTAATATGCAGCTTTTAAAATCAATTCTTTATTATAAACTAAATAGTTTATTCAATATTTTCTAGTTAAATAAGAATAGTGTTTCTGTTGGCAATTTTGTATATGAGTATAATTATCATTTCTGAACATCAGTTAAAGAAATTTCAGATTGCATGATGGTCATACAATTGCAGCCCTCAATGTGTATTTGATATGGAATTTGTAATAGAAATCTGTTTATATTGTAGATCACAAAAAAGTAATAATCATTCTGTACTTCTGATTTTGATTAATAAAGATTACTTTATACATTTCTGTATACCATTTCTATTTCCTTCTGAAAGAGCAACATAGGCCTGACTGTTAATATTTTTCTAGAATACATTATTGATGTGAGCTGGCTAAAATGTAGGCAGATTTAATATCTTGGGACTTATTCTCAACTTTGGGAATGTCAAAAGGGAGAAGGTTTATAAATATAAATAATGAAATTTATTTGTTCCTAAAATAAAGTGCAGTAGCATATTATCTATGAAGCCATGGACATTGCAAAGTAGCCATGATGATTGGAGAAATGCATTGATGGATTAGATTTATCATTAAGTATTTAAGAAACTATTTCTATTTATGTACCAATAAATAAAAAAGTAGATATAATTTTGTTTCATAGATAAAGTATGCAAAGGCTACAATTAGAAGTGAGATTGCAAAAGAAGTTCAAATTGCTCAAGTGCTTACAAGTGCAGATTATTGGACAGATAGATTAGTACTGTGTATGGTTAAAGTAATAGATGCATTAAATTGCAAATCCTACTGCAAAATATTGATAGAAAATTTGATGTTCATTTTTTAGGAGCAACTGCTATTTATGCTAAATTTCGACAATTATTAAACATTAAGGTTTCAAGTTTGTATTTTCAGGATTGGCATATTATTAAGGCATGGATTGTATTATTAAAATAAAATATGACATTTCTACTTGGCAGAATATTAAATTGTATGTGAAACTTTGTAAGCAGTATAAAGGGTTAAATGAAAAATTTTAATTACTGACAAAAAGTTTTTAAAATGGTTGATACTAATATGTGCTGATTATTATTTTTTTAAAAAAAAGATTCATTGAGATTAATATGGATATACAAAATGAAATTATAATCCTATTAAATCCATGTACTCTTGTATAATGATGATATTTGAATAGATAGAAGGAATATTTTGTTTGCCTTCTGAATAATGATGTAGGGAGTAAGATGATAACTTAATAACCTACTCATTTAGATTTGGACAAAGATATCCAACCTAATAAAGTTAGAATAACTCTTTGTAATCTTAGAAATGGAAAGGTTACAGCTTCTGCAAAATTTTAAATGTGATAATGTGTTAACTATTAGAATCTTTTAGAAATGTATAGATCTTAAAGAATTGTTCTAGCGTTTCAGTTTACAAAAACAAAAGAGGTAGAAAAAACTACAGTAATTATCATGGAATGTTATGACAGCAGAAGTATTTTCAAGAATGTTATTAAATAGATTGTTTCCAATTATAGATGAATGGCTACCAAAGGTTCAGTTAAGTGTAAGAAATGTATTGGAAGTAAAGATGTGCTTTTATTGATTTGGTCAAAGCATTTGAATCATTTAATTGAGTAGATTTATAGCTATATCATTGAAAGTAGTTGATTACCCATCAAAGTTTTTTTTTACATGTTATTCACCTTTTACATCAGGGGTGCCAAACTTTGAAAGATATTGGGGTGACGTTTTTAGTGAAAGTGTACTTGAGGGTGACTGATTTTTTCAGGGCTTTGAACTGGAAACCAGAAAAAAATTATTTTTGCTGGAATGAAAACCGGAACAGAAAAAAATAACGGTTCAAAGTCCTGTTTTTTTTAGAATGTACCTACGAATTAGTGTTTGATTATATAAGGGCTTTTTAGATACAAATATTGATGTTGTTTTTAGAAGATACTTATGCACTGATGAATTTTTTTTCTATAAGATATGAACTATCAAAGACATTTTACTATGTCTACTATTGAATTACCTCAGCTCCCTCTAGTATTACAATTTGTACATGTCACTTTATAAAATATTTATTAAATTACTTATAAATAATAATTTTCTAGGGTTCAGAATTTTTAAAAAAATTTAAGAAAATATAGAGAAAAAAAATGAAAAATATTGTTTTAGAATTGTATTAAAATAAATTAGATGCAAATTTTTTTTTAAAAAAAAAAATTTACTAAGCAAAAAAAATAATAATAATATTTTTTTATTTTGATGACTGCATAGTTTTGGCAAGTTTATCAAAATTTGGTTTGTATGAACTTAAACTAATTCTTAAACACAATTCCAAATGTAGATCCGATAATTGTGACCTATGTTTAGTTTTTATCACATTCATGCAGGAAAATGCTGATTCGCACAAATATATCGAACCAAAAAATGCTTTGAAATATGCAGCAACTCTCCAAATATTTAGATATTTATCCCTGCTTATTAATGTCCAGAAGCTTAAACATTTGAAGCCATTGATTTTAAATGTATATCATATTTAATATTTATTATTTCTTTTTCGAAGGCCTCTGAATCTGTATGTACAAATTCATTTAATTTCATAGTGATATCTTCAATATTGATGTTAACATTAAATGAATAAAACAAAAAACTAGCACTATCTTCAAGTTTGTCAAATTCCAAGTATCTTTCTTCAAATTCCTTTATGAGGAATATTATATTTTCAATATATTTGTTGTAGATTAGATTTTATCTTTAGACTTGTCAGCCATATGTTTGAAATGTTTTAATTCATGATGCTTCAGTTGTATTACAAGTATACTTAATTTTTCCTTGAATGACTTCAAAGTGCTTATCATAAGTATTGTTTTATTTTTTCCTTGTAGTTCTACATTTAAGTTATTTAATTTTTCTGTAATACCACAGAAAAAGATGAGGTCAAGAAACCATTCTTTATCATTCAGTTCTGGATATGAATCACCTTAGTTTTTGATGTGTCTCCAATTAAGACTGGGTAACCAGCGAACAAATACACATAAAAGAATAATCTGAATAGCAAATAGTCTGCAACAACAATATATCAACAGTTCACTAATGTTCAATTCCCACGATTTACTTTCAGACTGGCTCCTACAAAAACAGTTCGCAATTGGCTTGGTTTATGCACACTTTGCCCTAGTCCAGTTTAGCTGCACATTAACACATTGTACTATAGCACTATGACCAATTATAAGCTCATTACAGCTTCCATTTCTGCAACAGTCCACTTAAAACTGCTGGAAACTCAATTCTTCATTTAGCTGCTATCCGGAGAGTTTCCTCAGGCTATGGACTCCCATTTTCTGTTGGCCTATTCAGCTATTGCCCGTGAACACATTTCCACTGAGCGTCACACATTAACCGAAGCATTGACACTAGATCTCTGCTACACCGGATAATTATCTTCTTTATATAAGGTAAGGTATTTAGGTCCATAGCTAATTAAATTGTGCCTTCGGAATTCCTTACAATATAAGGCAATTTAGTCTCGTCAAATATTTGCAATCAGCAAATATTTCTTGGAATTTTATTGATCACCATTACATTAATTCTTTAATTAAATTTTTATCAGTAATCAGTTCACGATCTAAAAAAAATCTCTCTAATAAATTCTAGTCTTTCTGGAGTGTACAAACTTGTATGATATTTTTACAAAAATACAACACCTCCCCCCACTTCAGAAAAACCATGTTGCTATTCCTCGGTATTTTATCTTAAGTTATGTCCGATTTAAACTGCTGCCCCCGCGCAAGCATGGTGAAATTCAGCTTCCGATGATGAATACGCAAATGTTTTATTTCTTAACTTTTGCATTGATACATCACGTAGAGTTGCAATGAATATTTACTAACTGGAATTTCTATTTTCACCCGGTTTCTTCTGACTGTGGCTAAGCTTGTTGTAATGCAAAATGTATTCGTTACTACCAGGTTCGAAATGCAACTGCGCCAATAATTTGCTGTGTCCCCAACTGAGACTGGGCAACCAGCGAACAAATACAAAAAAAAAGTCTGAATAGCGAATAGTCTGCAACAACAATATCTCAACAGTTCACTAATGTTCAATTACCACGATTTACTTTCAGACTAGCTGCTATATAAATGGTTCCCAATGGAGCCGCTTGGTTTATGCACACTTAGCTGTACATGAACACATCATAGTATAGCACTGCGGCTGACTACAAGCTCCTTACAGCTTTCGTCTCTGCAACAGTCCACCTGTAACTCCACTTGAAAACCTCTGGAAACTCAACTCTTCATTTAGCTGCTATTTGGACGTTTTTCTCAGGCTATGGTCTCCCAATCTCTGTCGACCCATTCAGCTATTGCCCGTGAACACATTTCCACTGAGCGCTACACATTATCCGCAGCACTGACACTAGATCTCTGCTGCACCAGAATTGAACTGAAAAATCAACTGGAAATGCACTCGAATGGGCCACGTATTTGTTCCATATTTTTTTTATAGGTTTTTGATTACTCCTACAATTAATTACCTTCTCCATATCAGTTAAGGTAATTAGGTCTATAGTTAATTAAATTGTGCCTTCAGAATTCCTTACTATATAAGGTAATTTAGTCTCTTATCAGAAGAAATATTTGCAATCAGCAAATATTTCATGGAATTTTATCGACCGTCATTACATTAATTCTTTATTTAAATTTTTATCAGTTACTAGTTTGCGATCTAAAAAAAATCTCACCAATAAATTCTAGTTTTTCTGGAGTATACAAACTGGTATAATATTTTTACAAAAATACAACAGTTTCCAAAAATGATCTTATTTGTGGTAGAGGTTCTCGAAATCTGATTAAAAATTTTGCTTGACTTAACCACCTTATGTCAGTATATAATAACAATTCTCTATGTTCACTCTCGCATTCCTTTAGCACAGGGGTCCCCAACCTTTTTGCACTTAAGAGCACATTCTATAATACCGGCCAGGTGGCGGGCACCATTTATTTTTTTTCAACCAGATGGCGGGCACCATTTATTTTTTCAATGTAAATTTATAGTTGGATATTGTTAATAATACACATAATGTACAAAAAAATATATATTTCAAAAATAAAATCTTAACATATAATTAACGTTTATATTTTTACGCTGTAAAAGTATAGTATGCCCTACAATGTGATTACAATATAATACAATAATTTATAAGAAATTTTAAAAATTAAATTTACTTGTATCAGGTAATAAATAATTTTTTATTGTGTTCAGATAGCGGCGGGCACGCGTAAAATGGTCTGTGGGCACCATGGTGCCCGCGGGCATAGGGTTGATGACGTAATAAGCTTTTTGATCTTATTTTATTAACAATTTTGAAGGCAGCACTTATAACATGATTAAATTTCAATACTTTTGAACACAAGGCATGATGTTAATACAATGATAGTACATAAAATTAGATATAGCATTATCATTTTTACACAATAACAAAACCAATTTTACTGCCAATCATTGCAGGAGTTCCGTCTGTAGTTATTGATACTAATTTGTGAATTGGAAAATTTGTTTGTACAATGTAATTCTTGAATAAATCATAGATATCTTGATCTCTTGTCCTTCCTTGAATTGGAATAATTGTTAATAATTCTTCTGTGGCTGGCATATCAAAAACCATGCAAATAAAAATACATAATTGCACAATACCTGCATAATCAGTAGATTCATCAAACTGTAGTGATAAAAAGTTACAATTGTTAATGTTTTTATGTAAAATCTCTTCAAGATTTCGACTAGTTTCTTCTGTTATAAGCATGGTTATGTTTCGTGATAATGACATATTGAAGTCATTATTTCAGATTTATTCTAAAATTTTCAAATAATACTTCACCACTTTTGATGAAGGCTTCTTTCTGTATTCGTCCATCATGAAAGGGCTTATTTTGTTTAATTAAAGTTTCAGCAACTCTGAATGATGCAATCATAGCAGTTTTTGAGCTTGTATTTTATTTTTCAAAAAATGTTGTTGAATAGTGAGTTGTGTCTTTAACTGCTGTACTTTAGCTTTTCTTAATGCAGTGTCTCGTGGATAATCATCTTTATAATTTTTATGAACAGTATGAAAATATCTTTCAACGTTGACTTTTTTCGATAAAGCCACAAATAATATATGCACATTTGTTTTTCATCATAATAAAAAAAATCTTCCCATTCTTTATGATAGTGATGTTTTTATTTTTTTCATACTTGTACTTGGTTTATTCATTGTAATCCTAATGTATTCACTTGCCAACAAATAAGAAAAAATAATAATATAAGTCTAAAGAAAATTATCACTAGTAAAGTTGAAAAAATATTTAATTTTTAAATACATAAAAACCAGATCTCCTCTGAAAGTTTGGCATTTACAAATATGATCAATAAGTCTTTGATTCTAATTATTATTTTCCCTAAATACTAATATTCACCTTGATAACAGAATAACATCAGTCATCACTATTCTTAGGCCTGAATTAAAATAATTACAAGTAATTTATACTCGGTCTTTCTCTGCACAATCCTACTGGAGCCCTCAGGCTTACACAAATGAAAAGATCTGTGATCTGTTTTTGCCCTATCTGACTATTGGTAGTTACAGAGGCACAGTCTCTGGAAACAATTCCCTCTTAGTGAAAAATCATTAAAACTTTCCACAAAGCCTTCACTGGATTCTTTTTCAGAAGTTTAATATACGTGACAACAGGCAGCAAGCACCATTCACAAAGTGTAAAAAAGCACACTGCTCTTTTCTGCACACTATTTTTATTTTATCACTGTTTCATATCCGGTATTAATATTATAATTGATGATCACTATTTTGATTCGGGCTATCCCATAATGGAATTAAGTCTTTACCAAAATTATCCATTAAGCTTTAATTGTGTATGTGCACATTTCTTTCGCCGCAATTACGTATTTTCAATATTAATTGTACTAATAATTCTTCTTTACTCTTTTGTTTAATTAGTTTTAAAAATAACTTTCAGCTCTAATTAAACAATGCTATCTTTTTTTTCTACAATTAATCTAACAGACATTTACTGAATTGTCATTCCCATTTTATTTTATCCTTCAGCAATCTTTTTTCATTGCTCTTTACTTAAAATACCTTTGTATATTTAACTTTCTTTCTGTTCTCTTTTTTCTGAAATAATTAAACATGGCTTTATAACTTATACAAAATTAAATTTAATCAATCAATATTTTTGCCAAAATATAACATCCTGAATTTATTTTTGATTTTTATATATTTTTGTTTTTTTATATTTTTTGATTCACTTGTGTAGTTAACAAGTAAATACAAGTAAAGAAATTTAAAACCCATTCCCCCTTCCTAGTGTGATGTCAAAAATTTGTTAGAGAGAAAAAAATAATTCATAACAACATTAAAAATAATATATTACAAAAGTCCTCTATTTCTGTGCCTTGGAAAATCCCCGCATTTTCTCTGTTAATGGTCTTTACAATAATTAGACATAAAGTTTGTTTCTTTCTTTGACACCTATTTTTTTTCATAGATAGGGAAAAGTCCTGTTTTCTTTTCTTTGGGGATTATTTGCTAGCTAGATGAAGTGTTTTAAAAAGTTCACAATTTCTTTATTTTAAAATTCATTAAAATCTTTGTTTCTCCAGGACAAGTTATTTTCATTTCTCCTGGGGAAAACGGCAATTAAATATTTCTAAGAATTTTTTACACAAAAATAATTTGATTCTTTTCAGTTTCTTCCAACCTGGGTTTATTTTTGAGATCGACAATAACAACATATGTTATTTTAAATTTAACTATTTTTAAATGAGAATAATTTTGAATTTTTACCTTTTTTGTTTTTTTATATTCAAGTCAGTTCTGAATTTATCATTATAATGTTCACATCAGCTTTATGGTTAACATCTTGGCCACCCCTATTCTTCATGGTGGAATGAGAAGAAACTTAATTATTGTTGGTAGAAATCTAAGGAATGGGAAATGAAATCAAAGATATGTGTATTAGCTCCGTTTTTGACTTTTATGATAATTATATTTGAAATGATGATTGGCCGCTTCATGATGCAATATAGATTTGATGGTGGAGTTTTTAATTTGAACTGATTAAAAACAAGAACTTGCATTTTTTTCTTCTTGTAGATTTAAAATATTCTGTAGATAATATTATTTTTGTCATTTCCAAACTTGATTTATAGAATGCTGCTAATGTTTTGAATGAAGTCTGCAAAGACTTTGGTTTAATGATTAATGTTAAAAAAAAAGCCAAGACTTTTATTAGCTAGTGATAGAAGAAAAATCTTCAGATCTTTTATCTTGATTGATTATTAGTTTGAGATTGTGAATCAGTTTTTTGTAGTAGAAATGTAAATTGAATCTTGTGGTACAACATAGACTCCAATGTGCTGTTACTGCATTTAACAAATTAATAAATAGAATATTTTATTATAGTAGTATAGTAATTGCAATAAAATTGTTTCTGGGAGATATTTTGTCTGATTTGTTGTATGAAATTAATATTTGGATTACAGAATTCTAAAAATACAATGGCAAATCATAAGACCAATCAAAATGTTCTTCAACTTTCTGGATGTGATGCTGTAGAATGTGAGATTGTAAAGGCATATCTTCATTGCATAGAACGTGAAGTGAATAAATGATCATACATTTCCTGAAATATGGGAAATTTATTTGATTTCATTTAACTTATAATGATTATCTCAAAGACACTCTAAAAAAGCGTAATATTGATTGTTTTCATTGGTAATATAGCTGGGAATAAAATATAATAAGAATTACTTCAGGTCAAATAAGCAAACTAAAGAACTACTTTGTAAAATACAGCATATGGAAATATTTGTGATTTATGAATTGGTTTACATAGATATTGCAATATTCCCCCATAACTTTTATTCTTTATCTTTCCTTTTTTTTTTTTTTCAGAATCAGAATAGCTTATGAATGACTCCTAATAATAATAAAATTTAAATATTTTTAGCAATGTTTATATGTAATTCCTGTATTATATAATTTAAAATTTTTTTCAAGTTTCTTCATAATTTTACTTCTTCTGTAGTTACACATGTCTATCTGTTTTATTGTATTTAAATTTATTAATTTGATATATTAAAAATCTAATTGAATTTTAAAAAATGGTATTAGTGAGGAAATTAGATTGTGAAATCAAATTTTATCATTTTGACAGAAGTATTATGTGTGTTCATTTTTAAATTAATTCTAAAGAATTTTGGTATTGCAGTGTACAGCCACCACGAATACTATAAGCAGAGGTAAAGATGTTTAGACCAACAGAAATAAAAGCAATTCAGAAACAAGGTTTTATAACTAAATATTGACTTTATTTGCCACAAGTTACTAATAGTAACAATTTACTAACAAGCTTAAAATAGTTACAATTTATACATATTACTTACGAAATGTCAACAAGGCATACATAAATTATAATAAGGCCGATGTGGCCTGTATAGTCCCTAGGTCCACTTTTGTACTTTCAGTGGTGGAGTTCACTGGGTTACTCCACTGTTCTCATTACACTTGGTTACTTTTATCTTCTCTAGCAGGAGCAGCTCTCACGATGCGAGTGTGTTTAAAAAGATCTCAATTTTCCTTATCTTCGAGTTTTTATATATCTCCTTATAATGTGGAAGGTTCTAGAATATAACTAAATATAATTGTTCTTTATCTTTTAATTAATCACTTTTCAATCTGGTAATGCTTATCATTTATTTTATCTCTAGTTACGCTATTTCTTGAGTTCTAAATATGCACATATAAAGCACCTCCTCTACTTCGAAAATTACAATTTTTAAAATCTAACACAGACTTCCAAATAACTGTTCCTTCCTGATTCTTTATGACTTATGCAGGATTGCTTCCATTTCAACAGTAATGTCCTTGTCTGCTTTGTGCTCTTCATTTACTCCCAGCCTTTTTGTGCTCTTCGTTTACTTCTGGAAAGTCTACCCCTCTATGTAATTTGGAATGTCCGGCACTATATTACTTCTCGTTCTCTCAACTTCTTCTTCCCAATGTCTGTCATGATTTATATGTTTTTGCGTGCTTTTCCCTGTTTTTGTCTCAACTGCTACTATTTGTTTTGATAAATGTTCTTTAATTATGCCTTTCACCCAGTATTTTGCGAGCACATCTCTCACCCAGACTTTTTCTCCCACTGCGTACTGCCATTCTGGGCTATTGTTTTCATTACTTGAAAAATTTTGATCTGGAAAAATCACCAATAACTTTGTGCAGATCTTCTGTCCAAATATTATTTCAGCTGGAGATTTTCCTATACTACTTGTTGGTGTAACTTTGTGCGGATCTTTCTCCAAATATTATTTCAGCTGGAGATTTTTCTGTACTACTCGTCGGTGTACTGTACTGATACAATAAAGCAGACTATAATGGTTCTTGTATATTTGCAGTATCTTCCTTCAGTAGCATTTGCTTTAGCATTCGTACTGCCTTTTCTGCAATTTCATTGGATTCTGGGTGATACGGGTGTGTGGGTATATGACTAATTCCCCATTCTTTCAGAAAATCCTCAAATTTAGTGGATGTGAAACTGGTTCCATTGTCTGATACTATAGTTTTGGGGAAATATATTCAATTCACTTTGAGTATGAGTCGATCATTACTAAAAAAATATAGCCACAGAACGGTCCAACATGATTGATGTGAATACGGCTCCAAGCTTTTTTGACTATAGGCCAGGTCATATAACTTTTCTTTGGTACGTGGGTATTCACTTGGCAATTCTCGCAGATTTTTACGAATTATTCTATCTCAGGATTCATTCCGGGCCACCAAATATAACTTCACGCAAATGTTTTAGTCTGTACAATACTGGGATGGCCTTGATGAATAAACTGCCGAACTTGGCGACGACCACTACTAGGTATCATCCATTAACACACATCCCGTATAGTTTTTCCCTTACATCCTATATAGCTTTATGCAATATCTCAGGCTGACTTCTAGGCCAGCTTTTGCTGATCCATTCTATTAATAAGTTGTAACCATGCTCAGCTTTTGTCCAACTTATGCTACCTTTTTGCTGTCTATTATTACTTTATTCCAGTTGTCTATGTAGTTACTGGTTGGATCCATTTCCTGTGGAGCTGATTTAATAGAGGTCTTTTTAATCTTTCATATTTCTATATCCAGAGCGTCAAACCATTTCTTACCTATATTAGCATTAAGACGACCTTGTACTATATACAGTGGTAACCTACGGACTCTTTTTTAAATTCCTAAACTTCTACTTTCCCTAATATTCTTATAATATTACCACTAGCATCTTTCGCACTTAAACTAGTTCTCATTAATGTAGGGAGGTTTGCACAATTTTTTGTTACTATTTCCTAGTCTTTGACTGCCATCATTGATACACCCGATCCGTATTTAATAATTTCACTGACATCATATATTTGTTGCAATAAGCACCCTGGGTATTATAGATCTTACATTTCTGCCTGTTTACCTTTGGTAAAGTCGGCGATACACTACGATCTTTATTCTCATTTGACCTACATACTTTCTCTAAATGGCCTACTTTGCCACAGGCTTTACAATGCTCTTTGTTAAATATACACTTACGTGCTATGTGTCCTTTTTTTGCACAACAGTAGCTAACAATTTTTCCTTCGACTTACTCTTAGGAGACTGATATTTATTTTCAGTTTTTCTTATAAACTCACTACATTCATTTATTATTAGTAAAATTTCAAAATTCCCTTGATTGGTCCAGAACTATTTCACGGGCTACTCCTATTTTGATTGCCTTGTCATATGCCAAGTCTCTTGAGGCCGTAACTGTTGTCTCAGTCTATCATCACACATCCCCCAAAGTAATTGTCCCAGTAGGGTATCTTCTAATGCATCACCATAACTACAACTCTTAGACAGTTCTCTCAATGATTGATTGTAGTTTCATATTGCTTTCCCCTTTATTTTGCCATCTGTTTCTAAAATGTAGCCATGCTATGTGCTTAGAGGGCTTTGAACTAAAATAATTATTTAGTTTTCCAATTACTACTTAATGCAGCAATTTCTCAGGTTCTTCATAATCACATAACTGATTTGTGATTTCTATCACTTGTTGCCCGGTGTAACATAACAATGTGACAACCTTAATGGAGTCACTGCCAGTCCCATTAATAAAAAGAAAATTTCTCAATCCTTTTGGGGTAAATTTGCCAATCACCAGGACTATTTACATTAAACTCATTTATTGTCACCTGTGGCACAGTCGTCATTTTAACTTTTAATCTAATAAGTATAAAAAAATTTCCCCCACGATTTCCGAATACACAATTCTATTATGATGCAGAATTACAAGTTGAATCCTATCCTGTCGACTGTGCTAGTTTTCTGCTGTGTACAGCCACCACGAATACTACAATTGGGGGTAAAGGTGGTCAGACCAACAGAAATAAAAGCAATTCAGAAACAAGGTTTTATAACTAAATACTGACTATTTGCCGCAAGTTACTAATAGTAAGGATTTATTAACAAGCTTAATATGTTTACAATTTATACATACTACTTACCAAATATCAATGAGGCATAGTCCCTAGGTCCACTTCTTTAAATATTTTTCTGAATTCTATACGTAATCAATACCTTTTTCTAAATATATTTTATCTTATAATTTGTCTATTGTTCACTGTCCTTTCATTCATTTATAAAGTTTCATTGGAATTTATTGCTCATGTATTATTTTTGATGGTTCAAATGTCCCTAGTGATCATAATTTTTAAAAATGGTTTCTGAATATGTGTGAATAACAATAAATCTATTGCAAAAAAATTTTGAGATTGTTTATAATAAAATTTGCTGATGCAAATAAATATCTTCTTTACAATATGGATTTATTCTAATAAATCTATGTTCACATAGCATATGCAATTGAAAATCAGTAGAGATTTGATGTCAGGTATTTTAATTTATTAAAGGTTTTCAATAAAGTTGATGATACCATTCTCGTTTAAAAATTATATGAATTAGATGTTACTCTTAAATTTATTGATTCGGTTAAATTTTTCCTTAGTGGTTGTATGGCATATGTTAAATGTGATTATAAAATCTTGTTAAATATAATTTTAATTTAAATGTTTCATAAGATATTTGATGCTCTCTCAAAATATACTCAATAGCAATACATCATTTCTAATTTAGCCTCTTTCCTATAAAAATAGTGGATTTGTAAATCCAGTCTCATATCTTTTTCATAAAGAGAGATCCCAATCTAGATTAAGTATAGCAGAAATCAATTATTTTCTAAGCATGGCAGGTTTGTTAGGTTAGAGCACATGCCTGATTTTTATCCAACAGCTAAATGCTGTTAAATTATAGCATCCAGTAAACAATTTGCTCACATTTTTTATTCTGATAAAAATATTTACAGATAAAGAATAAATATTAGGGTTCAGTTTATAGATATTTGAAATTACACAATGCAGTTGTTGCAGACAATAGCTATATGTGCTAATATTGACACAAGAAATGAGATAGTTTTGGTAGTCTCTTTATCAGATGATAATTCACTTATTATAACTAATCAGAACAAAAATGTGGCTCCAATAGATAATAGATCTAGTAATTTTAGGAGAAATTGACTGCAGGCATATCTTTTTGAATAAAACCAGTGTCAAGAAAAAGAAAAAAGGTGATCTTGATGATATAATTATTTGACATTCATTATAATAAATGCTGTTTGTTTCGAAGAAGTTGATTATAATCTGAACAATCTCTAATTTTTTTGGAATGGTATTCTCTTACAGAGTAACTAGTTTCAATCATATTTTGACTAATAATTAATTGGTGTCAACTGTCCCAAGTTAATCTGGATTGATTAGTTGAGCGATGATTGTTAGTTGAGCAGTGAAGTGGTTTACTGTCATCCCATGATATTATCTTCATTAGTTTTACTCCCATTTAGATGTGAAATGAATATAAATGCTTGATTTATTAATGTGTGCATAAACTAATAGGTTTTTTTTTTTTTTCCAGTTGGAGTTGAGAAAAAAACAGTTTCATGTTTTGATTTCCTGTATTCACGAATTACAAAGAATTCTAGAAGGTAAAAGACTTTCTTTTAGTGTTTTATTATGTGTTTGAAAATAGGTATTGGATTATTATGATGTAATAAAATTATCAAAGATGAGAGTAAAAATACATTGTATTTAGTTATATGATTTAATAGTTGGAAAGGAAATTACTATCTGCTGACTTTCTTACATTAGTCAGGAGACCTAATTTTTGAGTCAATCCTTTCTTTTTCTGTTTAATAAGACATCCAATTTTATGTTTTCAGATTTCTAAATATATGAAAATGTGTGAATTGTTTTTTATTTAGAGTTTTACTATATTATTTTTTTGTATTAATCTTTTGCTTTCTAGCTTATAATAAATACAAAACAAGCAACACTCTTTATACGTATTGCCACTATATATGCAAAACAAATAAAAAACAGTAATATTAATTTAATCGTGTTAAATGTCTTATCTTGAGAATTACTATTATTTAAACCAGTCAAAGACAACTGTAGTCTTAAATGTCTTTATTTTCAAGAATTTATTTTTGTTTTTTGTTAAAATACAATAAAGCTCATCTGTTGGAGAAAAGAGAGTCAAAGAATACATAAAGAGCAATGTTCAGGTAAAAAAAATAATGACTCCTGTCCATGCATGGAAAGTCTTACTTGTAGCATTCGTCTCTAATCACAATAATTCAGTGATAGTTATTATAAAAAAGAATATGACTTAAATATTCTTTTCAATATTAATTTAAGTACAGCTAACAAATTCTGTAGAATGGAAACTTTTCAATACTATATGTTAAAACTAATGGAAGTGCCCTAGTTATAACCTGAACCATGTGACTTATTCAATCATGAAATATTTCCTGTTGCCAGTCCAAAATTGATGATGGTTTAATATATAGCTCTTGTCTGTCCATAATGGAAGTGTTTTCTTATTGTCTATAGTTGTTAAGCCTATTGATAAAGTAGAAATACTGACACTAAGAAGATAAAATTTAACGCTGAAGAAGTCAGTACTGATCAATCAACATCTAAGAATTTTATTTTAACTGGGACCCAAGGCAAGCACAGTATAGGACACATGCAGAATTACAGAATGTGATGCATAGATATATCTATGACTAATAGTAAGCTTATTTAATTATCAAAAGACCTCAATTATTTAAAAGATTTTCATTATGGTAAAATATGTATATATTTTTTTGTTGTAAATATTAAATTTTTTTTGGTACTGTTTTATTAGCTAATGTCAGTCACTTGACGTTATGCAAAAACACAGAAGTATAACATTACCGGGCCGCAGGCATAAAAATTAATTTTTAATATCTTTATATATTAATGTATGTTAGCGTATCTACAAAATCCACAAGTATGTTTATTTGTTATTTAGTTGATGATGTGGAACTTATGTATATAAATGAGAAGTTGGATGCTAGAAATTAAAATAAGTTCAAATTTTACTCTCACTCTGCTATGTAAGGCGGAACTCGTTTGTAAATAAATTAGACAAGTTATATTTATTATATATGTATACTTAATCAAACCAGATATGTATTAATTAATTACACATTAGAAGGCTAATAATTATGTACATGTCTGCTAATTTAATCTTTGGAATAGAGAGTTACCGTGCGATCTTTTTTATAGATTTAGATATTCAATAAGAATCAGATCTATATGCATAAATAGTTCAACGACGATAGCTATTAATAATTACTCATGCTAAGAATAAAATGCTGGTATAATACCTACAATTAAATTAATTAAATGTCTTTAAGGAAAAAGGGTTTTTTATTCATTTCATAATGGATTGGGTTTTTTTTTTGTAGCATAGTAACATATGGGATGGTATACCTATATATTAATGTTAATATGGTTGTTTGACTGTATCTGCAATACTGTGTAGTGGTATCATGTGTCTATGTTCTTTTATTGCTTTTCAAAATACTTTATTGGCCAATCCTTAAATACTGGAAATGCCCAGAGTGAACTCCTCCTAAATGGGCAAACCAAAAAAATGGACATAAGTTATCGAAGCATGCTTCATCCCTGAACCTGGCTCACACTATGGCTTTCAAAATGAATGGGATTCTGTAGCCATCGAAGCAGTCTCCTTTTGAAGAGAACACTTTCGCTGACAGGAACGGGACTTGCATCTGAACTATGAAATGGATTTGGACATCTCCAATCTCATCGTTTCACCACACACATATCTCTTGGCATGTAGAAGTATGTTGTTGTCCTGTAAAAATGCCACCGTGCCAGCTTCTGTGCATGGCAGTTGCCACAATTTGAAGAGCTTGGTTTTGCAGTCAGCCATTTTATTTGTCACAGACATGTTCTCGCACAAACATGAGCTGGTCAAAATCTTGCTTGGACGTAACCTTTCTGACTTTTTTGAAGATTCCACATTGTGTAGGGAAGCATGGTGATGGGTTTACAATTGTTAGGAGTTAAGAATAGGTCAGATGATTTGCAAGCTAATTTCTTTGACATGCATATTTGAAGAGTTAGGGCAGGCTGAAGTCCAGATACCCTCAGGTGATATTGCAGTGAACTTTGAGCATTGGGATAAAGAGCGCAACACAAAGCAGCAGGCTGGCTGCCAGAACGGCATGCAAAATGGCCTCTTTCTGTGCTTTTGCATAAAAATAAAGCCATGAAGTGGCTGACATGAGCTAATAGAACAGTAGTTTTTTTCTTATAGTTACTAATATTGTGGGGAGCATGCAACTCTTATATGTTGATTGTTACTCTTATTTTAATTATTACTATATTTGTTTTTATCATAATTATTATTTTATTTACGAAATTATTATGTAAAGCAGGAATGTGTCTATGTTAGAAATGAAAAAAGCCTGTGAATACATTTAAAAAATAGATTAATATCTGTCATAATTAAACTTTAATTTTCAAAATAAGAAGCCCATGTATTCCTCTTATATATAGATTCAAGGATCATGATATCAGTGTATGTAAATTAATATTTATAATGATAGATATCAATCCAGATTTTTTATTGTTTTATTATATAAATTATTTAATTGTCTGTACTATTCTTATCTCATTAATCTGATTCCTAATGCATATATGAAGAATTCACTATTGAGTCTGAAAATTCATTGTTCTGAGCTGGGACATGTTAATGGTATGAAATAGATATGATGTTGCTCGAGAGTAATGTATTCATTCAAAATAAAGTAATGCTCATAATATTGTTCAAACCCCATATATAAAATACGGATGAGAATGTATGCTGATCAGGGAATATAATCTGCGTATCTTTTATAAAAGTTATTTAAATAATATATTATTTGGTCGTTATCATCAATCTTAAATATATCTAATTAAGAGTGTTTTTATATTTCTTTACAATGGTAAAGCAAATAGTGTTGAAATGTATAGCTTGATTTATGAATTTATTCATCTGCCTATTTCTGGAAGTCACCAGAAAGGGTACTATTGAGTTTTCTAGTACAATATATATATACTGCATATACTTTTGGGGTGGAGTCAGTTTGCTAATATCCACCCTTTACAGTTTTGTTATTGTAGTTTGTTATTACTATATGATTATTCATATTATAAATAGATGTGAATTGACTTTATCATTAGCCAGTATAGTAAATTAACTGGCTTTTATCTCAGGAATTTAAGTTGGCAAAAATACTATGACTTTCCTTTTCAAATGCCTGAAAGTTCTTAACTGAGATATCTGTTTAATTTTTTAGAATGTATCTATAAATACTCTTCTATTATATTCATGTGAGGTAGAAATAATTTATGATCCTTATTGTCTGAAAGTGATAAAATCATCAATCAAAGTAGCAGTTGGTGTTCAAAGACATAGAATATTATGAATAATCGAATTACTGACCTAGGCCGCTATTCAGCGATAATTTGTTATTGCTATAATTATAAATTATTTTCAAGTAAAAAAATATTGGAATGAATTGAAAGAACTGTCTAATATTAGATGTGATATTATTGGACTTTGTGAAGGTAGAAGAGAAAGTAAAGACAGTTGATTTGAAAAACCATTGTGTACTTAGATATTGCAAGAAAAATTAGAGTGGATTCATTACAAATATAAGAATAACATTAGAGATTGAGGGCATGTTATATAGAATGCCAAAACGAATGTATTCATCTTAATGAAATATACCAAATACAGATAATTCCGATTTAAGCCCGAACATCTTCTCATTTTAATTTTAAGGGATTTTTATATAGTTATACAGAATGATATTGATCAGATTAAGCAACTTTCTAAACCTGTCATAGGAGATTATATTGAAAGATTAAAGTGCTAATAAATAAATTTGATTATGGAAATAGAAGTAAATAAGGATGTATACATGTGGAATTTAAAGAAGAAAAAAATCTATATATTATGGATTTTTTTCAAAAACAAACCAAAAAATAAATGGATTAACTTTCTAAACCTGTCATAGGAGATTATATTGAAAGATTAAAGTGCTAATAAATAAATTTGATTATGGAAATAGCAGTAAAGAAGGATGTACACATGTGGAATTTAAAGAAGAAAAAAATTCTATATATTATGGATTTTTTTTCAAAAACAAGCCAAAAAATAAATGGTTTATATTTTGAGTAATAGAAAATTTATATGTCAAGAATAATGTATTTAATAGTAATTAATGAGATGTATGTGTTAATACAAAAATAGAGTGACAAAAGCTGTTAAGAAAGACAGTATTATTAACAGTTGATATTTCTAACCTTCAGAAATACTCCAATGAATTAAACTAGAACTTGCAAATCATTTTCAAATGTGAATGATTTAAATAAGAAGATATTTTAGTAAGAATGGTATACACAGATAAGTATAAAAAAGCAGCGATTCACCAGTAAATTTTCAATTAATACAATGCAATATATAAAGGAAAATAAAGTACTCCATTTAAAAGATTCCAATATATTAGCAAAGAAAGCTGTAGATAAGAACAAAAGTGTAAAACAAATCTTGGTATTGAAAGGAAAGTTTTTCATTTATAAAAACAAAAATTGGCATTATTACTAAAAGAGATATGACATCATGACAAAAGTGAAAATAGTTCTTATAATTTTAATATCTTTTGAAATACCAAACATTAATTAAATGATGTGATGAAATTTAGAATTGAGTCTTTGAAGAATGGAAAATCTCCAGAAAATGATGAAATTATTATCAATATCTTAAAAAAAGTAGAGAAATTGTTGGCAAAGCTACAATGTATACCAAATGACTAAATGATGAAGATATATTGAATGAATGAATACAGTAGAATATTGATAGTTAGAAAGATCAAAAAATATAAATTATAGATCCCATTAGTCTTTTATCATTTCTATTTAAAAAAAAATTCTGCATGGAGAACTTTGAACTTAAGTCAATCAAAAGATCAAGTTGAATTTAAAAAAAAGTATTAAGATACATTATAGAAAGGACCAATGAGTGGAAATTTTTTTATTGTTTAGATTGTAGATTATGATAAAAACATTCGACTCTGAAGCATTTCTGAGTATTTTAAGTTTTGGAACATTGAGATATAGTTAAGACCCAGAATATTGTCAAATTCTGAAGTATATTAAAATGCAATAGCATGAATTAGATTACATAATGACATGAAGGTGATTAATATTAGTAATAAGATAATTCCATATCCAAAAGTTTTTAGAATAATTTTGTTAAGTATTTCATAGACTGCAATGTACATGAGATATTTTTTTTTATATAGTGCGATGTTTATGAATTGTAATAAACTAAAGATCAGCTTTTCAAACTAATGCACATGCACTTTTTATGGAGCTTAATAATAAATGAATACTCTCATCTCCAACACAAGATAAAGTCTTTGTGAAAGAATAGAATGAATCTACCTATTCTTTCAACCCAAACACTTAAGTATGGGCAAATCTTAAGTACTGGGAATGAGAGCATGAAGATATTAACCAATCACTTTAAATTACTTTTACTATGTCTGAATGAATGACACCTGCAAAATTTACTAGAATTTACGATATGTCATTCTTAAATGAAATTAAACATATGTAAATGAGATATTTATTTTATATAGCGTGATGTTTATGAATTGTAATAAACTAAAGATCTTCACGCTCTCATTTCCAGTACTTAAGATTTGCCCATACTTAAGCATTTGGGCTGAAAGAATAGGTGGATTCATTCTATTCTTTCACAAAGACTTTATCTTGTGTTGGAGATGAGAGTATTCATATATTATTAAGATTCATAAAAAGCGCATGTGCATTAGCTTGAAAAGCTAATCTTTAGTTTATAGACTGAAATGGTAAATTTAAGGAAGTAAAAATAAATGGAACATTATGCAAATCATTTAGATTTTGCAGATGATGTGGTTGCTTCTGCAAATAATACTCCAGAATTTCTATGTTGCAAGAGCTATTAGATGCACCAAAAAAAAAAAAAAATAGTATTAAAATTAAATGATAAAAAGACTAAAATAATGTTTAATAGCTTTTCAAAATAAGAAAATAAAGATTGATAGTAATGAGTTAAGGGAATTTAAGTTTCAAACCCTTCAATGATATTGCTTGAAATATAGTAGATGTAATTATTCATAAAATTAAATTTGGATGGGATGTGTTTGGTAGAAGTAAAGTTATATTTAAAAAAATATGCTTATGTCTTTAAAATAAGTTCTGTTTAGTGAATTTTTTTTTTTTGTATCTAAGAAAGAAATTTTAAAATTGGCAAAATAAAATTATTATACTATAAAAGAATTTGCGAGCTTTAATTTCAGATTTGACACATTAAAAAAGTTCCATATATCCAGATAATTGTAGTTCTACTTAAGAAATGGTTGAGATTTTATAAAGTATTCATGAAATTGTTTGTATTTTATGAAATCTTCAGATTCATATTAACTAAGATATGTAATGAATGAATTTAGTTTTCTAATATTGCTTTCAAATTATTTACATTTACCAGACCCAATTATATGTGAATATATATTTGCAATGGATCTTATACCATCAATTATACAATGAAAAAATCCTCAAATCAAGCACTACCATTCTGCATGAAAGCAGGTTCAATTGAAATAACAGAAAGCCTACAAATGTCATACTGATACCATTTTCCCACTCACACATAGTCTGAACTACCTCATTTCATAGAAATATGTTTTTATCATTTGTTATGAAACATGCTTAAATTTGAAAGCCTATTTCAAATACGGCTTTTTATTGATTGAAGCAAGTTAGCATTATTCATAACAGTTTTAGTGGGAATACAATGTGCTGCATTTAATTTGTCACCAGCATATAATCAAATTACAAAGAGAGTCAACCAAATTAAAAATTAGACAGCCATTGCAATCAGCAATATAAAATAAAAATATTCATGAATAGAGGTGTCATTCTTTAAGCTGTTCATAATTGTGGAAGTGGCATTGATGCCAAAATCTGAATACTATGCTTTTTGGTTGTTTTTAATTTGATCATAACTGGTCACATAAATTAATAGCACATGGTTTGAATACAAATATACTCAACATATTTAAATTACAAACATTATGA
This sequence comes from Epiperipatus broadwayi, assembly GCA_028023455.1. Taxonomy (NCBI): domain Eukaryota; kingdom Metazoa; phylum Onychophora; class Udeonychophora; order Euonychophora; family Peripatidae; genus Epiperipatus; species Epiperipatus broadwayi. Next base: position 283,567 of record JAQFVV010000458.1, read on the forward strand.
TTCTATAATAGTTTGTGTTAAGAATTAGCAAGCAATGGCAAAGCTATCATGGATGATGATGATTTGTAAGTGAAAGAATCTAATGTCTATTTGCTTCAACCTGTCTTTCGGCAGATATTTAGATATAAATATACATATGTATGAATATAAAATCAAATGCCAAAAATTAAACTAGACAATTTATAATCAAGTCACTAGTCCAAAATTAAATTATAAATCTTCTCTGCCAAGGCAGATTTATCAAGATCAAAGTAATATAAAAATATATGCTATCCAAATTATGGGAAATTAAAATAATATATATTTGTTTTTTGTTTTGCATTTGAGAAGACTGTTTTAGCAAGAAAATGATTGATAGTGGATTTATATATAATTTTGGCTAGTGATTTAATTGTGAATTGATGTATTTGTTTATGTATGAATATATATATATTGAATCAATATTTAATATGTGATTGGATAGATTGTCAGATACTTATTATTAAAGTGAACTTCTCATTGAGCATTTGTTTTCATTATAGGACTTTCATTTATTAATTAACTTGCAGTCTTAGATTAGATTACTCAGTTAATTGGGTGAAGCATTTACTTTTTGATATAATATATATCTCTCCAATAATTTTGTGTGAAAAATATATTATGGAAAAAGAATATCCAGTAAATGCCTTATTGCATTTGCAGTAAACTTTTATATTTACTATTAAAATTAAAAAATAATGCAACATTGTAATATATAATGATGAACCATTTTGAATAACAGTCAATATTAAATATATAAATAAACAGTACTGTATTTAAAGATCTATTAGACTGAAAATACCAGAAAGCCATTATCCAAGATTTAAATATTCACCTGAATTGCTTCACCAATTAGGAAATCAACTTCTATCATAATTAATATCTTAATTATATCTAAATCTTATACAAATTAATTATCTTTAATATTTAATGCAAAATGTAAAACGTCTATAAAATATGCTGGTTAAACAAATATAATCTATAATGTCAGACCCACTCATTTTAAAGAGAGAAATAATTTTATTTTCATTCTAAAAACCATCTTACATCAAATATTCTGTGTATATGTAATAAAATAGAACAGTGATGTTAATTGCAATATAGTACTTACATACATATACATTTAACATCATTGTTTTACTTGCTTAATAATTCATCAATACATATATAAGAATTAGTATGTAAAAGCGTTAGTTATATATATGAATTTTATGTAAATAAGATGACTAGATTTGCAGATATCTTATCTCTAATGATTCCATAGAAAGCTAATTAGTATTATTACAAATAGACAATAGATTAATACATATATATATACATTGTATTTTACTTATAAATATGATAAGAATTTTTACAACTTAATAATAAAAACAATTATAATTTTTTTTAGTACAATTTAATATTAAAGTCAGTCTCATATATACCTTCTTAATTATAGATGTAATTTTGTTTATTTGTAGTTGATGAAGAAAAAGCCAATATGGAAGGAGAAATGGAGACTTCTCATACAATTAATTTAAATTAATTTATAGTGATTTTTTTTTATACTCATCTAGCAATTAAAAGTGCTCATTTTTGTAAATCTCTTTAATTAATAAAAGATATAAAATTTATATATATAACTGGTCATAGTCATTTATTACAAAATTTGATATTTTATTGTTCAAGTTTCCAAACATAAATGTATCTATGTATACTCAGTCATTGTGATTACTTGCATACAATATCATTTAGTTAATTAAATTTATTTTATTATAGATGATAATAATCATTATTCATTTATTAATAGCTACTCATAAATCGTATGGCCATCCTATCTACATAAAAAATGCAATAATGAAGAACAAAAAGTTAAAGATTAATTTTGTGCCAACTATAAAAACCAATTTGTAAAACAGTCATTCATCGGGTTTGTTTAATCTGTCTATATAATATTTTGTGATAGTTTCTTTAAAACTCTTCTGCAACAATAAACTATTTTCCCTGAAAATTTTTCAGTATATTTGCCAGATTATTGTCCCAATCCAGCAAGCTAATGGTATTACTAGTCAGTCTTTCCATTATCATTTTCAGAATACAAAGATTTTCCATTATATAATTAAAATTTTTTCTGATGTTATCATGTTGAAATCTGCTGCACCTCAGCTGCAAAGATATTTAAACTGGTAAAAAAAATATTCTCAAAGGGATAATTATTTAAGTTAAAAGTTACAGAGATTTTTCCTCTAGTCTTGGCTGATACAGCACCTACATGTTTTGAAAAATACAACCAAAGTCCTTTTACATTACATTTACGGTATTAAGAATTAATTCTATGGATCATTTTTTGAATTAGAAAAAAATAGCATAATTATGAGCATACTGTAAATGTAGAAACCAAGAAAATAAAGTTTTTGTTTTTAATCAAGTCAAATTGAAAATTTTACTATTAAACCTATATCATATTTAGATTCCTGGTTAATGAAGATGCCAATAAATTATATCAAAGATAACAATCATGAAAATAAAATTTGTTGATTATATATTAATCTATTAATGCTAGTTTTCATTTCAAATGCTTTAGATTTTCCATTACCAATATTGTTTTGTCTCATACCATCATGTAGAAGCTACAATCAGCTAATTTGAAACTTTGCTGCAAACTTTTTCATTTAACTGACTCAAATATCTTATTAAATTGATTAAAGCAAAATATTTCTTGCATTGGCTTGGGATTCAAAACCATATCTATAGTTCCTTTGGATGTTACTAGGAAATTTGTGTTCACTCTCTAGAAGTAAATGTTAGTTATACTAAATTTCAATAATCAATTTGAATTTTCAAATTAGTCATGTTACTGAGATACAAAATTATTTTAAGGATTGTTGTAAGTAAATTTTTTTTTGGATTTACTAAAAAGAAAAATTCAATTTTTCTAACAAATGTATTATTAGTGAAAAGTAAAAGAAAATGTGGCATTCTATAGTTTAGTTATAAAATGACTGTGAAGCTTAATAAGAAATATAGATTTAAAAACAAAAAGCTGAAAATAATATTTAAACAGGAAAAACAATTATATTGAATCAACTTATATATCTTTTAATGATAGTGTTTTAATAACAGACAAAAACTGAGAATTTCAATTGCTTTTTTAAAATAATGCATGAAATCAAAATGATTGCATTTAATGATGTATCTAATCACTTCAATGAGATTTATGCAAAATATTCATTTAGATGAGGTTGAAACAATTTTTAAAACATTGATTGTGCATCAGATGGGAACTGAACTAGTGAAGATTTAAAGTATGATAGTGATATATTAATTTCAAAACTACTAAAATTTGTAAAAATATGAACATAAAAACTCATTTGATCTTAAGAATAATTCTAGTTTCAATTTATAAAAACAACAGGGCTAAAAAAAGACTGCAGTAATTGTCATGGAATATCATTTCTATAATAAGATTAAAATTGAAAGAATTTTGTTGAACAGGTTGCTTCTAATCATAGGAGACTGTTCTAGAAAATCTAGAAAGATTATTGATATGGCTTTTGTTGCTAGGAAAACAATAATTTAACATGAATAAAATTATGTATTACTTTTATTAATTTCATCAACATTTGACTGTTAAGTGTTGAAAAAATAGCTATGTGATGATTTTAGTCATTAGATTAGATATTTACTTGATATAAACAAATCTTTTCCATTTCTGTTTTCTCATTATTTTAGATCACTTAGACTGATGTAATGTGATCATCATCTGCTTTTCATGCCTTGTTATCTCAATTGAAAATGGGATAGTGTATTTATGCAACTACATTTACAATTTTCCTCCATTTTTTTAAATCCTAAATGCAAGTTTGTAAGAGTTTTAAAGTATACAATGCTCAATATTGAGAAAACAACATTGCAAACAGGCCCATCAGAATGGAATTCTTAATTGTGATCTTGCATGAGCCACATAATCAATGCTTCACTGAAAATAAATTTGTTTTAGGAGTTTATTCAGAAAATGAGTATGCTTGGGCCAATAATTAGCATCCTTGCCTCTCATAAAAGTGAATGAGCTTAGAAAATCTAAAATGATCCATCTTGAAAATTACCTGAAAGATTGCATATTTAGAGATAATTGGAATGGAAATTAGTGAGAATAAAGATAAGTATTTTCTTTTTTTAAGTATATGAGCATGGAATGTGAAAATATGGATTTTTCAAGACCTAAATGTATAACTTTGTAGTTATCATAAGTTTAAGATAATATAAATACTTTAAATAAAAGCCATCTTTCAGAGGCAGGAAGTTTAAACTAACAAATAGTCAACTATTTTTTTGTATATTTGCTCTACTTATATTGATAGCGTTACCATCCATATACCAATATAGCACAAAAGGTTTCATTACAATTTTTTTTGAAAACATGAAAATATTATAATTTACTTTGAAAACAATCTAAAAATCATATATTTAGTGAACAAACAATAATTGGAAAACAAGTTATCAATACAAAGATTCTGTGAGAAATTTTATAAATATGCTAACAATTGCTTATTTAATTTCTTAGGAATATTTTTATTGTTGACTTATTGAAAATATTTTTCAAATATTTATTCACTAAATGTATTATTTTTAAATTTTTTTTGCTTAACTGTCATCATTAAATAATTTCTCATAGAATCTTTGCATTGATCATTTATTCAATCATTTGTTCATTAAATATATTATTTTCTGAATTGTTTTCTAAATATCTATGTATTTTAATAGACATGCTCTCAGAAATAGATATTTAAAATCAAATAAATTCAAGAAATAGCTTACTTTTATGAGTTGTTACTATTTCCTACTTTCTAAAATATAGACTAAGAAGATAATTTGGTGCTGATTGTATTGCACATTAATTCAAAACTTTAATTAAAAATAAAACTGGTCGAAAAATGCTAATTTTTATATTGCACATGAGTGCTCAATTTAAGTTCATAAAAATGCTTTTATATAGATAGTCCAGCTATTATAATTTTAAATTTTTTTAAACTGGGTAAAATTAACTTATTGTAAGTCTACAATTCAAAATACTGCACAGGATCTCTAGAGAACAAGAATACTTTGATGTTGTTATTTATTGGAAATTTTATCAATTCTAAATTTAAAACATTTTCTCCCTCATAATTATTATTAAACATTTTAAAGCTGACTTAAAGAAACTCACTTGTAAGTCTACAGCAATTCAAAATATTGCACAGGACTCCTTTACAGAACTAGATTAGTTTGATCAAACATTTATCAGAAATTTTTTTATTAATTCCACAATTAATTTTTTATAATTCCTAATGAAATTTAAAACATTTTTCATCTTAAATAATTTTTTAAAGTTGAGTGAAGAAACTTAGCTATTTTTAAACTTACAACAATTAAAAATACTGCACACGATTCCCTAATATATTTTCATACATCGTATTTTGTGGTTTTTGATTTTTTATAAAAAATATGAAACTTATCGATTAGCTTTTTCTTTGCTATATTGTAGTAACTTCATCAACAAATAGTACACAACTAATACCTTATTCTTATATACATCATTTAAAGAAAGGCTTAAATTATTTTCACTTGCAATTTTTTTTTACAGAATGGAAATTTTCATAATCCAGTCATTAATAAAAGCAATAGATAATATGACTAATGAATCTTTAATCACAGCCTAATAATAAAAACTAACAAAGACGAAATAATTTTTGTCATTCATTAGACTAGGTTATCCACTTAATGAATATTTCTGTAATGTCATTAAGTGAATAATCTCTAGTTTAATGAATGACTAATAAAAATTATTAATATACTTTCAAGAAGTAGTTTGTGTCAAAGTTGTGAGGGCGGTAAGTTTGACACATCAATTAAACTAGTAATTGGTTAACTATATGTTTAAGAAATTGTGATCTGAGTCAACTGATGACTGACTGGTTTAGCACAAAATGTACATCCTGGGGATCATATATCTTTTTCACATCTTTGTCATATGTTTATAAAAACCAAACAAATTTCATTTAAAAATGAATACCATTAGTGAGTCAAATGTGCTTATTTTAATACTATAAATCATGTCATGGCATAATATTTATTAATACTAATCTCAAAGCAATTTTGATCTTAAAATGAATGGTATTTCACTTTAATTGCACTCGGTGATGAAATCAATTTACACTTCTAACAAATAAAAAGCCTTCTAAACCATCCACAAAGAAGATTGCATGTAACAAATTAATGCCAAATCCTTTTTTTCTTTTTATAAAATGTGTTACATTTTAAAGTATTGCTTTACTGCCTTTCTGCAACTGTTGAACTTAATGGCTGGTAATATGCATTTGAGTAAGGATGTAAATTGCTAAAATTGGTAATTCATATTTTACTGATTTCATTTTTTAAAAAATATAAACATTACCTTCTAAAAAAATAAATTGCAAACATCTAAAAAAAAAAAAACAACAAATTATGTAGTGATAAAAAAAATCAAACAATTATTTTTTTTTTTTAAAAAAAAAAATTTTAAAGTTTTGCCAAAATATTTCAATCCTTAATTTGAGAAGCCTGAATCAAAGGCAATTATATTAAATTTGCACACTTAACACCTATGTTCATTTTGTCATTGCTTATTTATCAGAATTAGATTTAAATATTGAAGCAATGTTGTTGTGTCAATACTAATGCATGTGTTGGTAAGAATTGTAATGGCATTAAAATTGTTTATAAATAAAAATATGAAAAAAAATATGTTAGAGACACAGATTATTACTTTGATGAAAGATTATGATACCACAAAATATAAACATTAATTCCTTTTTTCAATATTATTAAAAAATTTGATATTCAGAATAAACAACATTTGTGCAGAATTTTCTTAAAGAATATGATGTGGATATAATTATTACTTGAGTTCATCAAATAGAAAAAAAAAGTGTAATTAATGATAATTTAAAAATAAATATTGTTTGATTGGGTAATAAAAGTAATGTATGCTTTTCAATATATTCTAAAGTCAAAAATTCAGTGACTTATTAAGAAGTGTGATCTTGAAAAAGAATATACTGTAATTGTAAAATTTTGAATATCATACTTTTGAATATAAGAATTAGGATGGACATTTAATTATATATCCACACATATATATATAATATATTTAAATTTAGTCATCTATCCAATTTGATGTTAATAATATTTGGTAATATTAAAAAAACTACAGGATTCTGATGAGACTTTTTAAATAGGTAATGTTTACTTCAAAATTACTTGTTAAAAAAGTTCATATCTGTCTAAGTTATGCCACTTGATGTTAAGGATATTTTTCCAATTTATAAGAAATAAACATGAAAGGTTGCATTAATGCTCTGATATTTACAAGTACAAAAAAAAAAACACTTAATAGATTGCTTCTAGTTGTAGATGAATAGTTAAAAGATATTGTTTTAGAGAAGACAATTGGTTACTGGAGAATGTGATTTTATATTAGTTTTATTGCAATCCAGCATCATGAGCAAATATGCAATTTATTGATTTGACAAGTATTCAAGGTTTATAGTAATGTTTGAAAATATTTTATTCACATAATTTGTTCATATTGGACAACTTTTACGTGTCGTATGAGGAAATATAATAAGCATGTCAAATGAAAATTGGTGCTAAATTTGTAAATGTGATATGTTTGGTGATGGGATTTTTAATTTGAATTAATTAAAAACAAAAACTGATATCCTGGCTTCCAGACTTAAAGTATGCTAATTGATTGTACAATCATGCCAATTCAATGAATGATCTACAGAACATTCTTAATTTTTTGAATGCAAGTTATAAATAATTTAGTTTAGTACTTAAGATTTAAAAAACTTCATTTAGCAGTTAATTGTGGAAGAAAAGTATTCAATTAGTTGGTTAAAGAATGTGGGCCAATTTTCATATCTGTACTTTTTTGGATAGAAATACAGATTTGGATATGGAGTTGCAGTATCGACTCAAACGTGCTTCAATTGAATTAGTTGTTTACGACTTTTTCCTTTTTGTTTAAATTTTGATTCTCTATTGATTTAACATAAAGCCATTGGAAATTTTCACTTAAGATTGCTCTAGTATTCTGAAAATATGCAAAATCAAAAAACTAATTTGAATATTCAATTTTCTGAAAATAATACCTATTCTACCATTATATGGATCATCTTAGTTAAATTAAACATGAAATGAATGAATGAATGATAAGACTATCTAAAAAAATTATGAACTTAAATATGATTTTTGGAAGAACCCTAATATAATTTTAGATATGCAATATTGATTGTTTTCATGGCAGAAATAAGTTTATAATATAATGGATTGTTGTAATTAGACAAATTATCAAAGACTTTCAGAATTAAAAATTTTCTTGGAAAAAAGGTTAAAACACAGCATTGACAGATATCAAATAAAAATTAAAGAAACAGCTAAATATGGTTGAATTTGCAACTTATTGATTATTCTTTTTTTTGTTGTTATTGCTTTTGTTTGAATTTTTTTTTTTTCTGGAGTTTATTGTGATATTTTGTGTGTTTGTGTAAGTTTTAACAGATTTTCTATATACTAATATCTTTCCCTTGTTCAAAAACTTTAAAGATAATAGCTAAATTCATTTAGCTCAGACATGTAAACAAATGTACATATTTGTCTAAAGTCTGTCAATACCTTAGATAGTGCACTTGTAATACAATTTACCACTAAGGTAAATACTTACATTTTGCTTTAAAATTTTTTATTATAATGATTAATTTCCATATTATTCAAACAATGTTATTTTAAACTTTCATATGGAGTTTACAATAATAATTAAATGTTTGTTTTTTTTTTTTAAAAAAAAAAAAAATACACATTTTATTTTTGAGATAAGTATTGTTTTATTAAATAAAAAGTTACAGTTTTAATAAAATCAGAAATTGGCAAAAAAACATACAAAAATAACTAATCATTTCTGCATGAGACTATAATCATTGAATAATGCAGTAGTCTTGAGTTGGGCACTTGCATGGATCGTGATCTCAATGCAATTGGGGGGGGGGGGAGCACAAATGCTTGAATTAAAATCAAAAATTGAAGTGGCATAGTTGGAATAATCTTAGAAATCAAATTTGTAAAAAGTGCGTTAAAAAGTAACAGCATATTATTATAAAAAGGCACAAAAGTGGAAAAATCAGTTTATTTAGAATCATCCTTTCCTACAATATATAAACATGATTTAAGATAATGTTATATAATTTATATATATAAAACAATGCAATACAGTATTCCCCCATCCCTCATAGTTGAGCTTTTACATAAATAAAAAACTAGATATTTTTTTAAAAATATATTTGTGATTTATTATTATCTTAAGTTAGACTGAATCAAATATTAAGGAAATGTCGGAGGGGGGGGGGGTATTTGATTTTATTATTGGGCATTATCATTTTATTATAAATATTCTTAATTTCAATATTATTTTATATATTTCTATCCAAAAATAACAGGAAAAAGGAAGTCTTTATATATATATTTAGGATACTGTTACTCATGTATATAAATTATAGATTATAAGAATCATGGTTTTCACTAGTTCTTACTGGATTGAAAATAAATTTCATTCATTTTGAAAAGATTGAGTTTACGCAAAAACAAAACTATTTAATAAAATTTATAGGCTGGAGTATAAAAGTTTTACAAGATAGAGATGATTGACATTTCTATTGCTCTATTACAAATACAACCACCTAATGAAATCAAATTCTTGAATTTAAATTAACGAACTCATAATCATAAAATTTCATTCAATAAACTTCAATATTTGCACTTCAAAATATCAAAAGACAATGGAAAAGTCGTGAAGAAATTTCAATTCAACAATTTTTTTCTTTTACAATTTGAATATCTTTAACAGATTTTCACATTTGTTATGTGAACCTAATTATAATTTAAAATAGTAATAAGAAACTATATCTGATTAGTCCTAAAAACAAAGTATTATTTTATTAAAAATTTATTATTTAGTTAAGTCACTTACTAATATCTTTTACAATATTTAATTGTATGGTCACTTGCTTTATATATCATATAATAATCGATCACAAAAGTGATATGAACATAACTGAATTCCTTTTTTTTTTTTTAAAAAAAAAATTATTTTTTACTCAATTATACGTTAATCCATGAATGTTGATTTTATCAATCTCATCACTGGGTTAAACTGTCTAGAATGGAGCCAGAATTTTTCAGGTAGTTCATGATTTATAAGGGCAAACTTTTTTTCAGATAGTTGATATATAACAAACCAATAATTGATAGATGAGTAAGTTATGCATCTATATTCATTCCAAATATTGACATATTTTTGTTGAATAAATCAGGATAAAAATGTTTCAGTGGGAACAAAAGTAGTATGAAGATAGTTTCTGAAATATAATTATCTGCTTTTAAATTCATTTGTTAAAAAAAAAAATCTCTGTAAATAATACTTAAAATAATTAAGTCTGCATATTGATTAGGAATAATTCATTCATACTTAAAAAGTGTCAGTATTTTGAATTAAGAAAAATTTTATTTTTCACTATATATGTATCTGTAATAATGCTCAAACCTAAATGGGTTTATAAGTAATCATTAAAACCAGTCAACACTTAAACAACTCCAATATCAATAACAATTGATAATCTCAAAATGTTGTCAAGACAACACTTATTCTATCTTTACTGTTAAGATTGCTGATTCTAATATTGGAATTGCCTAAGTGTTCCTTGAGATTGTTGATTCTAATATTAGAATTGCCTAAGTGTTTCAATAAATTATACATATAATACATTTTAAATATTGATTGGTGGTATAGTGGTTAACATAGCTGCCTTCCAAGCAGCTGGCCTGGGTTCGCTTCCCAGTCAACGCATTTGACATATGAAAAAAAAATATATATTTATTTTCATTTATAATTACTTTTATTCTAATTTCAACATGTAAATAATTCTTAACTGAAATTTGTTATTTTAAGTAAAATATTAGGTATTTACTTAATACAAAAAAAAAAAGTTTGGTAAAGCTAAGTTTGAACAGCTCTTGTGATCTGAAATCTTGTAAGACAAATGACACCAAATACAATTAAGATTTATAATGATTTTATAATATAGAAGGTAATACTTCACTGAAATTTATTTATTATTTATATTTAACTAATTAGTTGATGTAGAAAAGATTAATCTTAACATTTAAAAACATGCTTATATTATTTCAGAAGTAATTTTTTATTTAAAAAGTTATGAATTCTGGTCTATAACTAAGCTCAAATTGAGAAATCTTATTTCTAATAAAGAAAAAAAATTACAATAATCAAGCTTTTGGAATACATATTCAAGAAATTCAAAATTTTATTTTTATGTATTTACAAGATTACTCATTGGTTAAACGAGGCAAACTTGTAGTTGGGATGCGAATAGAAAAATATTTTAAAAGATGAAGAGAAAGGACAAATCAATTTTCTATAAGAAATAATATATTTTAATAAATTCTCAGTATGATTATCATCTACTGAAATATGTGTTCATTTTTTGGCACATTTACTGATTCTCAAAATTTTTTTTTTAATATTAAATCCCTCACTATTTACTTTAGAGCAGCCTTTCCTAAAAATATTGAAAAATATAAACTTGTTTCTATAATGCATTTTGACTAAACCAGTCATTTCAGGTGGTCCAGATAAGTATATCTAAATTATATATTTGTCACTTGAAAAAATGGCATTTATAAATTAACAAATGTATTTTTTTTTTCTTTTCTAAAAATACTTCTAATTCACCTGCAATATTCGCTTGTATTTATTGCAGTATTTTCTCCACTTTTATTGATAATATATCATCAAATCTAATGTAGAAGTTATCAGTAAAGTTTTTTCTATGATCTTTATTTTTCTTTTCAAGCAAAAAGATATTTATATTTGTCAGAATTTCTAGATCTTTGGCAACAAATATTGATCATAAGGGTTTTTCTTTTGGTATGTTTGAGATACAGACTCTTTGGCAGTTATTGTTATAAGTTACTTAAATGTATCACAGCGAGAAGGAATGGATGGGTTTCTATTAATATTCCTTTCAAAATATCTAGTATGTTGATTTTAATTCATTTTCAGCTATGAGTGGGTGAATTCTAAGTTTTTGTTATTTATGATGGAAATTACTCAATATTAGCAATTTATTGCTAAACAACGACGAATCTTTATTTGTTGAAACAAAACATAAATCAGGGATTGTCTGTGTGCCACATCTGCTTGATTGGAATGTGTCAATTTTTTTGGCATCATAAATTAAATGCATGATATTTAAAATTGCCATTCTAAAATTTGGAAATATGCATTAACTCCAGATTGCTACATCCAAAGGCTAGTATAAAAATTGAATTCTCTGAAGAATGTAGACAATACAGACAAACTGGGAGAAAAATAGAACCAATTTATAAACATTTCATGTCCAGATTATATAATCAAATTGGGATCGCTAGATCATTGATCTATCTTCAAGAGAGGCTATTTATTTGCTACATGAAATAAAGTTAGACATATTATGTTTAATATACATCACATAGAATTTTAAGATGCACATTATAGGAATGCTGATTAATATATAGAAATGAGCAACAGTAACCATTAAATGAGCACTTTATATTTTTAGCACTGTCTTTCTAGTTATGTTAATACATTAGACTTTATGAATATACAGCTTTTTTTTTTCATAAATAACAGAAGTGCTCAATGTTAGGCTTTAATGTATCTCCAGGCTTGTTAAATATTAAATCTTGTAATTTATCAACAACACGTGATCACATAGTAGATATTATGTACTAACATGATAAATATAAGATTAATCCAACCATCACCAAAAACATTTCTACAAATTGTGTTTAATTTGCAAAATAAGGTTTTTCTATGGTAATCCAGCAAATTAACAACTTATTTTTTTCCATATTTTCTTAATGTTCAATCAAAAATAATTTTGTTCTCTGCAATTTTAAAGAAAAATAGTTGGATTAGTTGCATTATTTTTCACTTTCCTTTTGACTAATTAGTTTGGCAACCTCTTTTGAAAATTAATGTTAAAACATTTGGAAAAACAATAAGTTCGCAATCAATAAAATACTATAAATAATGGAAATAAATAAAAAAGATGAAGATAGTCGGATTGAAATAGTAACTGAATGGAGATAATATCATTTGCTTATGGAATTATTATGATGGGAGAGAACTATAGTAATCTACAAATCCATTTGTTGCTAAAGTAGAAGAGGAAAGAGTAATCTGAAAGTCTATGTCTGCATTGATTGATTGATAGTGCAGTGAAGAAAAAAATAAATTGAAGATTATGTTATATTATAATAATACTAAGACTAATACTTGTGTAGTTTTTGGCCAATTATACGTTTGTTATGAAAATAGTGATTGTTTTCAAAAAATAAAAAACTTAACATGATGTTACAACTGGATTATACAGAAATTAGAACTGTCTATAATAAAGTGTATAAGACCACATGTTATTTTAGTTATATATTAGTATTGTATATGATTTATTTTAGAAACAAGGTTATAATGATAGATGGAGAACAGAGAACTACAATGCCTATATTTCTCAAATCAATCCTTTGAGAACAAATTTGAATTATTGTTATTGATATTTTGCTCAAACATCTGTAATATACATATAATTTTTTTAATCATTAGTTATTACTTCTTCTAATGGATATATATTACTTATTATTTTAATAAATATTATGCTAATTTTTGTCTCATTTAGCCAATTAGAAATATATACATAAACAGAAATTCAACTAACATTTACATATTCTCTGAAGAGCTGGAAAGCATTGGCAGGTATATTTAAATATTTGAGTTTCTGTTTATTGTAATAAATTTGCCATGCAATAGATATAATTGATATATATGTTAGAAAAATAATATTTTGGTTGAATCCAATGTATGTATTATTATGGGATAAATAAAATATGTTTCAGAAATCAACAAAAGTTAAATCAGAGTAAATGTTGGACTTAATGAATTCAAAATTATATGTGAGTGAATTTTGGATATTATATATATATATAAAGGAAGAAGTGAAAAATTATACACTTGAAAACAAAATGTAACATATATAGGGAGTTCTCATTTATTATGCTTTGTTGGTTCCAGAAAAATCATGTGAGGATCAACTTGATGAGTAATGGGAGTTAAATTTTTACAGGATTAATGCTTTATCAATACTATAAAACAATGAAGATGTGATATTCATTTTTATATTAATATAAAATACATTTAATCAATATTAATATTGTATACTGTGCATATATTTATTAAAACTCAAAAAAAAAAAAAAGGATTAAATAAACACAAAATTTCAAATCTCAAGTGAAATAATAATAATAAAAATTAATTATAACTAAAAAATATAAAATTACCTTTTTTTACCTTCTTTTTATCTACTTAAAAAAAAAATCTTAAAATTTAAAAACATTCTTGAAATGCTTTAGCAAAGTAAAGAATGATGTGGCAATATTTTCATATTTTAAATTATTTCTTTTTCAAAAAGCAGAAAAAATTATTTAAGTTTTTCATCTCATGGTCAATATTTTATTAGGATAAACTAGCATTATTTTTATATGCACTTTGCCTTTTATTTTATAATTTTAAATATAGCTTTTTACTTTTAGATGATTATTCTTATCATAAATTCTAGTGGTGGCCACATGAAGATATTGTATTTTCAAGTGACTGGTAGCATTTACATCTCATTTATTTTTGATAACCTCTAACTTTACATTTAATCTACAAGCATAGTATTTTCTTTTAAACTTAGAAGACTTGATATCATACTGTAGTTAGAAAAAATGCACTAACATAAGTGTATGCTTAATATAATAATACTAAAACAACTATTATATTTTTGATATCACTGAATATTTTTTTTGAGCTTATGCATTAAAAATTTTTTTTATTTATGAGACTCAAATATATGATGCTTCTGTGAACAGCAAGTTTTTATCAATTTTTTTTTCAATTAGTCACAATCTAGTAAAATCACACTCTATAAAAATGTGAAGAATGAGCAGCCTTCTTATACATAAGTATGTAAGAGTATACAGATATTGCAATTTGATCTTGAAATAATGAACAGTTGTTCAGAATTTCTTAAATTAAAAACTATTTTGGCACAAAAATATGTAGCTTTAATAATAAGGAAAACAGGTGTTAGTAACCTATCTTTACTCAGTTAGTTGGATGAGTATAATAAATTGCATTTTACTGTATATAAAAGAAAAAAATTATCTTATTTGACGGATACCTTCCTTTATTAATTTCATTGCATTAAGATCACTGATCCATTAAAATGCCACCAGAGTCTTACTGTGGAGAGGGGGGGGGGGGTAATAATTTATTTTTACATTTTTTTTTCCTGTATTTATCTTTACAATCATTTACATAATATTTAAAAAAAAAAAAGTTAATCTAAGAGTCTTTAGACAGTTTTTTTTTCTATATTAAATACCCTTGTATTTTTTTTTTTACATGTAAAATCACATTATTATTCATATTATGATTAACAAAATATTTTAATTTATTCTTTCCCTGAACATTTCTGCTGTGACAAGATTTTATTTACTCAGCTTTCTAATTAATTATAATCCAGATTAACATTGAGTTAAAACTAGTCTATTGATTAACTGATGATTAAATGGTTTTTATAAGCAGTTATAATTGGATATTAATCATTCAGCAGCAACTAAAGTCCCACAGCTTGACAGTTTTGTCGTATGAACCAGATACTATCACACTATCATTGAACTGGAGACATGTTATACCATCAGTATGATTTCTTAAAGTAACCAATCTCTGACCAGTTTCAAGACTCCAAACCTATTAAAAAAAAAAGAAAGAAAAGTCATTGAAACTCAACACACATTATACACCACATTTTTGGCATGAAAACACGTTAAATGATTTACTTATTTTGTAATCAGACAGCATTATTTATAACCAAGAGAATACATGTCTTTCCCAAACTTAGCAACTTCTATCACAATTTTTTTTAACATAATAAATCATCAAAATTTTTTGATTTCACTATGCTATTTCAGATTACAATTTCTAATAGAATGCTACAATAGCTTATTCCAATAAACATTTTTTCTTTTTCTTTACAATCATCCCATCAACATTTAAACAATTCCATTCTGTTAAATTCATATATTTTTTTCTTTCTATTTCTGCTTGATAAGCCTATAACATATTTCCTCCAATATTCTTAAGTGATTTCTACCAATTGCATTTTAATTAATAAAATATAGTAATTAAACAATTTTTAAAAACATTATTTCTTTAAATGCATATTATGTAATCAAAGTGATTTATGATTATTTACTTCATTCAATTCCCATAACTATGATCAGTTGATTTATGCTTTCTATTATTCAATATTTTTTAACAAAAAAAATCTATTAAACATTATAAGCATAGAGAATTTATTCTCAAATTCTTCATTTTTTAATTTATCACTTGTTATTCTAAGACAATATCATTTACAGATTAAAGATAGATATGGTATTTATCTTTTTTTTTTTTTTTACTTTTAACCATCTCAAATAGTAGAAAAAAAGACAACTACTACATCATCCTAATACCTATTCATCATCTAGGATTTATCTAAAATTTAATGTGATATACTTTTAGTTTATTACAAATATGACTATAGATTTTCAATTAATCACTGACTTTTTTTTTTCTTAAGTTAATAAAAGAATTAATCTTTCCATAGAAACTACACACATTTATTTATCTTTGAATTGCTTCATTTATACACCATTATAAATTCTCTATATTTTTTTGATTGGATGTAATTCGTAAAATTTGCATAAAGTTTATTTATTTTCATACTCATATATATCTAGGATATCCCATAAAATCTAATGTCACAAACTTTCTCAATAGACTAGTAGATCAAACAATTGGTTAATGATGTCAAGAGTAATATCTTAATAATAGATCACTTAATTGTTCAACATTAACAAAATTCCATCAATAGGATATTTAATTTTTGTAGAAGTTAAAATAAGTATGGCTGCCATCCATAAGCTTTAAGAATGCAATGGATGCTGTTTTTTTTAAAGACTTTGTCCACAATGAAAATAAAAACAGCAAATTGTTATATTAACAGATGATGACTGTCTTAAAGTCCCATCTTTTATTAAATATGATCACCTTTCTTTAAACTTTGCAATGTGCCCAATTTGAAGTGGCTTCTCATTGAATTTTGAATTCCTATGAGTGGAATTTAATGTCAATTTTACATTTTAATATATTTTCAGCTTTTGAAACGGAGTTATAGATAAATAAATTAAGCTTTGCTTGTATTAAAATATTTGTGTTATAGATGATTATGACATATATATATATGATCACTAGATGGAGTTTTACCAATAGCTCTAAACAAGCTTTGTTTACATAAGTGCCGAAAGAGATAGAATTCAAAATCTCTATCATTCTCCCTACCTCCAGACCAGTTGGTTTTGAGCTTAATGGCTCATGTCAATGAAGGGCTGGAAGACTAGAAACTAGACCTAAAATACCAACTCAAAAGTCAGAACTTATCAAACACGTTTCTATCAATTTGAAAGCATGAATTTATCAGACACGTAAATGTCTTCAAACCCAGCTTAACAAACTAGATAGCTATATGGGTCTGAATTCAGCTCAGTTTCACTATATAGTAAAAGCCTCTGCAATATATAGCATTACAAAAACCTTCAAAGATACACTTATAATAATTAAAACAAGTTATAAATTTTGTAACTTGCTTTTAAGCTTGCATTTTATGATCACAAGATGAAGCTTTCCCAATAGCTCTAAACAAGCTTTGTTTACACAAATGCCGAAAGAGATAGAATTCAAAATCTCTATCGTTCTCCCTACCTCCACACCAGCTGGTTTCGAGATTAATGACTCACGTCAGTGAAGGACTGGGAAACTAGACCTAAAATACCAACTCAAAAGTCGCACTTATCAAATACATTTCTATCAATTTGAAAGCATGAATTTATCAGACATGTAAATGTCTTCAAACCCAGCTTAACAAACTAGATAGCTATATGGGCCTGAATTCAGCTCAGTTTCACCATATAGTAAAAGCCTCTGCAATATATAGCATTGCAAAAACCTTCAAAGGTACATTCATAATAATTAAAACAAGTTATAAATTTCATAACTTGCTTTTAAGCTTGCATTTTATGATCACTAGGTGGAGCTTTACCAATAGCTCTAAACAAGCTTTGTTTACATAAGTGCCAAAAGAGACAGAATTCAAAATCTCTATCGTTCTCCCTTCCTCCAGACCAGCTGGTTTCGAGCTTAATGGCTCACATCAGTGAAGAGCTGGGAGACTAGAAACTAGACCTAAAATACCAATTCAAAAGTCAGCACATGTTTCTATCAATTTGAAAGCATGAATTTATCAGACACGTAAATATCTTCAAACCCAGCTTAACAAACTACCATAGCTATGATTTAGGTGCAGTGCTCTCAGATCCAAGGCTCCTCACTGACGAAGGCCACAAGCCAGAAACTAGTCTGGGGATACTGGATGAGGAGATACTAGATAGGATTTTATGCACAAGCCTTTGGCATCCATTGATTACTCTGGTTGGCACAGGGTGCCATTACTGTATGGAGAGTTTTGCCTGTTTACTATCTGTATATTTATTAAATTTATTCCATTAATAATAATACCAATCTTTAAAATATGGCATATAGTTATTTTTATATACACAACTACCCAAATATTCAGCAGTAATTAAAATAATAAGACAATAAAAATCAAATGGTTAATTTTTCAAGAGATATGGTGTTCAAACAGTGCAGATGCTAGAATGAATTCTGAACCAAGAACTTTTATCTCTCACATATATCACTCTATTACGGTAGTAAATCATTGATTTACTTTTATTGATTATCATCTCTCTTTTACTTCAATGTTTTAAAGGTATATCGACATAATCTTTTTAAAAATTTAGAAGATTTCAATTACCAATTGAATACAATTTTTCTTAAAAATTAATTACAGCACATTCATCATGAATTAAATAGAGCAATTGGATTAAGATGGAAAAAAAACAAAACAAAACAGAAAGCTCACTGCAATTAAATCTATTAATTTACAGATATTTAATGAATTTGTATTTTCTTTAATTTAATTTTTAAATGTATATAAATGCTAATTTATTTACTAATAAAATTGTTAAATAGATTTGTACAATTGATGATTATAGCATCAGGCAAACAATAGACTCAAGCCCTGACTTAAGCATGGTCTGTAAGAGTTGGTGTATATAGAATGTATGCTCTAAACTTAAGTGATTCACTTAAGTTTTTTAAACTCTTACTGGCAGGCGAGTGCGTGGAAATTTATAATATTGAAGAAATAGCGCATTATCGGAGATTGACTTCCATTTGAATAATACCTACTTTATATACATATTGAAAATATGTGTACTATATATAACAAAGGGAGTAAATCAACATCCCCCAGGCTATGAATCAAAAGCACTGTAAACATTGAACAAAGAATCAAGAATAGAATGAATCCATTTATTCTTGGGAGCTCTAATGTTTATAAGCATACCTTTGTCAACACTGTTGGTAATCCAGAGAAATTAATTTATCAGCAAGATGGAGTATGGCAATTAAGAGTTATTAAACTCAAAATCAATTATAGAAGGCTGGAGAAAGCATCCTTTTTTTAACACCTTGATTTTAATAATTATATAAGATTTAATATGTAAACTTTAAATTAATCATAGCTCACAGTATATGTAAACAAAGGGGATAAATCACCCTTCGCTAGGCTGTGAATCAAAAGCAGAACAAAGGATTAGGAATAGAATGGATCCATCTATTCTTGGGAGCTCATAGATGTATTTACCTACTTAATATAGTTATTGAAAATATTTGTACTACATGTATATATTGTCTTTTTAAAAAGCGTATTAAACACAGGTGGCTATTATCTACAGATTTTAGTATCCATGCTGAAATTAGGAATCAAATATCATGAATATATGAGAATTACTGCAATAAACTTCACAGAATTTAATTAACTTGAAGCCTTTATAATTCCATTAGAAAACAAATCTAAATATCATCAGAAAGTTTTTCATAACTTGGTAGTACTTTGTGTTCTCTCTCTGGTTCAAAAGTAGTATTAAGATTTTTCAGTACCAAATCAGTGTCGGTATTGATATATATATATTTTAGAATTAACATATATAAATAATAACATAATTGGCAAAGAATAATTTAATTCTATCAACTTTTTATTTCTAAATAATTTAATGCATTATATGACAATTTTTTCAATGCATATATTTATTAAGTTTGCTATTATTTGAAAAATAATGAAATTCATTGGATTTAACTAGTGTGCAACTTGAACAACAAAATGCAAAAATTTTTACACTAAATATTTAGTAGATAAAGTGCTATTAAGGATTTTGAATAGATAATCTTCCATTAGAATGAACATGTTTATATCTAAATAAAAGTTTGAATTTAGACAAGAAAAGGGAACAAAAAAAATGCAATTAGAAAGATAATGTTAAGAAGAAAATATCCATAATATTTGATATGTTGAATGTCTAGAAAATTTTAAACTTTATTTAAACTTTTCCAAATACAAACAATTGTTAGAATAACACAAAAAGACAACACAGATTAGTAGATTACACAATGTTTTGAGAAGTATTATTCTCCACTTTCTTCAAGTGTTGCTGGTCTGACAAGTGGACAATGCTAGCATAGGGGTTAAACTTACACCTTTAGATTCTTGAATATCGAATGTTACTCAGCTAAATTGTTGCCTTGAAATTTTATATTCAAGAATCTAAAAATGTAGCTTAACTCCTATGCTAGCATTGCTCAGTTAGTTAGAATACTGCCTTAAAATTCAATATTCAAGAACCTAAAGACAGATATTTCATAATATTGCTGCACTATATAATGTGATTAAAATAAGGTCAGTAGGACATCCAGTTGCAAGTATTCTTGGGTTAAAATGATAAATTAGAAGCTATTATATTACCATTAGAATCTGAAACACTAAGTACAAACATATAGAAATCTGACATAGTAAAAATGGACATGATTCATTTATAAATTAATATCTTAATGAAATTAGTAACAAAGTAAGATGGATTGGGAAATTTTAGATGAAAGAAAACACATAGTATTCATGAATAAATAAAAAAAATACTGTGTTTTAGCTATCAGAAAAGACTTCAACTACTGTGATTAGTTATAATCCTGTGAATAATAAATTAATATTAGCTTTATTTTATGTCCTTCCATTCAACATTCCTAATGATACAAATTTGTTTTTCAACAAGTCAAATAAGTGAAAAAGAAATTTAAAGTTTTAATATTAGATGCAGACAAAAAGTATGGACAAGCTATAATACTAATGATTGGTCATTAGAATAATAAACTAAAGAAAAAAATACATTTTATTGGATTATATGAAGCAGAACAATAATGATTAATAAGTTTTCATGAATTCAATAATTTTATTGTAGCCACTAAATTTTTCAAGCAGTTGATTTTTGAAAAGGTTAAAAAAAACATGTTGAATAATTGAAAAAAGCTAGGAAACATCAAATATAAGTTTACATTATTAGAATCTACAAGAGACTAGAAGCTAGTTAAAACAGATTATGGTGAAACAAACAGGTTTAACATTAATAATCATATTTAATACAGAAAAATAATGAGGGAAATCACATAGATAAATATAAATTCAGCAATGCTGAAAGAAATAGCAATTATTTCCATATTCTGACAACATTATTCAACTGAAAATTATTGTAAAAGCTAAAGAAAATAATAAATATGATACTATAGATAAATGGGAAGAAATCAAAGATTACAAAAAAACTGATTTTTAAAATTGATGAAATCAGAGATGTTGCTAAGAGTTTTACCTATTGGACATTATTAAAAACAAAGGATAAGAATTTCATCAAAGAATAACACCAGGCAGAGTTTCAATAAAAAACTTCAAAATATTTTTAAACTGCAAATGAAGATTAGAATTGTTCAAAGCTATAATATTTTCTATGAGCATCATACAAGTAAAGGTTGAATCCAAGGGGAGGGGGGGAGAGCAAGAAAACAAGAATAAGTGGATACCAAATTACAATGGGTATGTATTTTTGGTAATTAGGTTGCAACAATTTGCTTTTGATTATATGTATTCTATTAGAAAATAATTTAATGCTTGGAAAGATTAAAAGTGAAAGAATTATGAGAAATAGCTGCAATAATATGGATGAACTTCATTATCACAATAATGAATGATATATCTTTAAACAGCCTAAAAAACCAAATAAATCAAAGACCATTCTAGAGAAAGCTATTTTATGATTACCAGGAGTGGTTGTTGACTTAATGGCATTTAATAATAATACATATAGAATTTATTAGTTTTTAGTGCTAAAACAATTACTATGCTTATTTCCAAAGTTGTATCTATCAACATCTAAATACTTTCTATTTTTATTATTATTATTATTATTATTACTTAATAAATAATGTAATCAACAAATACTTTTTTTTATGTATTTTTTTTTTTAAAGAATAAGATTTTTAAAGATAATTTATCTTGTCCACATTTATATCTAAAGAGAAAGATTAATATTAGATATTCTCATTAGAAATTTAATTATATACCTTAAGTGTCTTATCATCACCTGCACTGACAATTTTCCAGTTATCAGCTTGCAAACATCTGAAAATAAAAATTTGCAAAATAAAAAGTTATTGGTGCAAGAAATTTTGAAAATTGTTTAAGATTTTACAACTGTAAATTGTTAATTCATTATTACTTATATATAATAACATAAATTTTGCTATTATACAATTTCAAATTTATCCTTTCCAAACAACAATGACTATCTATGAAAATGCAGAATTCCATTTTATTGCAAAAATCCATCAAGAAAGACATTCAGAAGTATAGCATCATACTCAAAAGGTATTATTATTTTAACCTATTCAATAATAATATTTAGGTAAAAATGAATAATTTTTTGATTAGAAGAAATAATCTTTAAAATAAAATTAGCACATCTAAGATATTAATAAACTAATTAAATTCCAGTAAATCTTTGATTCATGGAAAGTTCTTATTTAACTTTAAGATACATTACAAGAATTGATTATTATTATAAACTAGCTTAAAAAAAATAATCTTAAATTTATGGTGGTCTATATTAAATATAAATTGCATATGGATATATATATATATATTAATAATTATAATAAAAAAGCTAATATATACATTATTACATTATACCCTCTGCTATTTTCAGAAAATTTGCATTAACAAATTTTTTTTTACAACTCTTACAATAATTAAGATCATTATAATAATTATATATAAAAAAAACATACTGTGAATTTCTACTATAATCATAATCAGGTTTATTTTTCATATTTAAGATCACCTATTAAAAATAACATACTTCAACCTAAAATATAAATACAATAAATAATAATGCAATATTTACCTACATAGATATTGTTAAAATCACTACTTGATTACAAGCAAATCACAAATAGATATTGATGATATGTTTATATGCATTACAAATATTATTATATTAAAAAAACAACACAGCAGATATCTTCAATTGTTGCTAAGAAAGCAAATTGAAGATATTTATGCTTATTTTATTCATTGATTTAAAAAATATAAGAGGCTGTTTGATGCAATAGACATTTTTCTGTTTAAAACAAAAATAACAATTGCCCAGGAAAAATGCCAACACAATGTAATTGTAATTTTAATTATTTTATTTTGTATATTTTAACCATAATTCTTTCACTTCAGTAGTTTTTTTTTTTTAATCCAGGTTCAAATGTTATTTTGTATTTTTTAATTATATATCCATTCTGATTCATAAGTACTAATTAATGGTGTACTTATAATTTATCCAATATGCTATTTTTGTAATGTAAGAACAAATGCTTTCTCACACTGGTTGTGAGATGCAATTGATATCATGAGGATATCAGTTGATATCACACTAGTCGCTTAATATAGGCATATATATTTATTGTTTTATCCTTGGTGCAAGATAATTGGAGAGATGTATTGGATGATAATTGTGAGGACCTGATAAATAATGCAAAGGTTATTATTATTATAATTTTGTAGCAATAATTAAAAGGGATATTTATTATAAAATTGTAGAAATACTTTATCTTAATTTATTAAATTAAATTTTTTTTTTTTTAAATATCTATTGTACTAAATTTTATATTTTATTCATATTATAAATAAATATTTTGTTATTATTAAAATACTATTGTATTCATTAACCAGAAAATCTCATAATAACAGTTTTATTATTTATTGTTTTAAAAAGAGTACATTTCAATGGTCACATATTAGAATTTAGTTGATTTATATTCATTTCACCTGCATTGTAATAAGACATATGCATCATTAATTCCTATTTATTTTAAGTATTTTTTATAATGTTTTGGGTAGAATAAAATATGCCCTTTCTACCTGCTGCATTATTAGTTTATTATAAGATTATAAACTTAGATATACTTATGTGCTGGATAAATAAAATATTTATACATGAAGAAAATTTAAAATGCTTTAAAGAATGTTTTGTATGATAATTATTGGTCCCCTAAATATTGATATACTCAGTTTTATGTATTTGCTTTTCATATTTGATTGGAGCACAAAGTATCAAGAATAAAGTTATAAATATGATATAAAATGTTGTATTTATAATTTAAATAAATATTGCATATGAGAACTTTGGAAAACTTAGTATAATGGAATACTTAGTATAATTATTATTTTATGCTAAATATAATGTGAACTTAAGATACAGCTAAAATATCTAAACTTGAGCTAGTATTTTAAGTTTTTAAGATATCTAAGCTTATGATATGAACCCTGAGAGAAGAAGTTTCAGACCCCATAATTGTAACCTAATAAGAATATTCTATTAAGATAATTATTATTATTATTGTTATTAATTACATTCATTATCTGAGACTTACATTATAAAAAAAACCTCAGAGATTTATGAGTTTAAAGTGTGTTGAATAGAGATTTATCTACAGTCATTTGAGCGTTGTGTGCTCTCTCTTTCTCAAAACCCTAGATATTTGTTGAGTGTACATTAATGGATTTTTGGCTTGCCCAATGTTGGTTCTCGATTGGTTATAAGGTGATGATCGATGGTAGGTTACAATATATATATATATAACTTACAGACAAAAGTTCAATCTTCTCTAATAAAATGAATTAATATATTTTTAACTGCAATGTTAATATGAATCTAAATGTAAATGAAGTGCTTATAGACTTTGCCATAAAATGTTTTTTTCTTCTTCAAAATGACATTAAGTAGAAAGATTCAATTATGTATCAATAATCAAATTATTTATAAATAAGTCACAAACAGACAGGAAAATTTATAAAATTAAATGTGATAATTTTTGAAAATGACTAAAATAATTGTAAACATAAAATAACATCAACAATATATAGATATTCAACTTAAAGATTGGCACAGATGTATTCTGATAAATATATATGTGCACCTGCACACAAATATATAAAACTGACTATATAATACTAAACATAACCATCATTATTTTCAATTGCTGTGAACTTACTGCAGAATGAAAATCTCTCTAAGTTTATTCCAATATATTCAATTCATAACTTCTGTAAACCTTATTTTACATATTTTGTATATGATCACTTAAAAATCTTTCAGGATTCAGTTCAGTAATTCAATTGTTTATCTATCTACTCAAGATTCTTTCAGTCTTTTAATTAATTCCCCCCAATAATGCAGAGTTTGTTCACTCACAAGGCATTTTGTTTTTGATACCTGCTAGGTAATCATAACATAAATCTTAATCACAATCAACAAAAGAATATCTCTAAGTAAGAATGGGTAAACCCATTTACCAAAAAACGTTTTTCCACAAAGAAAGACATCTTTCACTTATATATTAGTTCTACCAATTGCATTCTATTCAAATTTAATTCCACTAAATGAAAAAAATTATTTCATTAATCCAAAAAGATGAATTTAAGTGTGAGAAATCCACAAATTCTTTCAATTATAATAAAATCATGGCATTATTTAAAGATTTTATATTTATGTCATGACAATCTCATTATTTTTTGTTACTACACACACACACACAAAAAAAAAATAAAATAAGGAAAAATAGATTTTTATCTAAATCTCCATTTGAAATCTTAACAAAAATTTAAGTTTTCAAAATAATCAAAAATGTGTATTTTTTTTAAAAAAAATTTTGAAAATGTGATCTCAAAATCTTTGATTTATTTAAACTTAAATGATATCATGTTAGAGAATAAAACTTTATTTAAGGCTGATCAGAGGATTTTATTTAGTTTCCTCCTAGCTGTGGACAATTGCATTTTTATTTAAATTCATGCATTAAAAATAATTATTATTGAGGAAAATTCAAAATTCTCTAACCCTAAAATGGCTTGTAATAAATAGTTTATTCATGATATTGTGATACAGCATATGAGCAAAATTTCATAGAAAAATAAAATATGTTAATTCATGCCAGATCACTTTACATGATAAGATGCCCGTTATCATTAGTAAATCATCATAATTATAACAAATAATAATTATAATATAAAAGAGTTAAGCTTCCAGATTATTAGTAATCAGAAGTTAAAAATAGTTTTCAAGATTTAAAAAATAAAAACCGCTGGAAAGAAAATACCAAGAATTCACAAGATTTAGAATATAATAAAAGTTGTGCAAAATTAAATTAACAAAGAAATTCTGTTTGTTTGTTTATTTGGTCAAATCTTATAATCAATTTTTAAAGTCCCTTCTATCAAAAGGACTTTCTTCAAATTTTGCATATATCTTATGTATCTATGACAATGCAATATTTCAGAGTCAATCAATAAGTTACTAGTATAAGTATTTGCAGGCCAAATTTCAAATTGCATATGATATTGGTCCAGAAAGTTTTCAATAATAAATATTAGATAGTGGCATATTTTTTAAAAATATGCTTTCATTGAATTTCTTGTCAATAGAAAAAAATAAAATAAGGAAGAAATCTTAATTTCTCTTAATTATTTAACTAAAATTTGTTTTTTAAAAAATACTGCCTTCATAAACAAAAAATAAATAAATATTGTAAATAATTTTTTATGTATGTGAATTTCATTTCAAATATTAGATATATGGTGACATTGGATTAAAAAATAAAAAATAATATATATAAAAAATATTTTATAAAAAAACTTTAATTTAATGAATAATGCACTAAAAATCAAAAAAAATTTTTTTCTTCAACTGCAATTTGAGTTGTTATATTTAATATGAAATAAAAGAGTGACATCTACAAATAAATTATCATACAAAAGTTTTAATAAGAAAAAAGAAAATGTTATCATCATAATTCTCTTTTATCTGTAAAATATTCAATAATGAAAATAAAAAACAATCTCTCAAGCTCTTTTTTTTTTTTTTTTGGTCATGCTAATATTTTAGAAATAATTAATATTTCATTCTGCTCCTTTGTGAAAAATATCAGAAGAAATACAATTTACATCAAAATCAGATAATGGAATATTTTGACAATGATATTGTGAAAATAACAAAATGAACATTTGAAATCTTAAGTATTTTTACAACAATACTGAGTAAAAAAAATTATAGAAAAGATTTTTTCTCATTTAAAAACTTGATTAGAGTGGCAACAATATAAATATAAAAACAAAAAAATATATATAAATAGAATCAAAAATGTAAAAACAACATCAGTAAACATAATTCTTATAGCATAACTTAAAATAATATATGTTATCCTTTATGAACATCATTTTTATAAAATTAAACCATTTTTAAAAATAGAATCTAACAGAGGATGTCTTTAATTATTAAATTAAAAAATGTTTAAGAGATCCTATTAATATACATATTTAATTATATATATATATATAAAATGCCATTAATATATGTTTACACAAATATATCCAAATACTTCATTTCACATTGGATAGCTCATTCATCTGCCAATGACCAAAAAGAATGGTTTATTCTGAAGTAGGTGAACAACATTCAAATTATAAATAGGCCTAAGATTTCTTTTACAAGTAGTCAGGCCATAGTAAACCCAAACAGTCATTAAATGACTGTTAATAAATGGATTATTTAGCTATTCTTAGCTAAAGGGGGGATGATGACCTTAATTCCCACCACTAAACAATTGGTAAGCCTAGTGAGAAATGTCTTCTCTGTCATTATTCTACACTGAAAATATGGTAAAGAGATTTTGTCTTCTAATGAGTTATTTAAATGTGGTTTTTACTTATGCACATCTTTAAGTAAATGAACTTTAATTATACTTAGAAATAATTAAATTAAACATAAAATATTTTAATAAAATGTAATAAATAATATAAATACTTTACTTTCTCTGCAATGTTTTATTCACATAAAAAAAAAAAAGAAATGTTATTTTAGTAATTTAAATGTACAATTATATATTTTCTATTTGCAATATTAATGGGATTTATGCAACTTAATAATTGCTGAGTACAGGCACCATGATTATTGCAGTCGTGGTAAAGGTGGTCAGTTAAGAAGAAATAACTATATCAATTTTGAGTAATGCTACAAAATAACAAGAGCAGCTGCCAAAATACTTGAACTTCAAGATTTGTTTAAAATTTCATTTAACACTCAATTTCATAAATAAAATGTCATAAAGTAAAATTTTATAATAAATCTCATAGAATATGCTAAAACATGTTAAACAAAATATGAATGTATTTAAAAAAATATCATTTTAATAATTATTTTTACCCCCAACACCTAAAAATATATTAATTTGGTGATGACAAGGGAAGAAAGACATTTTAAAAAAAGGTTTAAAGTTACTAATAAGTATATCCCAAATTTTAAAAACTTTAGTTTTTTCTCCACTCTTTTTACATTCATATTTCAAAAAACTTTTAAATACTTTTTTTTAAAAATTAAATATTATGAAGATAAACTTGAAAAATTAATCTTCATTTTTTTTTAAGCTTATTGATATATTACATTAATTTGTTCAAAAGTTTAAAAATTCAATGAAATTAAAATTACTTACCTAATGACTCCAGTATGACCCTCTGATTTCATCCAATCAAGAGTACTTAAACAATGCCCTTTATTGAGGTCCCAAAACTTAATTGTGCGATCCAGGGAGCCACTAATTATTTTTTTGGCATCAAATTGCAAACAAGTAACAGCATCTTGGTGTCCATGTAAAGTCCTAATGCATACACCTTCAAGATTCCACAACTGTAAAAAGAGGCAATAACTTTTACTTCTTTTATTTATAAATAAATGTTTAATTGCAGCAATAAATTTCCAGGTGTTAGTTATATTAATGCAAAAACCTCTAATATAATATTAATAGTAGAGAGTATTGTATCCATTTACACCTGCATTTAAAAGTTGGTTGCTCTAATTATTATACTACTAGAGCTGTATAATTTGATATTTAAAAAATCTTAATAACACTGAAAAATGCACTTTTTTTTATAAATCTCATATAAATTCTAATGCAAATTTTTATACAATTCCCTTTATGTTTCTAAATATTTAATCATATAACCATTATTTTATATACATATAAAAATATATATTTTACATTATTATTCATAATCATATTTTATTTTTAACTGTATATCTTTACATCTCTTATTTCCTAATTATTATTTTCTTATTATTTCTACTTCCTTTTTATTTCTTCTTCTATCCTATCTATCATTCCACATTATTCTTTAATATATCTCTATCATCTTTCTATTTTATTTTAATACCTATTAAACTAATTTCTTTTCTTCCTTTCTATTATTTATCAATATTTATTTTTTTATTAATAATTTTTATTTATTCCTATTCCTATTTTTATTAATTAGTCTCATTTTTAATTGACTTATTCATTTTAATCACCTTTTTATAACCTTCTTCCTTTTTGCATTTATAGGTGATTCTTTTTTAAATTCTTTAATCTCTTTTTCATATATTCCTTTAATGTAACTCCCTCTATTATCAATTTCTTTGTAACTTTTTATTCTATTCTTTAAACTTTTTATTTTTACAAAACTTTACACATATATATTTATTTTCCTATTATTACTAATATTTCTATAAAAATGTCTTTACCCCAACCTCTATTTGGATTTGGTTTTATCTTCTTAATTAATATAGGTTCTTTTATTTTTCTAATCTCTTCTTTTATTAGTATAACCAATTGTTTTTATGCTATCTTTCTCAAATATATGTTGTTTCTATAGAATGCATATCAATTGGTGATTTTTTTTATTATACCTATGCTGAATCAATCTTGCATACATTGATTTTTTGTTTCTCTTACATATTTAGTTTTTACCTTATTATTCTTACATGATCTACATTTCATCTCATATACTGCATTTATATGTTTTTCTATTCCTTTAATATATTTATTATCTAATATATCTATTATATTTCTGCTTTCTTATTTACTATCTTATATTGTACCGGTCAAAATTGTATATCCATGCAACAAGACCTAGAATCCGAGCAAAAGTATCTCAAACCTAGTCATGCCCGAGATACACAGGTCAGGAGCAATCGTGAATTCTAACCTATTTACCCATACCACATATCTATAACATTATAAATAATATTACCAGTGATACAGATGAATTTATTCAATTCCTGACCCGGAGACACAGTGGAGAAACATGAGAACTCTAAAGATTAATGATGTAATGGCATGAATTAAGTAAATGGTCATAAGGATTACTAATATAATTAAGACTACAAAAGGCTAACTAACAGGTACTAAATTTATCATTGTTTGACCTGGGTTTAAATCCTGTCTAGCAATGCTGAAATTATGATAATTAAATTGTGGGATCTAAAGTGGATAATATAATGATTCAAACAAAAAGGATAACTAATAAAAAAAAATTGCAATTTAATAAAATAATAAATGATTACATATAAATTATGATTACAGGTTGAGCGTATATCTACAATCAAAACATTTAACTTTACAGTTTTGTGTCAAAGACTCTTATGGTTATAATACATTCTGTTTGAGCTAACATATACATATAGATTGGGATGTACAGTACTCTGGTGCGGTTAATATGCCAATGCTTGTTTATAAACCCTTCATACTATCAAAACTGTATTAACACTATTTGTAAAATATATAGAAGTAGAAGGATGAATGACTTAAATACATTGATATAACATCCCTCAATTAGTTACATTTTACTATTATTGTTTTCATGCCTATACGGTCATGCAGCTATGATTGCAATTTATTGCATTTACATTTATGACTATGAGTACTATGATGATACACATTTTATAAAAGAGGTGAGTTAATTTAATACGATCTTCAGTGAGACTAATTTGAAATCTGGTTACAATGTTTATTCAAGACAATTATTACGAATTATTCATGAATGTGGGATTCATTTATAAATAAAAAAATGAGGCTCAAAAATGTGAGTGAGAGTCTTTAGAATCTTAAGATTTCCACATACACAGATAGAGCATAGGTTTAGATTGATTATAGCATTATGCAAATATAATACCACATAGGCATACATTTAAATTTAAGAAATGGCGGTACTGACATGATAGCAGCTAGGCGTTCGATTCTCTTCTTTTCTCTGAGACAGCATTTCAAAACTGTAGAGAAAACATAAAACAAAACCCTCTATTCATTTCACAACAGTTTCTAAATAAGGAAATGGTCGGATGTCATGAAGGTCCGGTTGTTCGGGGATCATCCTGACACAGAGCATACTTATACTAAATGAAGATTCCAGGATAACGCAAATATCCGTTCGTAGAAATGAGACATATATAAAATAGGTTCGGACTTCCGAATATCCCATCTGAGAAGCACCCAAACTTTTGGAAGACTAACCTATGTCAATAATGCAAAGGAAAAAGAGGACGACAATATAATTACCGCCTGCAATAATTTGATATTTATTGCAATGATATGATTTAGTTTCTAAACCTGTGCTAAGCTGGGATTACATATATATTAATTACTAAATAACAAAACAATTCTGATTTTAAATACCCCCCCCCTCCTCTCATAATATCTGACAAAACAACAAATTTCATATTCATTTATTAGGTCGGGAGTACATTCGACCAAGAATGCTCTATGAGGGCATGATTTTAACTAATTATAAACTATTCGAATGGCAGTCATGCAACCATTGAAATAACAATAATAAAAAAATAATTGATAGCATTAATAGTCAATATTAAATTCACCCCATTGAGTGAGCTGGTAGATTCACTGTGCTCTACCAATAAATAAATTGATATTTCATAAGTATATACCTATTCTTTAAATGTCACTCAACCTGGTGAGCATATGCATTTATAATCAATAAACATGACATGGATGCTACCAACCCCGACAAAAAAAAAAGAGGTTTTTTTTTTACTTTATGGAGGGTGGACTCTCGAGGTTGAGTTTGATTGACATATTAATTCAAATTAGAAGTAAAATATAAAACATGAATTACTAACAATAATTAATAATTTTACATATGAAAATAAAAGAAACGAAAAATACAGAATGGTTTTAATTCAGAGAGAGTCGTTTACATTGGTTAGATTACACGATGGGTCAAATGGCTTCACACCATTCCTAATTAGATCAAAAAACACATATATACATTAAGGCAGAGTAGACATTTGAATATTAAGTTTATGAACTAGTTTAACTAATCACAAGGTCTTTGGTGGCTGCAGTTATTGACTACCTTTCAATGTTTTGGGGATCCGATGAATTGACAGGTCCTTGCTTGTATGCGGCAGTCTCTGGAATCCATGGGTATTAATCAATTTATCTGGTGGCAAGTAGCTTTTCTTCAGGGCTCACTATTTCTCCTAAAATTTAGGTAATTTATCAGTTGGTAGTAGTGAACGGCATTCTGGTGAGAAAATGATCTTGGAAAGATCGGGAAAGGATGGTTTTATTCCCTCTACTCGAGCGTCATATTTAAATTCTGGGTGACGTGGAATACGTTGGCTGCTCATCTTTAAAAGAAAACTATTGTTTTTTTTTATATTAATTTTGGCCCTATTTATATTCTGCCAAATTATTCCAGGAATGCTTTTACGAGTTTTACCTGAGGCAATGTCCACAGATGCTTACCTCGCCTAATTGAATTAAACAAAACTATTCTTTTGTATTTTGTTAAGACAAGATGCAAGTAGTCAATAAGGTTTGAAAATATATTCAAATCTATTTCAAATTTTTGACATAGATCTGACTAGATAACTGGAACAAATAAAGTTTCCATTAGTGATTTTAAATCTAAAATTAAATATTTTTAATTGAAGAAAGCAATTATTATCACATTCGAATAATGGATTGCTTCCGCCTAATTGTACTATATTTTCTAAGTGCTTTCTAGAACCTCGACATGTTGCATCATCTTTCTCACCTTTTATACATAAAATAATAAAATCAAAATGAAATATATTATATAAAATATTTATAACGATATTAATATATATTACTATACATCCGTACCCATTACATATATATATATCATAATTTTTGTTTTAAAAATATTTAACAAGAATTAATTCTATTAACTTAGCGTTTGTAAGTACACTTTGAGATCTATATACCTAATATACATATCAAG
Source organism: Epiperipatus broadwayi (assembly GCA_028023455.1). NCBI lineage: Eukaryota > Metazoa > Onychophora > Udeonychophora > Euonychophora > Peripatidae > Epiperipatus > Epiperipatus broadwayi. The sequence continues at coordinate 317,397 of JAQFVV010000458.1, forward strand.
GAAATGGGGTGGAATGACAGGTTTGAACCCTGCTGGATGGTTGGTTTATATGTTGGACCATGAAGCTCAATCTGAATCACAGATTGACCACTTCAATAGTTAATCACATTATATTTTTATTAATTTTTTAAATAATTTTATTAATGTTCTTTACTATATGTTTTAACCCATATATATTTATTATTCCACCTTTTTTACATTTTCACTTTTCTTCTTTATTTTCTCCTTCATATCTTTCTTCTGATATTTTTACACTTTTCTCTATTATTTTATCTGCATATTCATTTTTTTAAAACTATTTAACTATTAATTTATCTCTTTCTTATATTTTTCTTCATTTGAACAATAATTAATAGCTCTATAAACTCTTGAACTAATACCACTTATTTTACATTTATTATTGACAATAGAATTCCAATTCATTATATTTATTATCTATATTCATTTTCTTATATATTGATGTTTCTATTCTAGATTTTCTTTTTTCATATGGATATATTAAAAAAATCATTTGAAAAAGGAAAATGTAGAATAGAAACATCAGTATATAATAAAATGAATATAGATAATAATATAATGAATTGGAATTGTATTGTGGATAATAAATATAAAATAAATAGTATTAATTCAAGAGTTTATAGAAATATTAATTATTGTTCAAATGAAGAAGAATATAAGAAAAAGATAAAATTAATAGTTAGAGTTTAAAGAAAATGAATATCCAGAGAAAATAAGAGAGAAAAGTATAAAAATATCAGAAGAAAGATATAATAAAAAAGGATGAATATATAGGGGTTAAAACTTATAGTAATAATATAGTAAAGAACATTAATAAAATTATTAAAAAAATTAACAAAAAATATAATAATGTGATTAAATATAAGATAGTAAATAAAAAAGGAGAATTATAATGAATATATTATTAGATAATAAATGTATTAAAGGAATAGAAAAACATATAAATGGAATATAAGAGATAGAATGTAGATCATATAAGAATAATAAGGTAAGAACTAAATAAGTAAGAGAAACAAAAAAGTCAATGTATAGATTAAGCATAGATATGATAAAAAATCACCAATTTGTATGCAATCAATAGAAAAAGAACATATATTTGAGAAAGACAGCATAAAAATAATTGGTTATACTAATAAAAAAGATAGAAAAATAAAGAAGCTATATTAATTAAGAAGATAAAACCAAATCTAAATAGAAGGGAGGGGGACATTATTTTTATAGAAATATTAGTAACAATAGAAAAATAATATATATATATAAAGTTTTGTAAAAATAGAAAGTTTAAAGAATAGGATAAAAAGTTAAAGAAAGTGATAATAGTGGAAGTTACATTAAAGGAGTATATGAAAAAGAGGCTAAAGAATTTAAAAAAGAATCAGTTATAAATGTAAAAAGGAAGGTTATACAGAGGTGAGTAAAATGAATAAGTCAATCAATTAAAAATGAGATTAATTAATAAAGATAGGAATAGAAATAAATAAAAATTATTAATAAAAGAATAAATATAGATAAATAATAGAAAGGAAGAAAAGAAATTAGATTAATAGCTATTAAAATAAAAAATAAAATAGAAAGGTGATAGATATATTAAAAAATAATGTAAAATGATAGATAGGATAGAAAAATAAATAAAAAATAAAAAGGAAGTAGAAATAATAAAGAAATAATAAGAAAATAATAATTAGGAAATAAGAAAGTAAAGGTTTATTGTTAAAAATAAAACATTATAAATAATAATGTAAAATATGTATTTTTATAAGTATATAAAATAATGATTATATATTTAAATGTTATAGCTCTCACGAAGATTGCAGGACAGTCGAAACTGTTAAAAAAATAAAAAAAGAATTATATAAAAATTTGCATTAGAGTGTATATGAGGAGATTTATAAAAGAGTAATATATATGAATATATGAAAAAATGCAAAAAAAAAAAAAAATAAGGAGAAAATATAAGAATAATACTGAAAAATGCACTAATTATTCATTATTCATGGATATGTTAATTTTTATAACAGTATTTATTGAAAATGCATTTATTTATACAATTTGTAAATTGAAAGATAAAAATAATTACAATATTTATATACATATGTTATCAAAATTATTTAATAAAATCTGCATAAAATTATTTTTATAAAATTTTTGCCAATTTGGTTTTCTTGAAAATAAATATATAATAATAATTATTAACATGGTTTTAAAGGATTGAAAAGCTTCTAGACTTTATAAAAATATTTTTTTGATCTATAATATTGAACACATCTAACTATCTATAAACATATATGAATATATATTTATTGCAATGCCTTATAAAAATAAAGAATGAGGCAGAAGATATTTCAAATAATTTTCAAAATAGATATATCCAGTAGTTAAAATATCTAGTATTTTCAATGAGAAATAAAATTTTGGTTGCTATTCCAAAGAAAATATATACTGTTTTTTATTATTTTTAATATATGTTAATGATTTCTATTTCATACAAACCTGATGCTTGAATCTGTGGGAGTAGTTTGTCTTGAGAATTAATCTATTACCACAAATAAACATAAGATGGCTTTCTGCTTACCTTCTCGAGAATTTTTAGTATGTGGTTCTTCTCTAAAACTCAATTAAAGTCTCTTATTAACTTTAAATAGGCTTCCTTCTCTGTCATATAATTAATCAGTTCTTCTCTTAATTTCTTTTACTATAATTAGATCACCTTATCTCTAAATATATCCTGAATTTTTTGCTTTATTATATATACACTTATTGCATTTATCAAATACATTCTATTTGTATATATATTTTCAGACCGATCAATGAAGTATGGAGAGAAGAGATCGAAAATGAAATACATAGGTGAAAATAAATAGGTGTTACAGACATCATTGAAAGAATTATTTGGTATTCAATATATCAAAAATCGAAAATAAAATTTAGATAATAAAACATTAAAAAATTTCTACGGCTGGGATAACATTCTTTTATAAATTTAAAATATATTTTAATTAACATTTATATTCTTTTATACTTTTATTTTTATTATTCTACTAATGCCAACACAGCTAGTTGTTAATAAAATAAAGTGATTGTCTTATTAATATTTATAACTAATCTCAAGTTTGAATATGAAAAGAGGAAGATAATTAGTGGTTCCGAAGGCAAAAAAGAATTTATAATTTGAAAGTTGAAAAATGCATACAAACCATCTTCAACAACTGCTATTAACTAGTATGAATAAATATAACAGTCTCTGAAGCTTCTAATCTTCTGAGAAACATTTGAAAAAATGTTCATTCGCCAGTTCAGAAATGGCCGGATTTCAAGTCTACTCAGGACAAAAAAATATCATGTACTGATCACGTATTTAAAAAAAAGCATGTATAATGGTATAATAGAACTTACATCAAATAATTTCATGCTGACTTGGATGTATTCTGGAAAAACAATGTTTATTATGCCAATTGAGTAATCAGAGATGAGTTAACAATTCAACTTGTAAATATTTTCTGTGGGAACAAGGAAAATAAGAACTTTAAAAACAACTACAAAATTAGGCTTACTCTGAAAATAAATTGAAAAATATAAATGTGACTTTCTCATATTCTTGGATTAGCTAAAATATGCTGGATAACTTTGGAGAATTAAATGGCTGTGAGAGTATCTCGCCCTAAAATAATTTACAGCATAAAGAAATGCTATAAAATTTTTATTAAATAAAAAAGTAAAAGATGCACTGGTCAGATATAAACTTATCAATGCAAAAATGATGGCAGCTAAGTTTAAAGAGAAATCTTTTAATATATATTCCTACAGCAAATAATATAAATGATGAAATCAAGCATTTTTAAAGGGATGAAACCTAATACTAACTTAGGGTCTTGTAAATATATTAGTATTATGGAAAATGAAAGTAATAATGGAGGATTATATTATGATCAAATATAACATTAGAAACATAATAAACATGGTGAGAGATTTTTACATATTATTTTAGAATAATGAAATGATGTGAAACATGTAATTCCCACAGAGAAAAATTAACTATAGAAAATAGAAGTGATGGTCAAATGATGGAAAGACAAAGGATATGATAGGCATAATACAAAAAAATAAGATGATGATTAATATCAATACATTAACATCAAGCTTTCCAAGACACAAATATAGTTTCAAATTTTCAGTTAGATAATTGCAAATTTCAAAAAATAATAACATTTAACCAAGATAACATAGATCAAAATATCAGACAATGATTAAGTTCAGGAGATGAAACATTGCTATGATTTTGAAGGAAGATATTGAAGTTATATAGAGAAAAGATGCGGAATGACCATACAATACACTTAATATTCAAACAGAAAGAGGCATAGTAAATGCCGAAAAGAAGAAAGTATAATTTAAAAACTGAAAAACAGCAATATAAAACAAAATGTGATATGGATAAAAAAAAATTTGTCAAGGATAGAAAAAAATAGTTAGAGACATAGAAAATTATTGTAATAAGTACAAATCCAGAGAAATATATAAAATGCTAAGAATTTTAACAAGAAAATGCAGTCAAAATATTGGGAAAAGCAAGAAAAATGTTCATTAGTAAAAACAGTTAATAATAACATAATAGTCATGTAAAGGAGATTTTGATTTAAAAAAATATTGGTAAAAATAAAAGAATCTTAGTGAATTTGCACAATCATCTTACAATTGTGAAAATATTTATTAGACTTAAAAAGCAATGAATACATTAAAAAAAAACTTAAAAGTTGTAGATTAACTGCTGAAATGAATGAATATAGTGGAGAAAGCCTACTTCAAAAATTTCCAGGTTGTGAAATATTGAATAGAAAGAAAGTACAATATTTCAAGAATAAATAGAATCATTGCTAGTAACAATCTATAACAAGAAAAGCTAATCCATTGCACTAAAAATGCATTTTAGAACAAATTCTAACTAACATCCTAAATCAAAAACTAAAGTCTTAAATGAAATGTTATTTGGCAGATGAATAAACTAAATTTAGAAAACCCATATAATAGTATCACTCTAGCTGCTTTGTCAACTTCCAAAAATATTTTGTCCCCAGTAATCAAGAAGTAGTTATTTACATTTTATGAAGAAGATACTAAACTAATTAATCATCTCAAAAGCAATTATGAAAGTGAAGAGAGTGAATCTGATTCGAAATTGGAAATGCATTAATTTCATTTAGAATATCTGTCCCACATTTGAAAAAAAAAAACTATCAAAGAAAAATGCAAAAGAACATCAGAGAATGGAAAGAAAATCAGTCAGTTTAAGATATGCAGATGATACAGTAATCATAAAAATAAACATAAGAGATGTTAGATAAAAAAAAGCAAAAAAATATGGTTTAAAATAGAAACATTGCCAAAGCAAAACAATAGTGTTTTAAAAAAATAAAAATTGAATGAATGGAAGACTGCCAAAGAAAATTAAAATTAATTATAGCCAGAGCAAAAAACAAATTCTTCTGTGTGTATATATTAATAATGGAAAACTTGACCAAGAAAAGAGCCTTTAAAAGAATATACTATAAAAAACTATTAGAAACTATATACATACATTTGATAAATGTCACAAAGCATGGATGAGTTAATATACTTTGGCTGAACTTTCTTACAAAGAAAACAAAAAATCCATTGAACACTATAAAAGCTAAGTCAATAGTTTCTAATAAAATTTTAAAAAAAAATTGTTGATAGATATGTAACAAGAATTAAAATACATATATATATTTACTATTCTGTAACGAATATACTCCAATTCATTAAATAAAATGATTAAAAAACAATATGACAAACAGATTAATAATAAGAGTCTGTGGTGGATATTTTAATACAAGAAGAAAATGAGTTAAAATGAAATTTCAATTCCAGATATTTTCACTATTCAACTGTAACTATTAATTTGTTAAGCAATTTCAGTGAAGGTGTGAATATTAAACTATAAAGCAATAAATTAAACTGTCAAATTAGCAAAAATTATCAAGTGTAATATAAATTTATAATACCATATTTAATAAACTTAATTTAAATTCAATTTTAGCAATTATTACAATAGAGAATATTTTAAACATCAACAACAAAACAATTTTTAAAATAATCAAGACATCAATAATATTTCTTTTAATTCATTCTGTGTTTTTTTCATGAAGTGATTATGATCTAGAAGATTTTTCAAAGAAATCGATAAATTACGTATTCTTATCAATAATTAAAAGTGAAACAATTTAAGTTATTTTTAAATTCTATCAAAAACTAACCTTTATTGTTTTATCGCAGGATCCAGAAACAATTTTATTTTCATCAAACTGGACACATAAAACAGCACCCTCATGACCTCTAAAATATGTAAACAAAAGAAATGAATAAATATTTTTAAAAAAATTCAATGTTATATTCTAAAAATTACAAAATTTTACACAATAAATTATTCATAAAATCAAAAAACATCATATGATCCCAGATTACATAACATTTTTCAAAAGTAAATCTCATTCTTCAATACTGCTATATATTGTAAGTCTGAGTAACCAAAAAAATAAAAAGTAGTAGTGCTTATTAAATCCATATTAATAGATATCTGATTCATATTCTCAGAATAGTTCTAAATTATGATATTTTTCAGAATTAGATTTGGCTCCAATGCAATTGAACCTTATTGGACTTAATGCATATTTCATCCAAAGATTTCAAAAACAACTTACTAGGTTGAATGAAAATCTATTTGCTTGCATAATTAAATAGAAAGCAATTTATTAACTGTACATTATAGTCAGTTTTAAAGCAAATGTAGATATCATTATCCTATAATTAGAATTAGGATAAAATCAAAACACATCACAATCTTAAATCATACAATGCTTTTCAAGAGCAAATTTCTATTCTACTCCAAAACTGTTATTTATAAAAACATGAATAATAAAATACATATTAAAGGACATTTCTTATTGAATTCATATCTTGTGCTATATATCCATATCCTCAGATTGTTAAATTTTTATCATTTAATGAATCTCAATATTATTAACTTTCCATATCAAGCATAATAAAAATATACTTATATATATTTATTAAGGGGATTAATACTAGTCAGCAAATTCAGATAAAACTTGTGACTATATGTAACTCAAGCTCTCAGGTATCTCTTTATAAATGAGTATAAACATAAATGTCTTTCCATTCAGGAATATAGCAGCATCTGTACGATTTCATAAATATAATGAAAGATTTACTTGATTCAATGTATAATACAATCAACAGATAGTTTTTTCAGTTTACTTAAATGATGATGATGATTTTCACTGAGTGAGACAAAATTTTAGCAAGTAGGCAGATAATTTCTGAGTTAGATCAAAATATTCTCAAACATGACAGGTATAAGCTATACTATACTTTATGCTAGGAAGGTAAAAAAATTTCTCTCTTCTGGATGCTATATTGATAGTTGATAAAAAACAACTACATTTTTAGGATGTCTCAACCAGACATATAGACCAAGCTAAAACCATAAGCTTGAATTGATTATTGCTTCAATATGGATATATTTAAAGTATTGTTCTCATTTATGATTATCTGAACTAGCTTGAAGCATAATTGGGTTCACTACATACAATAGCTAATAGACAATATGATAATGTACATGTTAATCCAATTTTTTCAGAATATGTTAAGACTCATTTTTAAAAATAAACTGCTATGGTTCTTTCCATCTTAGTTCATTACTTTAATGCAATTTGAACTTTTTTTTCAAAACGTGGTTCAGATAACTCCTGCATTAATCTTACTATCTACTCAGAAATTTTTATAACATATTAAAATCATTTATTCTATTGTTAGCTTTAATAACTTCTTGTTTATTTGAAAAACAATTTTTATTACTTCTAATTTATTCTGAAAACAATTTTAATGAATTCATTAATTAATGTTTGCAGAATAAAACTTGATTTTTCAAAATATTACACATATTACAAAGCTCCAATAATTGATGATAAACTTGATTTATAGAAAAATTAGTATTAATACAATTGTCCAAATCTTTTGATATCATATATTTAATATTTACAGCTTAGATCAGTCTTTACAAATTTAAACTATTTGTGCTTGCAAGGATTCCTCTCCCTTTGCTTTCAATCAGAAAGATTGATTTCTACACTTTAAATTGCCTTGTGAAAATACATTAGAATAACAAATTTTCATAATTCATTATCTTTTTATTAAATTAAATAAATGGCTATTTACTTTATCAAAACATACAAATGTGTTTGAGTGCATATATTTCTCACTATGTAATTATACAAACATTCATTTCTTCATACTTTATTATTTGGCTCTGTGAAAAAATACTGATGCATTTATTCAAAATTTCATTAATTTTCTAATTTCTTGAGCACACCTTATGATTTGATTTATATTATTATAATATATGTGTACAAATACAATCCATAGATTATTTTTGGATCTATATTTTTACTTTCACAAATTAAAAAAGATCTAATGTCCACAATCAATAAATGATTGTATCTTTGTAAAAATGATTAATGGATTAAAATTGCAAAGCATTCATCCTTATCAATTGATAAACTTCTATCTTTAAATATCTGTATTGTTTATAAAACTTTACATTCATTTTTGTTACCCTACCAAGCAATGAATGCTACATATCCTTTTAATTCAGTCACTAATAATATCACCAGTCAAAAAATCAATCAAGAATCATTTTTTTTAATGAAGACCTTCCTTAGAGGAAGTAGATTCTCATTTAACAAGATCAATGTAAAATATTTTTGACCAAGTTCATATTTAACATCTGTTGCAATTTGGCTATTTTTCAAAAGAATGAAACATCAATTTTCTTTAAATATACAGTATATGGGATAAAACTTACTTTTTAATGCAATTATCACTTTAATATTAAAAGTGGAGAACAAATAGATTGAAAAATCCTGAGTTGAAATTCCCCTACTTGCATGTACTAATTAATGATATCACTATTTATAAGGTTCATATAATATTAATTTCTTTTATATGTCACTTCTAACTACAACAAAATCCATAAAAACAATTGTTTTACATGTGAATGCATACAGATTCTTTATGATGATTTTTCTGTCTAATGAAAGTATTTTTGATGGTTAATTCCTATTTTGTGCAAAATTATAAAATTTAAATGCATAGAACCACATTAGATCGTTGTTTTCTGTTTATCAACGTATAATTTAAGGTCTTAAAAATAAAAACATCCCAACTTTTACTAATATTAATGCAATAAGACTAATCATTAGAGAATACAAGCTTTCTTTCTCTAAACTTTCTTAATCTATTATTAGAGAACATAACTACTAATAAAAATGAATATAGATACCATTGCACAAAACAATTTCTTATTATCACTAATATATTATTTATGATTTTAAGAAAAAAGTTACAAATCACATTCATTTAGGAATGGTTAATTTAGTGATGGTCACTGATGAAACTCTTATAAGCAGAAGCTCCAGACCACATTAGGTAGAATATCAGGACCATCAAAGTGGGATTTGGCCTAAAGGTAATTGTTGTCATTACATTTGGACAAACTATATGTTATTAAAAAATAATATCTTAATATTCAAAAAATAAATAAATAAACTTTATTGAGATATTATAAAACATCATTAAAAATTATCAATCAAAGAAATTTAAAAACATGCAGTTTTTTAATAAAAATTATTTTGTCATACTTCTAAAAAAATTTTAATAATGTAAAAGAATTAAAATGTACTCAAACTATACTAAAATTACAAAATAATTTTTAATATATAAGAGCTAAACGAGTATTGATAAACTTACCTAAGTGTGAGCCTGCAAAGACCAGTACGAATTGCCCAAACCTTTAATGTTTTATCATAGGAACCACTTACAACTTTCTCATCATCAACCTTATCAAAGGAGAAAAAAAAACATTCTGTCATAAAATGTTTGCTGATTTAGCTATCCATACTATATAATTATCAAATTATACATATCTGTATAAAATTTTCTATTATTATAAAATTACCTTAAAATATTGTAAAAGTCCTATAATTAATGATTATTTAATTAAAATGATATAAACCTGAATTAAATCAAAATTTTAATATTGATGTACAATAAATGGTTTTCTGATGTTACCATTTTCCAAACAATAAAAAATGTTAAAAAAAAAGAAAGATCATATTAAGTAAAGGATAATTTAAATATCTTTGATATCAAAAATTCTTTAAACAAAATTATTACAAAACAATTTAATTAATTATGTATCTTGAATTTAAGAAAAAAACTGATTTGTAATTAATGAATAATTAAAATTGATTTCATTCTTATTACATGTAAAATATGTAGAGTATTATTTGTTACAATGGTTTGATGTGATCCCAAATTTTTTTTGAATTTTTGATGCGTCTGAAAGAACTTTTTCTATTATCACCTGGCTCTATAGTCATGTCACCAGAAAACCAATTTAATCATTCAAAATTTGTGTGTGTGTTATTTTGAAAGAAGTAATTTTATTTATTCCCAAAATTTATAATTTTTTTTGTGAAGTTGCTAATAAGTGAATATGGTGGCTATTCTATCTTCAGATTAAAAAAGAAAAGATAAAATTATAAACAAAAATTTTCAACTTTAAAATGAGTTTAATATTTATACAAATCAAACTATAAAACACTAAATATTGTCTTCTAACTTCTACAGCATTTTTTTTTGAAAGACATCAATATTTTTCCTAATTAGAGTCCTCTATGACATTTTATATTAAGATATAACCTTCAATGTAAACATTCAATATCACACCTCTTTATAATACTTTCAAGATAATATTTATAAAGCAAATGTAATCAGACTCTTTCATGAAAGCCATACTCAAATTCATAAAAAAAATACTTTGGTAAAAAGTATTTTATTCACTTCACATATTTAATTCATCAAAAATTTGCTCTTACAATAATAGATTCAAAAATTGTCACACCATATTTAAAGAATATTACAGAACATTCTTAAATGATAATTTTCTAGTGCTCTATGTTATAATGATAAAGAGTCAATTTCTTCAATAGTGCAGAAAAATAGTCCTATATATAATTAATTTAATTAAAATAGTTATATCATTAATTTAATTGAAACAATTTATATCACTATAATAAAATTTAGGTAATTCATCATCATCATCAACCATTATCAATCCACTGCAGGATGAAGCTCTCTCCAAGTTCAATTCATCTTCTCCTATCTTTAGCTTCTCTTCTCCACATCACCCCTGCACACTTTCTTATTTCATCCATCCATCTCTCATATGGTCTCTTTCTGGGTCTTTTACAATCTCTTGGAATCCCGTTTAAGATTTCAATTGTCCATCTATTATCATCTCTTTTAGCAATATTTCCAGCCCAACTCCACTTCAGTCTTTTAATTTTTTCAATGAGGTTAATAACACCTGTTTCTTCCCTTACTCATATATTGCCTTTTCAATCTCTTCTTGTTACTCCCAACGTGCATCTTTCCATACTTCTTTGAATGGTCTGAAGTCTCTGTATTGCTCTTCTATTAAGTGTCCAAGTCTCAGATCCATAAGTAAGACCTTGTAAAACACATTTATTAAAAACCTTTCTTTTCAAACACATAGGCATATTTCCTTTTAGTATTAACTTCTACCAAAAGCACTTCAACCAAGTTTAATTCTAGGATTTATTTCAACCATTATGTTTCCATCTGTATTAATAATCTGACCAAGGTATTTGTAACTACTAAATTCTTCTAACTCATCACAATCAATCTTTATTTTCATATTTTGAGAAAATCCATTAAACATTATTTTAGTCTTTTTAACATTTATCTTTAGTCCTACTTTCCTACGATAACTCCTGCAACATTTCCTGCAGCTCTAAAGCATTATTTGCAAAAAAAAAACATCATCTGCAAAATCTAAATGACTTAAATAATCTCATTTACTTTCACTCCTTTAGCATCCCATTTTAATCCATAAAGCACTTCTTGCAGCACTGCTGTAAAAAGTTTTGGAGATATGGAGTCACCCTGTCTTATACCCTTCTCAATGTTGACTTTTCTACTATTATTATGTAATCTAATTGTTGCTGGTGCATTTTTATAAATATTCTTTAAAATATGACAATATCCTGGATCTATATCTTGATGATCCAATGCTTTAATCACTGAAGAAATGTTTATAGAATCAAATGCCTTTTCATAATCTACAAATCCAAAGCATAATGACAACTCATATTCATTTGTCCTTTCTATAACTTCTCTCAATACCTGGATATGATCTACTGTACCAAAACCACTTTTAAATCCAGCTTGTTCTCTTGGTTGATGGAAATACAATGTTCTCTGTAGACAAGTTGTAATTATCTTGGTAAAAAGTTTGTATAAAACTGATAAAAGGCTGATAGCTCTGTAATTTCTAATATCTTCTTTGTCATCCTTTTTAAATAATATTAATATTGCATTTTTCCAATAATCTGGTACATCTTTATCATTTAGACATTTGGTATATAACTTTACTAAAATATTTTCTATTTCTTCAGCTGCTTCTTTTAATATATCAATTATAATTCTATCATTACCGGAAGCCTTTCCTTTTTTTCATACATTTAATTGCATGTCTCACTTCTTCATTAAAATTCTGGGCAATTCAGAAGATGTAATAGATATAGGAGGTACTTGTTCTTTATTACTATATAATTCTTGATAGAAGTCTTCTACCCATTTCATGATGTCATCTCTCTTTTTAGTAATAATTCCATCTTTTTTTCTTATTGCAGATATAAATTTCCTACCAATACCAAAATGTTGTTTTGCACTCTTGAGACTTTTATTCTCTTCTACAACTTTCCTTGCTAGGTCACAGTTATACTTTCTTATATCATACTAAACTCTTTTCTGCATCATTTTACAAAATTCGACATATTCAATCCTTTTTAATGCATCATTTTTGTATATCTTATTTTTCTGTAAGTTGTTTCTGAAATTTTTAATTTTGCTATATATTTTTTTAATTTTCATCATGTAATTATACTAACATTTTCTGATCATTTTTTCATATTTGATTGCCATAATAGTTTGGCATTTTGGTCATGTGATTACAGCAGCAGGATTTTATTTTTTTGGTCATATTCTAATTCCTAATATCCTTGATATTTTGATTTTTAGAAGAGTTTGATTTTTTTTTTTTGATTGAGCATAGGTCTAACAAAATTTGTATGTTTATTTTTTAATTTTTCAACATGTGGCTATGGCTGTAACTTGATGTTTTGGTCATGTATTTTAGATTATTTTAGCTTATGCAAATTTCTTGTTTGAGGTATGCAATTTTTCTTTTGACTGCTGTATTTGACATTATTTTAGTTTAGGCACATTTCTTGTTTGATTCTTATGCAATTTTTCTTTTGGCTACAGTTCTTATCCTTATTCAAGACATGGTTATGGCTATAATTTGATGTTTTGAGCATATATTTTAGATTATTTTAGCTTAGCACATTTCTTGTTTGAGTTTATGCAATTTTAATAGCACGTTTGGTCATAATTTGATCTTTTGGTCATGTGATTTGATTGAACAGTTATACCAAATTTGAACATTTATTTTTTAATTATTAATGGAAATTGTAACTTTTTGCCCATTGGTCAAAATAATTTGAACATTACCTATGGCACCACAGTGAATTGTGCAATTTTATTTATTGCTTGGTTTTGTCAGATAGGTTTGAGACTACCCTTAGAAACCAAAATGGAGGAGAGCATGCACAAATAAGAATCAAATTTTTTTTTTTTTAAGTACAAGTAATACATTGGTATATACGTACTATATAAATCTTTCTAAGTAAAAAGAAAAACAATTAAAACATTTAAATTGATACATATATTGTAACGCTAACGGATATATGTTATAAAACTTACATATATCTGATGTTTCATAATTTTAAAAAAATTATGATCAAATTTATTTAAAAGAATAGTTAAAGACACAATTATTTAAGTAGTTTTAAAACGTAGTTTTTGTAAAAATAAAAAAAGATTGTTATATATTTTTAAAAGAGAATAAAACTATTTATTAAAGCAAATGGGGGAAAGAATTAAAAAAACTCTCCTTTTTAAAGAAAATTCCTTTTTATAAATTAAGAAAGTAAAATGTATAAAAATAAGTAAATATGAAAAATCAGGATAAAATTTAGTTTGTAAAAGAAAAACTTTTGAAAATGTAATTAGTTTTAAAAGATTACTAATTAAATTAATTAAAAGAAAAACATGTAAACTATCTCATAAAATCGATAGTAGATTAACGTAAGAAAAAGATTAGATAACATGCAATGTAAAAATCAATTAGATTATGGAAAATATAAAAAATCAATTAGATTAAAAAAATGTAAAAATAAATTAAAAACAGATTTAAGTTACAATCAAAATTAAAAAACTATGATAAGGAATTAAAACAATGAGAGAGAAAAAGTATATAAAGTCACAATGGTCTACTGTTATTCAGTCTGGTCTTCAATCTGTAATTCAGTCCAGACTTCAATCTGTTAGAGTGGACTCTTGAGTCTGTAAATCAGTCCAGTCTGCATTTTGTGATTGATTCATTACATTATTCATTGTTCCAGAAATTCAGAAATCTAAGGACAAATAAAACCATTTATTACTGCTGTAGAAAATATTATTGCAGAAGCCACAGATCTAGAAACATGCAGCGCTAAACTGTTTAGAAGTGTTCGACTTGGCTTCAGGCCCCAAAGACCTCTGCAAAATCGGCTGTCCCACTTGAACCCTCACTAAAAACTGATGCCAAAATCATAAAATAGATGCTGCCACTATTCTTTCTCTCTCCTATTGTCAAGACAAAGAATGGAAAACAAGCCCTGAAACTATCAGTAGAGACCAAAAAGCCAATCGGTTGGAAATTGACAATCATAAAAACCTGGCTAAATATATTTTGATCACTGTCTGTAGACACTTTATTTTTAAA
This sequence comes from Epiperipatus broadwayi, assembly GCA_028023455.1. Lineage (NCBI taxonomy): Eukaryota > Metazoa > Onychophora > Udeonychophora > Euonychophora > Peripatidae > Epiperipatus > Epiperipatus broadwayi. The sequence goes on from JAQFVV010000458.1 coordinate 332,419, forward strand.
TGAAATGAACTTTAATTAACAAAGGACTATTATAAAAATTAGCGTGATTAATTATTTATATTTGTTTATGTAAAATATGAGATTGTTATATTATATATGTGTACTTGAATAAATATTAATGTTTGCTTAAGTATTATTTGGTATATTCTCCGACTCTCTTATCACTGCGTCATCATTTATTTAAAGAGATAAATGTTCATATGTGTTAAGTAAATGTGCTGGATCATAGTTAAGAGTAGAGCTAGCTTGGGATATTTCAAGTGCTGGGTTATATGCCTGTCATCTGAAGCATACAGACTATATAACATATGGTTGGATGGCACCTAAGTTTGATCTTCAAAACAAATAAAATGCAAGGGTTTTTGGGATTGCTAAACTTTTTTGAGTTTTTTTAAAAAGAAAATCTCATATAATAACTCCACTATAAGGTTTACTGACCATGGGTATTGTTGATGGCTATGCTATCAATGGATTCCCCCCCTCTGCTTGAAGGGCCGGTCCTTTGTTCCCATAGTATTAAACTTAAAAAATTAAATTAATTTTATTTAAAGATATAAAATAATAATTACCAAGAAGTTATGTATAAGCATGATAATAAACTTATTAAAGTTTTAAAGTCAAAAGATATTAAAGTTATTTTAAAAGGTATTTTAAACCTTGTTAATATGGAAATTTCATGGGACCTGGTTCAATATATATTCTTTGCTGTTTTAATATTAAGTATAAAATTGATTTAGATAGATTACTAGCAGAACTTATATGAAAATAGTATTCAGTAGAAGATTTATTATATTACACAGGCATTCTCATTAATTGTTAATATCTATTTTTTATACTTAATTAAAAGTATTTATCAAGATCAGTGCCAATATGATATTATTCTTGAAAAGGCTATTTTTAATTTGTCAAAAACATAAGACTCATCAATTTGAAATGTATAAGTAAATCTTTAAATCAGATGTTATATTATAAACATGTCTGTTTTAAACTGATAATAATATTTTATTATTTTTTATTAACTATTATTCTATCCAATTGAAAGTTTTAAATATATTAAAATGTAAAAATGTATTAAATTGACAAATGTGCTATCAGCATCCAATTTGATCAACAAAGAAATTGTATATTTCTTACAACATGATCAAGAATTTCGTGCAATTTATATTAAATACCCACTTTGACAAAAAAGATAACAAATTGTAACTTTTTATAAACTGTAAATAATATATATATATATTGTAACTGCTCGATTGTTGTCCCAACTACATAACATCACTCAAAAATATAAGTGCGCTAAGAATTGTAACCCGATCACCGATCAATTCCCGCTGCACATTGTCAGCTATTAAGAGCTGTAACCAAAAGCATATCATGCCATCTATATTATGCACCAAAGACCACAACCAACATCTGGAGCAACTTACCACAGACCAAACTAATGATATAACATAAACTTTTTATGATTTAATTTGATCGCAGCCAGGTGTACCGCCGAAGACCTATCATAGTAGTATGATAAAATCACATTAAACAAATTATAAGTATGTAATGTTATTATTATCTTTCAAAACCTTAATTTGCGATTTTTATTGTATGAGACCCGATGGCCGACCATGTAAAAGATGGCATAATTTGTGGAACTACATAAGATTATGAAATTTTAAACTATCTATATGATTTTTAATACAAATGCTAGTCCAGGTAAAGCTTTTGAATAAATAAACATAAACTGCTTATAGTTTACTATATCATCAGATTCTTATTATACTGACAAATGACAATTTAAAAACGTTAAGTAAATATATTCAATCATGTCATTATCTGGTAAATCTGTTTACAGGTTTAATAATCAATTATATTGTATACTAGAAATCAACTACGCAAAGCTAAAAATGATGGAAAAGGTAAATGGATTTTATTGTACTCATACATCATAAACTACCAAAGATGAAAAGCATCCAAATATTTTCTCAAAATATCACTTCTAAACTTTATATCATGTTGACGATAGTATGTACTAAATGTATGCTCTATCCAAGGTTTATGATTTCTGATTTTACGAATGACAAATAGCAACGGCACAGTAAGCGACTATAAATCAACATTTATTTACAAATTTATGAATAATAAGTAATTAATTCTAATGTTATAATTAAAGACATAAATAAACAAATAAAATAAATAAATTATAATTCCATCAACTTTCTTCAATAACATATCATAGGTACTGTTTTTAAAAACCTAATCGTACCTTATATTTCAATTTGATATAATGAATGTATTAGAGGAATTATACTATAATTAAACATCAACTCATGAAACATCTAATGCATTTCCAGATTTATTAATTCTATAGACCGTGAACGTTGCAATATAAAATAAATAATATTATATCTGTAGGATTTTAGCTATATGCAATCTATTAAATAAAGGGAAAATTTAAAACCACATTCAGGTAAAATAATAATCGACCTAACAGTTGAATTATTATGAGGTGAAAATTTGAATAGAATGTCCTGCTACAATTTAATGATCTAACTTGATAATTATACTTACAAATGGAAGAAGATGATTTAGCAGTGAATAACTAAAATACTTTGCCCAACTTATATCTATGAAGTAAAAACCATATTCATGTGGATGCATTCATCTACACATAGGAATTAAATAACACTAAACGCTTGTGGATTTATACACCATCATAAAGCAATAAGTATAATTACACAATTCCGCGGATTAACCACCAGCTTACGAATGAGTGTAAAATACAAAAATGGCAATTAGCTAACTGTTGATTTAACCACCGGCACAGATTAATGCCTTTTAACATTATAAAACAAATACTACTATTTACTTCACATTAAAGTGCAAAATCATCCTCCTCAGTTATTCTGACCATTCAGAAAACACTAACATTTTAGCAAATGTGGGCTCCAGAAGTAATAAAATGTTACACTAATCAGGACAATACGACCGTTTGGAGGTCAAATGGGGGAAGCTCCCGTAGAACATTTACGGAGCTTACGAAGATACTTTGACATAAATCCCATGCCAGAGGAGGGAAAGTTGGTGGTAGCGTGCAGTCATTTAAGTGGGAATGCCCAAGAGTGGTGGGACTCATTGTCCCAACAGCCCACATCCCTCGAGGAGTATCAGAGGATGATACGAGAGACCTTCTGGTCGGAAGACCACCAAGAACTCGTGCAGTCCCAAATCATGCAAGAAAAATACGGGGAAGAAAAGGAAGAAAATTTTTCTCAATTTTTTCACCGTCAAGTGGCGAGACTAAGGACGCTGGACGCGTGTCACATGTCTGAAAGTCACATCATTCGAATTGTAAGGCACAATATGCCTATGAACGTGGAAAGGATGATGTTGGGAATGAGGAAGGCATCCATTGGAGAAATGGCGGAGCTGCTTAACGCTCTGGACATGAGTATATACGATCATAATGCACCGTTAGAGCGATGGAAGCAAGGTAGAGATAGGACAAATATCCAATGTGGGGCAGCAGAAGGACACACCAGCAAGAATGTCACACCTAGGAAGAGTGGTGAGGATGGTCATAGACCGAGATGGCCAGACGAACCGGAAGCTCAACGTCTGCCGGAGAAGCCGAAGCTCACACAAGAAAAGGGATCGTGGACACCGAAACAGAAAGGTGATCCCGGGGAAAGTAAAGGAGAAGAGTCGTGTAAGAAGCCATTCAAATACAAAGAAGGTATTTGAAGGCTATCGCACCAGGGGGGTATGTAACAAACGGGTTCGAATACACGCATATGTAAAATATGACATAATTGATAGTGTTAATGTAGGGACCATGCATAAACAAATAAATAAAAGAATATATGTAAACGGTCATTCGAACCCGGTTACAAGTAATGTAGATATAGCGTATGTGTGAGTATAAAAATATGTAGTTAATATCAGAGGGGTTGTGATCACTTATATATGTAGAGCTGTATAAAGCGCAATTAATTATTCTTAGATAGATTTTATTCACATAGTTTTTTTTTGAGTTTATTAATAATTTTGGTAACACGTGTTTTCTTTTGTTGAGTCACCTTGTGAACATGTGAGAACTGAAATAGGATGAGTGAATTGCTGTAGGCAGTTTGGTAATAACTGGCACCGGGAAGGCGGAAAACTGGTCCGTGGATATAGTTTTTTTTTTGTGTTGAAGAACAATGGAAGGACTGGTCAGCGGCGTAGGAATATGCAGAAAGATTTGAAAAGTTAAAGGTGAATACAAAAGAACTTTTTTTTTTGTCTTGCGCTCGAGTGGAGAAAAGGAAAAGAAAAAAAAAAGAGAAGCGGCTTGAATCCTAACAAGGAGGACGCAAAGATTTTTCTTAAGAAGTTTTAATATTTTTTAGTCAGAAAATGTCAGGGTAATTGGATTGTGCGCTAGTCGTTACTCGACTCCGAGGATACTTGTCATGAATTCACCTGACCGGATTTGCGAACTGTCATAATAAATCAAGAGATTTTGTTCCATCAAGGAAATGTTGACCAAAATCGTTCGAGATTTAGACCTTTGCGAAAGAGTACACCAACTACTCCACCTCTGAAACCTGTCGCCGGACCTAACGACCATTGGAACTGTTTGCCTTCCGTGAGATCCACCAGATTAAGTTCTTGGCCAGACGTCAATACAGACTTGTTTAATCGAGTGAGTCCAGGTAAAGTGACACGTCACCAACTATTTTCTGTATATGTATCTCAATAAAGAATTCGTGTTACCTCAGTTAATTGCTATATTAAAATTTTATATTTAAAGTTAGATATATGACTATATTAATCATACAGCTCACATATATATGTATTTGCATTATTTGATGTGTGGATGAATGAGCGTGATATATATATGTGTGTATGATAATGGATGGCCTGAGTGTTTGCATAGCAATCATATATGTAGGTCCGAATGAGATTTATTGGGAGGGTATATGATCAAGTAGAATAAATCCCATTAGACCCGGGTTAGATTAAGGATTTCGAGCTTTAAGCTATCGCAAAATAAATATGCGTAAGACAGTGTGGGTTAATTTATAGCCTTGTTCTCTAGATAGACAGATGTCCCCAACCTTGAGATTGAGCTAGTTCGGTGCGTCACCACATCAGATAGACATCAGAACCTATATATATGTTTTTGAGGAGGTAATTCCTACCTATTGGTAAGATTGGCGCGTGAGATGGGTTCAAACCATGCTCATAAATACCTCTCATCGAAGCTTCGGGTGAGAATCCAAAATGGAGGAATATAGATATGTCGGTGGGTGTTATAATATATATATATAATAAAAAGTCAGATGTCACATGCATTATATATAGCTTGCACTTACAAATATGTAGAATTAAGAGCATGCTAATGAGCTCTGAACAAGCTTTTTTAATTTATTTATGATAAATGCTACTACAAGAGAAGGCATTCAAATCATTTTTATCTTGGATTGTCCTCATCCCCAGACCGGTTTCAACCTATGGGTCTCTTCAGTGAGCAGGTGAGACCTTAGATTCAAAAAACCAACTCAAGCAGTTGGTTTTTTTTAATCTAATGTCCCAACTCCTCACTGAAGGGACCATAGGTCGAAACCAGTCTGGGGATGGGGACAATCCAAGATAAAAATGATTTGAATGCCTTCTCTTGTAGTAGCATTTATCATAAATAAAATAAAAAAGCTTGTTTAGAGCTCATTAGCATGCTTTTAATTTTATATATATATATATAGTAACCAGTTGAATTATGTAACACACACTAATATAGGGTGTGCATATATATATAAATATGAATAACACACTAATATAGGGTGTGCATATATATATAAAGTTGAATGAAAAGTAGAAATAAACACAAATATAAATTTTTGTAGATATTTTTTTATATTTCCTAAAATAAAATAATAATAAGTAAAGGGTTAAATAGCTGAGTTTAAAGTAAAATTTTGTTATGAATTAAACTTTTAAAATGGTCTGATAAATAATATTTGTAATTCTGAATTTGAAATTACAAAAAAAAACAAGCATAATTTATTTTTAAAATCTTTTATTTAAAACTTGTAATTATAAATTTTATTAAAAGCTCACTATTATTTCAGTAATAGTTTTAACAAGGCTGTAAACCTTAGCAATGAGCGTCTGAAAAAATGTCACTAGTGCTAGTGACAATTTTTTCAGATGCTCATTGCTAAGGTTTACAGCCTTGTTAAAACTATTACTTAAAACTTGTATAAAATATCTTTTTAAATTAATGTTTGTTTGCTTTTCTACTATGTAGTTAAAAATCTTTGTAGATGAAAAATCCTAAAGGATTATCACATCTTTGGTCAAATTCCAAAGTTTAAAATAAAAATTTGAATATCCACATTGATAGAAATTTCGAGCTTGTTTTCAAATGGATTAGACAAATTGAAAACAGCCACTTTGTTTTTGTCACCTAACCTAACCAAGGTTATAAAAGAGTGATAAAATATATCAGTTATTTTGGATTGTAGATTTGTATGAATTGAACAGAACAGCTTGGCTTCAAAATTTATTTGAATAAGTGGCAGCAATTAGTTGAACAAAATATGTAGCTGCAGTTTGTTGTTAGCTGTAGCAGAGAGTTGGCAGAGTCACCACAATGAACTGATGTAGCTGAAGGCAAAACAATAGATCCAGGACTGCTACTATTTTTCTTTGCAAGGATTTTGCTTTTCTTGAAGCTGGGTCACTTCTAAATAAATAGCCTAAAAATGAGGACAAAATACTTAGCAGTGCTATGACAAGCTCCTATGATGATCCAAGGGAGTACAGTGCAGTGGCTGTCCTATAGATTACTGGAGACTTTTGATTCATGAGGCCAGGGTCACTTCAAAGGGTTCATCTAGCTGCTTGAACATGTTCTAGAAGACAGCTTGACAATTGCTTGGACTACAAAAGCTCATGGTATGCCAGCCAATTACTTGAATACTTTTCTCTGATGATGACCACAAGCCCATAATTATAGTTTTTGTGATGGGCTAGAAACCAGCTTACCAAGAGAAAGCACAAAGTAATTGATGTACTTATGCTACTGTTTAACTATACATGCAGAGAAACCCAGATAAATTTTTTGCAAGTATCTACAGTGAGTTATTTTATTTTACTTTTCCTTAAAATGACTTTTTAAATTATAAATTAATAACTTAAAGTTAAAAAGAAAAAAGTAAAGAATTCATTTGAGTCAAATATCTAAAAGGAAGATGATTTGATATATATTTTTGAAGAAATTGTTTTAGTAATTCCTTAAAAAAAGATATTAAAATAATATATACTTTCAATATTGAATTAATTAGAAAACAGATAACATTATTGTAACAACTTGAAATAGATAAAAGCCAGTGTGTGTGTATACATGCATACTCATATATGTAAAATTTAATATTTTTTGATTAAATGTCAATTCATTTTTGTTAATATTAATTGTATATTATAAATCGCACATTTGTGCACACATATATGTGAATCAATGTAACAATTTAAATGTTGAATAGAAGTTATTTAAATCTCAATGTGACCATTTGAAATTTTGTATTATAATCAAAATCAGAAAGCTTGTGTGTGTAATTTTATTTTTATAAGACCGTAAACTCATTTTTTATTTTTATTAATAAACTTATTTAACTGTTAAAAATTATTTCCATCATCTCTTGGTCACATACAGTAATAGAGTTTATGTTCCCTGAGCTAGATTCGTGCACAAGATGAATGTATGAATGGAGATGTGTACTTAGTGCTGTTGGGGCATCCAGCAATGATCAATCATCATCCTGGTTGGTACAAAAAGTAATACTTTTTAAAGCACATGCATTATATTTTATTTGTCTTATTTAAAAATTAATTTATACTTGGCCAGTACAAGTGGCCTAAGCATTGATGATGATAAGCACGTTTTTACCTCCAAGCATTATTGTTTTGATTTCTGATTATTGTGTATTTTAATGGATGGACACTAAGATGGTGCATTTATGTTATGTTTAAATAATTTCCCAAGGTGGCAAAGGCTCAATAGTTAGCCTGGTCTACAGAAGACCCATTTCTGATCCAGTCACAAGGTTAATTGTTGATTTATATTGTGGATTTTATTATGTTGTGGACAATTCATGTTAATGAATGGTAGTTTCTCTTGAGTACTTATACTTAATTATAATGCTGGTTGATATATGATTGATGTATAGTTATTTTAGTTGCCCTTTTGAGTTAGCTGAATGATCTCTCAATATTCTCAGAGATTTCCTAATATCATACTCTTATAATTTAATTTTACTGGGGTTGATGATGATTTTTCTCTTATCCCAGGTTATCCCCGGTTCACCTCAGGCTAACTCATCCCATTACAATATATATATATATATATAATTTGATTTACAATTTAAAATGAGAAAATGTGTTGAATCAGCTCCACACTTGTTTGTAGCAGATGGTGATGCTTTTCATGTATCTGGTGTTGCCCCAATTTTATGAATGTTGTCATTTTATAAAATGATTCAAAATACATTTCTTTTACAAATCAGTTAATTCGAAAAACTTTGATGTTCTTTATAACCACAAAAACATGGCCATCCAAATTAATGTATCAATATATATAAGATCACTCTTTCCAAAATGTCCCCTGTTCACTTCTGCTCAACTGTTCCAATTCAATTAATAATTTCTTTTTTTTTTACTTTCTCCGAAACAAGAGTTTATCAGCATTTGAATTTCTTTCTCTGGAATGCTTTTAACATTTCTTTCTTTTTTATCATTTTTGGTATTTTTATCCATCAAACATTCATTAGAGTTTTCTAGGAATTTAAAGTAGTTAAGTACTGTATTAAATAACCAAGAATTGCCTAGAGGAATATACAGTCAATTCTTTTCATTACCCTTATTAAAGTAAGGTAACATAAAAAAATTTATATTGAAACAATCAATAAAAAAATTATTTGCATATAATTGTATTTCTCAATTTTGTAATAACATATTTAAAAAAAAATATTTTGAAATAAATAATTATACCTCCTTAATCCCTTTCTTTTTTCATTTTGTTTTCTTTTAAAAAAATTACAACATTTATCTCCCTTATATATGTATATATCTCACTCCTCATACATTATATTTAATTATATTGAAGACAATTTAAAATTTACATGATTCAAGGGTAGTTGGTAAGTGCTATTTAATTTCATTGTAACAGGGTTTGAACCTGGCTACTGTTACAACAGTTTAAGCATTTTTATAATATATATCATTTTCATTTTATTTTTTTATATATGTAATACTTTTGTGTATATATATTGTAACGAGACAGCGTTACATCAGTATTAAATCTAGGAAGCATAGATCAGAACGGGACAAATCGATAAACACACACACACCAGCAAGCAGCCTAAAACACTCGTAATTTTATTTTCGTAACGTGTAATAGTTTTGTTTTCTCTCATAAATACATTTATAAAACACATTGATAAAATACAGACGGTAAACGTCTAATTAAATGATTAAAGCTTTTAGATAATAAAAAAATAAATAACAAAACATAATTTGCTCTCCTAAATAATAAAATATAATATGCTCTCCTAAATAGTAAAATATAATTGTCAATCAAAAACACCACGGGGAATTTAAAAATGTTTATTTTAGAAATATAGTTTTAACTAGAATAAAACTTAGAGAAAAGATTTGAGGAAAAGATAAAATGCTCGACTTCTAAATTTAAAATAGCTTGTATTGTTCTGGTAAAACACACGCACACACGCATGCATTCGAGGTGTGAAGGATAAGGTTGGTTGAGTGAGATTGCAAAATGAGATTGTCTCAAAATAAATATTGCCTTTAGCACAAAGAGTGAGTGAACAGGTAGCTCAAACGCGGACCTGAACGACAACTCCAGGAGCAAGGAACTCTGGGGGTAGATTGGATCCCAAGATATGGATCAACCCTTATAAATACCAGTCAAAACCTATTCAATGGTTCGATTCGATTCATTTCGATTGATACGTTATCATTGCTGTTGTTTATTCTCAGTATTCCGAGTTATCACCTGCTCATTTTTATTCCGATGCTTATGCTTTTATTTTAACAATAAAATTGTTCTGAATTAGCTTGATTTATTCCTCAGTTTGAAGATGATCATTATGAAATTAATACCAAGAGCGTCGACTGTCATGAGGGGCTAATAAACCCTTCAGTGACTGATCGGCGCTCCGCTACTGAAATATCTCCGAAGCTATGAAATTCCGATAACATCGTCGTGTGAAGTTGATGCTCCTAATAATAGAAATGTTCCGTGAAATACCCAAACTCGTCCAGACCAATCAATGTTCGTTGTAACCAAGACAAATCCTAGGTAAATATGTTTTATATTATGTTCACTCACTCAATTTAGAAACTCATAAGGCAATCTCGTAATTAACCAACATAAATTTGCACAAACAAATCTTAAAACTTTCCTCATCATGATAGTTTATCTTTGTTACAGAACTTTGTAAACATGAACTTTGAACTTAAGCGAAGCTCAGGAAAGATAATATATTTTATCAACTAGAAAGGAACTTTATCTCGTTATTCACATTATGTTATGACTAATTATGATTCTCTGTGAGCGTGAATGTATGTGCGCGTGTGTAATAAATCAATTAACAATGTTTTCTTTTCATATTTAATAAATTGTCAATATCTAATCAAGTCGAGCATTTCTCAAATCTTTTCACACACACTCAAAACCGTAGTTTATTTATTTTTTAATGACTTATCTTTGAAGTATATTTAGTTAAATTTAATTTTCATTTCAATTTATTTACTGTATTAATTATGTCAACATCGTGCCGTAAGTCACGATGTTTCTTAGTTAACCTTAGTTAAGATAGATTTAAGAGCGGGCGGGTCTAGAATCAATCAAAGTAAACGTCAAATAATTATGTTATATACGATAGATCGGGGGGATGAACTTGTAAGCCTTGTGTTCGGGGCGTAAACGAACAACCTCATAGGTCAGTGACAACCAATAAATGAATCTTATGCCGTAGTCGAGTAATTAGAAAACCATGCTGATTTTTCATTAGCGGACAATGCGTCTTTTCCGGGAGGAGTCGTCCTAGAACAATCATGTAACAACCTTGAGAAACCTTATTGGTCCATGCTGGGAGTTTTGAGCTAGTGGGTGGGATTAGACTTCGAAATCGTTTTGACATGATGTAAGGTGATGCGAGTAATTAAAATCAACTTAAATAATCGTATCTGGCGCCCCCTTATGTGGATCGTGAATAACTGTCGATGTAAGAAAATAAATAAAGCCTTACGCTATGTCATGTTTATTTCGAAGCCCGTAATCTCGGTTATAGATAGGCGGCCGGTTACATTGGCGCTTCCAACGTGAGGCTAGTATAAATGACGCTTCTAAACATAAAGATAAAGCAAATCTAGATACTAGCAAAAGCGGCCGAACCTGGGAGAAGACGCGGAAATGTTTATGTAAACAAAAGCTGAAAAAAAAAAATAAATAAACAAACGGAACAAAATCGCGGCGATTCTTAACATCGCAAATATGTAAACAAAACATCGGGAACCGGAGCAAAATAAACAAATAAATAAAACATAGCAGGAGATAAGGGAGCGGACGCCGATCGGTCGCTGTCACCATAAAACGAATAAAATCAAAAGTAAAAAGAACCACATTCCCGTAAACAGTAGTGACAAAAGTTAGAATAGGACAAAGATAAAATAAACATCAAATCATGGAAGAAGAGACAAATGAGGACATGTGGGAACAGACGGGAGAAAGTCCCATCCAGTTCAAAAAACAGGATACGCAAAATGAAGGGGATATCAAAACCCTAATAAGGATGATGACGCAAATGATGGCCGAAATGAGGGAAGATAGAGAAGAGCGGAGAAGAGAGAGGGAAGAATTTAGAGAGGAGATAAGGCAACTACTCGGGGGAAAGGAAAGGAAGCTAGAAGAGGACAAAGGGGAGGAGAGTAGTTTAACCCAAGTTAAGGAAGAAATAACTCAGAATGCGTCGAAGACGGACAGGACGGAGGCAGACCTGAGGGAGCTAAAGGAGAAAGTTGAGATCCTAACGGAGGACGTAGGAAAAGGCGAGAGGCATCAGGACGTGATGAAAGAAGCGATCAGGCAGACTGAAGAGGTGTGTCATGAAATTAGGCAACAACAGGACGAGGTCCGAGAGACAATGGGGGAGTGGGGACAGAGAATTCAAAGGATTGAAGCCGACCAGGGGCATGGGAACATGAGTAGAAGGATGGAAGAGATGGAGAAGAGATGGGAAAGGCAAATGTCGCAACGGGACACAAGTCATGTATGGGCGGAGAGGCAGATGAAAATCGAAATATTTAGAGCCGGGATGAACGAAAACCCAATGGACCACCTCGAAAGCGTCAGGAATCTGTTTCGAGAGCCGACGGAGAGAGAACCAGATCGAGTAAATATTGCGAGCGGCTACTTACAGGGCCCAGCGAGAGACTGGTGGAGAACGCTGGAGTTTAAACCCCGGTCATATGAGGAGTATAAAGAGGAAGTCTTGCGGTGTTTCTGGAACACAGCACGCCAGGAGGGGACTTATTTTAGGATCACTAGGGAGAAGTATGGGGGAAGGCCCAACGAGACGGCCACACAATTTTATTATCGGCAGGTGGCGAGCCTTCAACAATTGCCTGCATACCCTATGACAGAGACGCAGATCATATCGATAATCAGACACAATATGCCGACCACCCTGAGACGCATGATGCTGGGAAGGGATTGCAAAGGAATCCATGAAATGGGGGAATTGGTCGCGAAATTCGAACAAGAAGAGGGAATAGGGGGGCCGATGGAGGGGTCTAGTAATGAACACCCCAGAAAACGTGTACCACCGGACCGATACTAGCTAATAGGACGGAGGGAAAACGAGTTGACGACCAGGAATAGCATAAAGACAATCTTCAAGGGAACGCACAAGGGAAATAGATGCCACAAACCGGGAATGACCTAGGACACGAATCGGAATATGACGTTGGATATGGAAAAAAGAAAAAAAAAAAAAGGAGGATGACTAACCCCAAGCCCTGGAATAACACCGAACAAATCAAACGATCGCAAAGCAGCCTCTAGCCTATAGAGCCAACGTGTTGGCGGACCGACCGGAGAGTACCCTGCAAATCCAGGAGACGGCTGGCACATGACGGGCTCAACCTCAGTGCGGGAAATCACATAAACCATTTCGTTAGAGTTCGTGCTAGCTCACTTCCCAAACGTTGTTATTGCTGGGCGAGTCAGACTTTCCGAAATTGTAGATCGAGATCAATCATATTCTGTATCGGGGACCTCGGAAAAGTCCATCCCCATACCTCCCATCAGGGATGCACGAGACCCATTGGCCATAGTCGTCAATCGTGACATACCCTACCTTACTAAATAGTGTTATTGTATTTCTTCCGTTAAAAGTCGTGGTAAAGGGGAAGTCTGACCGCAGAGCACTTGATCCAAATTTTAAGGGAAGGCGGAGCCGCAGACGAACGGCCGGAATAGCCGCCATAAGGGGAACAGTACCGCACAAAGGAAAGGAGGACGTTGGGTCGATTCGTTGGACGCTGCACACACAAGAAAAAAAAAAAAAAAGGGGGGGATTAAGGGAACATGTGATACCAGAGGGCCGAATAATTTCGCTCCTTCACCGAGCTAAAACCCGCAGCATCGGATTTTACTCTACACCGGGCGGGGAGATATGTAACGAGACAGCGTTACATCAGTATTAAATCTAGGAAGCATAGATCAGAACGGGACAAATCGATAAACACACACACACCAGCAAGCAGCCTAAAACACTCGTAATTTTATTTTCGTAACGTGTAATAGTTTTGTTTTCTCTCATAAATACATTTATAAAACACATTGATAAAATACAGACGGTAAACGTCTAATTAAATGATTAAAGCTTTCAGATAATAAAAAATAATAACAAAATATAATTTGCTCTCCTAAATAATAAAATATAATATGCTCTCCTAAATAGTAAAATATAATTGTCAATCAAAAACACCACGGGGAATTTAAAAATGTTTATTTTAGAAATATAGTTTTAACTAGAATAAAACTTAGAGAAAAGATTTGAGGAAAAGATAAAATGCTCGACTTCTAAATTTAAAATAGCTTGTATTGTTCTGGTAAAACACACGCACACACGCATGCATTCGAGGTGTGAAGGATAAGGTTGGTTGAGTGAGATTGCAAAATGAGATTGTCTCAAAATAAATATTGCCTTTAGCACAAAGAGTGAGTGAACAGGTAGCTCAAACGCGGACCTGAACGACAACTCCAGGAGCAAGGAACTCTGGGGGTCGATTGGATCCCAAGATATGGATCAACCCTTATAAATACCAGTCAAAACCTATTCAATGGTTCGATTCGATTCATTTCGATTGATACGTTATCATTGCTGTTGTTTATTCTCAATATTCCGAGTTATCACCTGCTCATTTTTATTCCGATGCTGATGCTTTTATTTTAACAATAAAATTCAAGGCTAACCATAGGCAATTCTAAGTTTTTATTAATATAAAGAGAATCATATTACCTTGTAGACCTGGAGTTGTAATAAAGACACATTCAGTTACTTTCATTTAAGTAGTTCTAAGTTTGCAATGTATAAGGATTCAATGTTTTATTTTATTTAAGAGAGATATCTGCTATTGGTGAAGTCCAGCATTAGTGTCCATTTTTAGTATTAACGGGATGTGAAGCAAAAAAATAACAATGTCTTCTTTCACAGGAAACTTGTTTATCATATTACATTCAATCCTTTTCCTTTAACACTATGTTATTTAGTGTAGCATCTTGGTGATGTTCTTAGGTTCTCATGCTGGCAAGTGGTAGGTTGAATCAGCTCTGTACTTGTAGTGGATGATGATCCTCTTTACATATCTGCTCTTACCCCAATTTTATGAACATGGCCATTTTATAAATTGATTCAAAATACATTTCTTCTGCAAATCAGTTAATTCAAAAAACTTTGATGTTGTTTATAACCATGAAAACATGGCCATCCAAATTAAGTATATATATATATATATATATATATATATATATATATATATATATATATATATATATATATATATATATATATATATATAAAACTAATATCACTCTTTCCAAAATGTCCCCTGTTCTCTCTTGCTCAGCTGTTCCAATTCAATTAATAATTTTTTTTTTACTTTCTCCAAAACAAGAGTTTATCAGCATTTCAATCTTTTTCTCTGGAATGCTTTTAACATTTCTTTCTTTTCTATCATTTTTGGTTTTTTTGTCCATTGTACATTCATTAGAGTTTTGTCAGAATTTAAAGTAGTTAAGTATTGTATCAAATAACCAAGACTTGCCTAGAGGCATATACAGCCAATTCTTTTTATTACTGTCATTAATGTAAGATATGATAAAAAATGTATATTTGAAACAATCGATAATAAAAAAAATAAATATTTGCATATAACTGTATTTCTCAAATTTGTAATAACATATTTTTAAAAAAATATTTTGAAATAAGTAATTATAACTTTTTAATCCCTTTCTTTTTCCATTTTGTTTTCTTTTAAAAAAAAATTCAACATTTATCTCCTTTACATATGTATATATCTCACTCCTCATACATTATATTTAAGCACATTGAAGACAATTTAAATAATTATGTGTTTCAAGGGTAGTTGGTAAGTGCTATTTAATTTCATTGTAACATGGTTTGAACCTGGTTTAAGCATTTTTATAATATATATAATTTTCATTTTATTTTCTTATATGTGTACTTTTGTGTTTGTGTGTGTGTATATATATATATATATATATATATATATATATATATATATGCATATGTTTGGCATAGAATTAGTTGAAGTGGGATATATTTTCCTTTCTACTTTATTATCTTTATGAATGCCCTTTCAGCATGAAGCAACTTCATTCATAGTACACCTGGGTCCCATTTTATGCAGCAGATAGGTTCCATAGAAAACCCACATTAAAAAAAATTGCACAAAAATAGACTTAACTAACCTTTAAAAATAGTGGATAGGATCTGTAATTTACAGAATTCGCATAAAAGCAAGGCAACAAAAAAAAAATTACTTTAAAATTCGCAATAAAAAAATAAGGAAATAAAGTATGACTAATAAAAAATATCAAATATTTGAAAAAAATTGATACAAGACCAACTTCTTTTACTTTTTTTATTAACTACAGTATTTAATTTTCCATTTTTCCATATGTATTTTAATCATTGTTGTGATTTGATGATATGCGGTTTGTTTGTAAACTAGTAAGAAATCAGATTTGTCGATGTGATGTTATGTAGCTTCTCCTTAAATGAAGTCAAGAATCTCTCAGCAATTATGCCCAGAAAAACCTGTTAGTCACTTTATTTTCTATTCCCCACTCTAAGTTTTCCCATATTCTGCTCCATCCCATTTACACAACTAGTGGCAATTTTAGTCTTGTGATGTGTTAATGGTTTTCTGTTGACAATTGATTTTTACTACTGAAATAAATTTTAAATGTTCACATTTTGTTTCTATATTAAAAAAATGAGATCGCAATCAAAACAAAAAGATTATACATTATCATTAGAAATATTATTTTCAGTTTATAAAATCAATAAAATCTTCATTAATTATTTTTAAAAACCTACATTATTTATTTCTGTTATACCTCACAAAATATATTTTAAAAGTTTAAAATTTTTGAATATTTATTGCGATATTTTTATATGTAAGTATAAATCTATTATTATTTACTCATTAGTATAAGTAGGTTATTTACAGTAGAAGCTAAGATTCTAAATACAGCTTCAGGCCATATTCACATTAACTGCTAATATAACATTATATTTTTGAAAGAAAAAAAGTAAATCAAGACAAAATAAGTTATTAATAATTTAAATTTTTTGATATCTATTAAATATAGTGAAATATGAAAAATATTAAGAAGAAACATGAATCACATAACTTCAAAATTGCATTAAAATAATCAACATAAAACGAGACCCAGGTGTATTCTTATTTTGTTGTGTTGCTGCTGCATATGTAAACTTTATTATAATAATTATGCAAATGGGGACATATATATATATCATCTGTGAGATAATGAGATACTGATCTGTTTTCTATTTATCACATTAGCCATGAACTATAACAACTTCACCTTTCTATTTTGCTCTTCACATTCTAGGCTGTGATGATGTTCTGTTTTGTAATCCCAGAAAATGGACTTATATTCAAATATTCTTTAGAGTATTTTCCATTTTTAAGATTATAAAACGTTTTTAGAGTTTATTAAGTTGGATATGTTTATTCAAATCTAAATAAATAGATAAAATGGATATATCATGAATTAAATAATCACCTCAATTCTTGAATCAAAATATTCCTCCCATTCTGTTTAAATATCACTTAAATCATATGAGAATGCCATTGTTATATTTAGCAGCAATGTGATAGCATTCTTCAGATCCATATATTTCTTTTATTGCATCAAAAAACATCTAGTATAGCCACAATCAGTTAATGATTATATTTCTTTTTCAGTTTTAATCCACCAATCTTTTTATTTATGAACCTTTTTGTCAGTTTAAAATTCCACATTTAATTTATTAATTTGTAAATAGAAAATTCCATATGTTCTCCTTTTCACTGAATTTGTTAATAATAAATCATTGTCAAAATCCAACCACTTTTTTAGTGAACCCGAAAAGAAATTTTGTGGTATCCTCATGAATTCCTAATTGTGGAGGTTAAAATCAACAACTTTAGTGTTTAATAAGTATTGAAATTTAGATTTATCATAGATTGTTCTAAGGATTATGAACTTTTTGTTAATATGATTGGAGTAATATCTATTTTTTAAATACACCTATCATTTTAATCTTGGATCTTAATAATGTATGATTTGTCCTACAATCTGCTCTTGTAAGTTCTAGTTCTCACTATGTGAACTAATCTTGTATTTTGACTTTTAACTATATGCTATGTATTAAATGTCAATGCTTCATTGTTTTTAACATATGGAAACATTTATGTTTTGTGTCTAAACAAAGTTTTAGAGGTAGTTAATTCACATATTGTGCACGTGTTAAATAACTACAAACCATTAGAATTCATAGCACCGATGCTATTATACTGCATCAATGCCTCCAAGATAAAAAAATCTTTTAATTGTATTTATATAATACTATACAAGAAGGAATAAAAGCTTTCCTATTGTAAATTCTTTGATTTTGAGGCTAGAGAATAAGCATTTATAAAATAAGCACTAGTATCATTGTGCAATGTAAGTTTTAATATCATTAAGCATTCTGTTGTTACAAAGAACAATTTCAGCAATGAAAGATACAAAATTAGACTTCATAGCAAATCCAATTTTTTTCAAAACAATGTATTCATATACGTGTTATATTAATTTTTTTTTCTCTGAAAAATGATTTTCATTAAAGACAGCTACTTTGATCTTAATGTTTTAAGCTCTATAACCACAATTAAAATCATCCATTTTGCTCTTGAAGAATTGGCTTTAATTAAAGTTCATACATTACAGTTATAAAAATTTAGTACCACAGTTCCTTCTTTTGTAATCATTCTCAACTTCTAATGAATATTAATTTTGCTAAAAGTAATGGATATCAAGATTATCCCAAGTTTTATCAATGTTAATATTTGCACTTCGCCTATTTATTAAATATGACCCATTTCTGTTTATAAAATGGTATTGAAGAATGATAAAAAAATATTAGCTCTTATATAAAAGTATAAAAAGTAAAAAAAAATCAGTTTTATAATTGTTTTCTTTGATTAATTAAACATGTGATTAAATTTTTAATTTTAATCTGAATAATCTTAGCATTCTTCATGAAAAAAGAAATATCATAATAAATAAATCAGCAGACAATTTTTATAAAGAAATCAAAAATCTTTAATTAATAGGCAAAATGTCAATATTGAAATTCAGAAATCAATGGATATCACATGATGATGTTTGTCTACAAATTTAAATCTTCTTAGCAATAGACAATAGTAACAAGATAACAGAAATTATATTTTCATAATTATTACTATTAATATTTAGTATTAAAACACATGTAATTTATTATAGAAATTATTTTTAATGGTGATGTAATTAAACTTTTATTACAATAAAACTTGTTAAAACAATAGTTGCTCTACATATAGGATTATACAATTTTTTTGTATCAATGATGAAAATTATATAATATTACAACAGCATTTTTTATTTTCATCATTATTTGTTTAATTATTTTCTGATTAAAAAGTTAATTAGTGTCATTTACTATAGTTAATTATTGCTAGATAATTATTTACTGATCTGAAAAAATGTTTAGCTAGATTGGCTGTATATATCAAATAAAACGAAATAAAATATTTTATGATATATTTACAGTATGATCTGCATGAAGACACTTAAGCCAAAGTATTTATTTTGTTTACTAATAAACAGACTAAATTATTAGATGCATGGAAATGATTACTGGTTAAAGTTTTTATTCCATCATTATTGAAAATTAAAAAAAAAAATGTGAAAAGAAGATTGAAAAAAATTATTATGTTTTTTATCAATTGTTACACCCCCTCCCCCGCGCGCCAATGGAAAAAACAATAATTAAAAAAATAATTTAGAGATTAAATAAATTTTTATTCTGGAGCAATATTTATGAGTAAAATAAAGTTTTTTTTTTTAATGTAAAAATCAGACTGTGGTGAAAAACTGTTTTTTTAAATAAACAAAAAGCAATTTTAATTGAATATTTATACTTCATTTATTTATCCAATTTATTTTTAAGTGATTTCAACATTCATTTTGTTTTCGTCTTTTATTTAATATCAAATATATTAATCGTAAAAAGTATGAGTTACATAGATATATGTAGATTGTATATCTTGCTTTATTAAGCAAAATACTTAAAAATACGTAATAATAATTCGTTTATTTATTATATGATAACTTGTATTTTTCATTTCAAGTACAATCAATATGCCAACTGTATGGGGTTATTCCTAGAATAGATGGAGATTTCAAACAGCGTCTTTGTACCTTACCACAGCAACGATCAAAACCGAAATTATAACAACAATCTTCATACTTTTCACACTAAAACATAGAATAAATTAATTATTTCTCAAATTTATATAAATATTAAAGCAATAAATACAAATCTTATCTGTTGGTTAAAAAATTACATTATTCTTAGATCAAGCTTTGTATGTTACTTAAATAGATAATATATAGAGAAATAAGGGGGGAGAGTACATTATATTAAAATAAAAGTTGTTGAATAATTAATTATTTTCGCTAAGCGGTGAAAAATAAATATTTTTATGAAAATAGATAATGTTAAAATTTTAAAACGTAAAATGTTAATAAAAATAAGTGAAAAGTTAATATATCCAGGTTATTAGAAATCGCATACTCATAGTAGGACAAAAATATTTATTTGTTTATATAGATAAAAAAAAAGTATATTATTAATGAAATAAAATTTATTAAATTCAGTTTACTTTCTATATATTTTTTCTAATTTAATATATTATTTTTAAATAATAATAATAATAATAATAATAATAATAATAATAATAATAATAATAATAATAATAATAATAATAATAATAATAATAATAATAATAATAATAATAATAATACGATTTCTGCGGTCCTGCTGTGCGCGAGTACAACATACCAACGAACCTCTAAATAAAAAACTTTTAAAAAACTCAGAAAACTCAAAGGTAATTCTTTTTTTTAATTTTAACAAAAAGTATTTCAAACATAAGTTTAAAAAAAAAAAATTTGCAATTAAAAAGAAAATATTAACAATAGAAAAAAAAAAAAAAGTAAATACACAGACGGAAAATCATCAAACATGGCGGCGGCACAGCTAAAAAATTCAAACGTAAATGGTGCCAATATAAACGCCAACAATGGAAACATCAATAATAGTTTAAAGACTTATGCTAATGTAACAAAAGCTACTTTGCAAAATAAAGTTATAACAACTCACTCAAACTCAATTGCAGCTAGTAGATTTCGAAGAGTAACCAATGATGATATGAATGAACTAATTATGAAAACAACTCTGAGCCCCCATCGACTATTTGGTCTCAGGAAGAATTAACAACAATTAGCACTGAATTTAATAACACAATACCGAACAAGCTTTTCAAGACATTTAAAAAATTTTTTTCAAACAGATCGATTGTCCTGGCTGCAACTGATAAAAACCTAACACTTTACAAATTCCCAAGAGAAAAGTTATATGAAGCTATAACAGAAAATGGGAGTTGGGAAACAATCTCAAGCGTAGGGGAACACCACAACTCAATATACCTAGCTTTAAAATTCTTTGAAGACTATCAAAAAAATAAATTTTTAACTCAAATCAAAACAATAGGAAATTATGCTTTAATAGTAGTAGATCCAGATCTTAAAAACTTTATTACAGGCACAATAAAAAATACTTATTTTGGCTATAATATAAATGACTGTCAAAGTATGATGAAAGTGTTTGGCAAAGTATTATATTTAAAACCTATTTTACATACTGATACACCGATTCCAGTGTGCAGTAACAGTTTTACTTTTAAAATGAAGCTTAATGAATCAATAGCTCCAGAGAATATCCCCACACAAGTAATAGATCAGGAAGCAATTTTAAATATACATATAAGGGGCTCAGGACCACAATGCTTCATCTGTGGAGAGTATGGTCACCTTGCAGCAAACTGTAGCAAAAAGAAAAAAGCAAAAAATATCACAGACAAAAGCAAACTCCAATTAACTACAAACAACAAACAACCAATCGAAACATCTATTCAAGAAAAAATGGAAACACAAGAGAGCATTAAAAACCAACAATTAGAGGAACTAAACAACAAAGACATAACTGGACATGATCACATTTTGGATTTAACTGTTAAAACAAAAATAAATGATAAAACACTAAATCAAAAAAGACAACAAAATTATACAATGGAATCAATGGAAAACACCAATGAAATAGATAGCAATAGCAATGAGGAAACAGCACAAACACAGGACATACAAAGAACAAGAATTATAAATAAAACTTCTGAAGCTATTATGGATTTAACTACACCATGCCTTCCACAAATAGAAAAAAATAACACACCTCCAACTAGAAAACCAGGCCGGCCACCAAAAAAGAATAGGACAGCCAAGAAAGCTAAAATTGAAGAAAAAATAGTGACACAACAATACAAGATAACCATTCAAATGACTCAATGGATGAAGAAACACTAGAAAACAACTTTTTCTTAATTCAAAACTTGAAACACCAATTTAATGAAGTTAAAAATTGGTGCATTGAATGTTAGGGGTTTAAACTCAACCCAAAAAATTACAAAACTTAAACAATGGTTTTCACTTACACAACCGCATATACTCAGATTAATGGAAACAAATATCTATGCTGGATCACAAATTGACCCAGCAAAATATTTCACCAAAGAAGGTTTCTGTGCCTGTTCCAGAGACTCTTCATCACCTTCTGCAGGCACAGGCATTTTTATTTCAACAAACTGCCCTTTCACAGCTTTCAAAATTATATTCATAGATGCTAACTTACTAATTACAACTTTTCAACATAAAACAATAAACCTCAATATAATTTTGGTCTACCTGCCTATTCAAGATAGCCGAATTAACACTATAATAATGAACATCAACTCCATACTTGCAAGAACAGCAAACCCAACAATGTTGTTTGGCTATTGCAACATGTCATACCAAAAATTCATAGAAAAATGGCTTCACCGAATATCCATACCACTGATGAGTGGTGAAGGCTTCCTACTGATGAATACAATATCTTTCCACAATGGTCATCACTCATCGATCTATGCTTCTACTCCCCAATGCTGCACCACCAAATATCAATAAAATTAACCCACTCAGCTTTCTCAGACCACTCAACACAAATAGTATCATTAAACCTTACGCAAATGCAGACATCACTTTTCCCACTAACAAAAACAATCAGAGTACTACTTCCAACAACCACACCAGAATTTGTTTTCTCAGAAACATACATAATGCTAAACAAAATAAAAGATAACAATCTCAACACCATACAACAATATCTGGCATACATAAACATTCTATCATTCAATATTTCACATGTGACAAAAAATCAACCACCACCATCCAAACACAGCAGTATATACATGGTCTAACAAGTACATACAACAAAACATGTGAAACACTAAAATAATATTTAAGAATCAAAAAAAGCAAAATATGCATAATCCAACCACATACATGGACCAGAGCATACTTTAAATGGGCACTGGGAAACCCACCAATCATCAAAGTTCCAATGGCAATAGAAACAAAGGATGGCACATATACAGTACACAACGTGATCCTCCCTATTTTTGAGCATTTTAAAACCAAGCTGCAGTCTAAAACACCACTTAAATTACACTCCAAGCTATTTGGACTAGCAGAAACACAAAAACCTTTCACAACAAAGGACTTCCTGACAAAACTAAATACAATACCAAATGCATACCATCCAGGAAGTCCTGGAAAACCATTATTTATACTAAAACATCTAAGTAAATACACAGCACAATATCTATGCAACCTAGCAAACCACCTATCTCAAGAAATTCAGGATGTGGAGGGAGTTCATCCCATTGCAATAGTGCCTTTCAACAAAAAGCTAAAACTACCCCATCCCTCACAGAGCTCAGACCAATTTCCATGGAATCTTTGCCAATAAAAATTCTTGAAAAAATAATAAAAGAAACAATAGAACCACATATAATGCCGCTGATATCAGAAGTTCAATTTGCCAAAAGAAACTCCTCCACAATTCAAGCAGCATCATTATTTAAAGCAATCCTGGATTCAATAAGACAGCAAAAAAAATACACTCCAATAGCAATTCAACTAGATATTTGGGGAGCTTTTGATGGAGTAGACATTTCCATATTGCTAGACATGCTTGGAAACACATCTATCCCCAAGACACATCTGTACATCATTGCACATCTACTTCTCAACAGAGAAATACACAATGTTAAATGGAAGAAATTCTCCATCATTTGTTCCTACCCAATCCATATCCCAAGGCTCTCCTCTCAGTTCACTATTATTTATTCTATATATTAACCCTTTAATAGAAAAAATCCAAAAAACATTTACTGGCATTCAAGTAACTGGCACTACACAATATATAGCTTGCTTGGCTTATATGGATGACATCACAGTCTTTCTCAATTCAAAAAAACAATTACCACAATTACAAAAAATTCTTAAAGAATATATGCAACAATACAAATTGAAGTTTAATCAAGAAAAGTCTACTGCTTGGTCCATGTTTACTGGAAAACCATGCACGTCCATTTACAAAGCAAAACCAACCTGTTTTTTAGAATTCCTGTTTCATCTGGGAATAACCGGAATGAGGTGTTCAATACAAAATAGATTAAAAGAAGAAGCACAACGCATTGTCACCTCCCTATCAAAAACATATCTCTCCATATATTCTAAAGTCCAGCTAATAAACCAACTTATAATGACAAAAATAACATATTATTTACCAATAATAAAATTCTCAAAAGATTTCAAAGCAAAGATTAAAAACATCTGCAACCAACTTCTATGGTCAAGAAAAGTTGTTGCAATATCAACAAAAAGACTAAATCAACCCCTTATTAAAATGGTTTGGGTTTGCACAACATTGACATTTTTTATGCACAAAAATTAAGTAATTAGTAATTTTTATTACAAACCAATTTCCAAAACTTAAATGCTTAATCCAAATTACTCCAACGGACAAACCACCCCCAACAGGTCTATATATATCATCAATCATCCATCAATATAGTACAATTTTTAACAGAACAGAGCAATATACACACAAATATTCATAATGGAACATTCAGGAACAAATTCAACAGGAAAGAGACCTAAATAACAATAACACAATACTCAGAATAAACAACAGAAAACTACTACATGAATACAAAAAGTGGTCACTAGAACCCAAATTTTTTGGTTTTATTCCAAAAATAAATCTTATCTCAATGCCAACATCATACTTCTTACACCATAAAAAGATGTATGTTTCAATAGATCCTTTTTGTAAACTATGCCACAAGGCTGAAGAGACTCTACAACACCTATTGTGTTAATGTACTGCATTACACAATGTTAAGAACAATGATGGGTGCAATATACCATCCGTAAAACATGACCATTGGTCAAATAATTAAGGTTTTTCAAGGCAGAACAACACCCAAAATTAGGGCAGCAACCTTTGTATTATATACTTTTTGGTGTACCAGGTGTACCTATCTAATGGGCAACAACCCGAGAAGGCATCCATCCACCTTCTAAAACAAATTAAACATGATAGTAATAGAGACAAAATAATAGCAAATCCCGATATTTACGCAGCTACATGGTCTCTTATCAAACAACAATCAATGCTATAAACAACAAAAAATTCAAAAACACTGAAAATTCAATAACATTAAAACTCGGAAATAAAAAAGACAATTTTTTCCTCTCTAAAAAATTAATAATTTTTTACGTAAGAATTAGATAACTTTTTATTGAAAACATGTAACTGAAGACTATAAAAATGCTTGGATACAAAGCCAATGGTAAAACCACTGTTAAAAATCAATGTAAAAAACTATGTATTTCTTTGATTAATAAACTTCCTTTTTTGAAACATCGTCGTAGTAGTAGTAGCAGTAGCAGCAGGAGGAGGACAGCCATCTTGGCTCTTGACAGAGAAAGTTGACTCATTTCAGCTCCTGCTTTAGACTTAAGTTTTATTGGTTTTTGATTGAATTTGATAGTGAAAAGTATACCAAAAGAAAAAGGAAATTTTCCACTTAAAGGTAAGCTCTATTTCGAGCAAAATTGTTGTTAATATAAAGAAGAATATTGGATTTAAAATGTCTAATATTTCTGATTCTAATTCTAATTTAAAAATTGCTAATAATAGCTTAGATAAAAATAATTCTTATCAAGATCTAGAAAAAGTCAAAGTTAACAATAGTTCTTTTTCAAAAGTAAAAACTGGATCCAATATGGCTGAAGCCTTATCTGATTTATCTAAAACAAGAAATAAGTTTAAAAATACCAATTTGCCTGAGGCATCTGATTGTATTGAATTAAATAAGAATATTAAACAAACTTATGCTAGTATTTTAAAGCAAAAATCTGAACAAGATGTCAAGCGTTGTTAGCCGAGAGATCATCGCAGCCCCCTTGCAAGCAAGTAGTTGGTTGCAGACGGTTGTGGGTTCGCCTCCCGGCCGATGCTATGACATATGAAAAAAAAAAAAAAAATCTGAACAAGATAACAATATAATTACAGAAGAAAATTTAACAGAAATTTTTAATTTTGACAATGAACTACAAATGGAACAAGAAAATACAACTTTATTATCAACTAGTAATACAGATTATGTTTCTGCATGTGAAAAATTTATACAAACAATTCCTTTAACAGTTCTTAAATCATTTCAAAAATTTAAAAGTATTAAAACGTCTACAATAGCTATAACAGATAGTAATTCTTCAGTCATGAATTTTCCTACTGATGAATTTTATTCTTATCTATCAGAAAAAAACTTTGGTCAATGATATACAAAGTGCTAGCTCATCCTAATAGCAGATATAAAACAATAGAATATCATAATGTGGCTCAGAAACAAATATTTAAAAAACATATTCACTTTCTTAATGGAAAATTTATTTGTTACATAGACATTGATAGACCTACAAATTTGAATGGACTAATTAAGAACTGTCATGTAGACTTTAAAGCTGATGATCTACAAGATTTACAAAAAAATGTTGGAACTGTGGCCAACTTTAAATAGGTATGGGAAAAAAGAGCCACACAGCCAGTTCTAACCAATACTGCTCATTTCACTATGTCATTGAAGAAAAATATGCAACCAACAGATATACCAACATTACATGCAACAGATTCTTCACCTTTGATAGTTACTTTTAGAGGCATTTCACCTCAGTGTTTTTTTGTAAAGCCAGAGATCATCTTGTCAAAGAATGCCCTAACCGTTTTTGTAAAAAGTGTGGTATTAAAAAAACAAAAATGCATCAGTGCAGTAGAGATCCAATAGCTAATAATGAAATCAGACTCATGCAAAGTAACCCTGAAAAAACAAAAGTAGATGAACCTATTCCCAATAACGAAGACAACAACATAGATATCCAAAATCTCAGCCTTGAACTTATTCCCAATAATGAAGACAAAACCGCAGATATGCAAAATCTCAGCCTTGATGAATTTATTTCCAATAATGAAGACAACAACACAAATAAGCAAAATCTCAGCTTTGATGATCCTAGTCAAAATAGCTCCATGAATACTATACCAAATAAATCTTATACCTCACAGGAGGAAACAGAAACAGAGTACATGAGTGATACCTTATCATTTCCTTGCTCTGATGAAGAGTTCCAATTAATTAAAGTAAAGACTAAGAAACGAATGCACAAGAGGAAAAAATCCGCATTGCATCAAGAGCCTATACAAACTAATGAACCTGACAAACATAGTGAAAGAAAATCAAAGAAAAATGATACAAAGTCTACCACACCAGCATTAAAAAAAAACTCACAAATAAAACAGGTGAAACAGATTATCCGGCTAATGAATCAACACTTCATTGGACCAGACAAAAACAAAGTACAAATCAATTGACACAGGAGCAGCTTCTTCTGATGGCAGGAGTGGATGTACACAGAAGATCTACTAAATCTAAGGATATCATAACAAATACCATGTCTCAAAATACAGAGACAGACTTTGAAGCACCATTAAAAATAGACTATCAAGATGAGTTGCATAAATAACACTTATAGACTTTCAAACCAGGACAATTTTTTGGATTTAATTCCAAATGTGAAAATAATTATCATGTTTATGAACAAAAATATGCACAACAAACTCAATAGAACTTCACTTGCAAGGGTAAGTTCATTGTTTTCACAGTGGTGTATTATTATAATTTTTCTTTTCTATTTAACACATTCCTATTATACTTTTACTAATATTAGTTGTCCCATTCATTATACAATAAACTATAAAATATCATTCTCCCACCATTTTATATAATTGATAATATGGGTCTTTCTATTACAGCAGTCAATGTAAGGGGTATTAACTCTACCCAGCGAATATATGCAATTAGCAATTGGATAAGGCAATTCTCACCCCATATCTTTTTATTTACAGAGACAAAATGCTCAGTACATTCAGCATTTAATCCTGAACTCTACCTTAGTAAATTTGGATACAGTAAATTTTCAATATCTGATATTGCTGCTGCTGGGGTAGGGATTCTCATCCATCATTGTTCTCCTTTTCAAACTTTTAAAATTTTATACTTAGATCAGCATATGAGTATAATTATTCTTTATCATTCTTCTTTTACAGTGAATTTAATAACATTCTATTTATATAATCAGCCAGTGTTAATTCACCAATTAATAAATAAAATAAATTTAATATTAGCTACAAATTCTTACCCAACTATAATCATGGGTGATTTTAACATGTCTTATAAAAATTTTACATTAAAATACCTTCATTTGATTAATAATTTTACATTAAAATACCTTCATTTGATTAATAAAAATCTCATGAGTGCTGAAGGTTTTTTTCCAACTAACTCCATTTCATTCTACACTAAAAACACTCCTCTCTAATAGATCTTGTATTCTATTCACCAGATCTACATTTCATAATAAATCCCTCTCTATGTCCTGTAACTTTCTCTGATCATTTAGCACTTAATGTGGAACTTGCAATACATATGCAACATCAACCAATTCTTCCTCTAAATAAAACTACTCGTCTTCTTTTAAAATCCACTACACTTGAAGCAGTTCTCTCTGAGATTTATATTTATTTTAAGAAGGTAGACATACTATCTTTAAACCCAGTAGAGGCCTGGCTATCATTTATTAAAATAATCTCTTCTACTATTCGACATTATACCTCCAAAATTAGTTCTCCCACTAATCTTGTTAATAAATTAGATACAATACACTTAAAACTAAAAAATACTTCATGTGACCCTTCTTCAGTTACATCAATAATGTTTTTAAAACAAGAATACAAGCAAACCCAACTCATACTGGCTGATTATCTCTCTATAAAAAAAGCAAAAATTTTTCTAGGTAATCCCCATAACTGGTCTAAAGGATATATTTGGTGGGCTTTAGGTTATACTCCCAAAAAATTAACTCCTTCATCTATTATTTTTGATTCAAAAATGATTGCTGGGGAAGACATGACTCCGCAAATATATTACCACTTTAAATCTAGACTCCAAAAATTTCCTTTTCCAAAATTTTCTTCATTTCACTTTGGTTTTACCACAGAAGAACATAACATTACAAAGTATGAAATTGCTCTCAAGTTGAACGCTTTTCCAAACATTACACACCCAGGTACACATGCAATTCCAAAATTTTTATTATCACATCTTAGCCACTTTACTATCCCAATAGTACACAATATGATAAATTATCTATCAAAACAAATACATAACATTGACCAACTTTATCCAGTATCACTGGTCCCTTTTCTAAAAAAAATACACTTCCTTCTCTTCTAGATAATCTATGCCCTATTTCAATGTCTCCTCTGATCATCAAACTAATAGAGTCTCTTTTAAAAGACAAAATTCAACCCCTAATACTTCCTGGGTTGTCTAAGTTTCAGTTTGCTAAAAAAAATGTTCTACTTCTGAAGCACTTATGTTATGCAAAATATTAATAGAGGATGTAAGACAAGCTAGAAAATCAGCACCTATTGCAATTCAATTAGACATACAGGCTGCATTCGATTCGGTGCCTGTGGACAAGCTGCTACAGGTGCTTAGTCAACATAAAATTCCAATACCTATAATGTATGTTCTAGCAAACCTGCTCATCAATAGAAAAATACACATTACTCTTAATGGCAAAATGTCTTCTGACTTCACTCCACACAACTCAATACCACAAGGCTCTACCCTTAGTTCATTGTTTTTATCACATATATTAACCCCCTCCTACTAGAAATAGAATCTAAATTGCCAGGAATATATGTACCCCTCATAAACCAATCCATCGATCATATTTCATACATGGATGATATAGTCATTTTTTTGCCATCCAAAAAACATTTGCCTTTAATGTATACCATTTTAGAAAATTACTCTGCAGCTTATAGTTTAAAATTTAACAAAGAAAAAACATCTATTTGGAGTATACTTTCTGGTAATCAAATTCATTCAGTTTGCAGTTCCCCTCCCCACAAATTTCTTGGTCTCCCAATTCATCTGTCTATGAATGCAATGAGAAAGATAATACAAGAACAATTAATATCTGCAATTGAAAAGGTGACAACATCACTTTCAAAAGCATATCTGTCATTGCATAGTAAAATATCACTCATTAACATATTAATTTTCCCAAAAATAAATTACTATGCACCTATCATTAAATTTACTAACTCATTTAAGAAAAAAAATTAACTCTTTTTGCACCAAACTCATATGGAATAATAAAGCAGTGGTAATAAGCATCAAAAGTCTGCAAAAACATTCAAGACAAAATGGCCTGTCATTACACTGCATTTCAACATTCTATTACCAAAAAACTCACAATGCATTAATGAAACTTTATATGACATATGAAAATTTCCAAGTGTTTCTTCCAATATCACCTACAGACACTCCACCTCCTATTAAAAATAAATTCATTAACAATCTAATAAAAACAATATTCAAACATAAAATACCTGCTACAAACCTTTTCTCAACTAAAATTAAGTATTGGGAAGCACATTACATAACAACTAATTCCAATCCCTTTGAAAATCCCATTAGCTTAATTAATATCACAAATAAAGCTATAATCCAAAAATTTAAATTCTGGTACTTGGAGCCTAAGTTAGATTTTCTAATAAAAATTAACCTTAGAGCTTTACCTACCAATGCTTTTCTGGCTGGAAGATGGAGATCTCTAAACATAGATGCCATTTGTCAACTATGTAATAAAGAAGAAGAAACAACAGAACATTTTATTTCTCAGTGTACTTCTCTCAAAACATATCGAGAACTAATTGCTGATATAACCCATAATCCCAAAATGCTCATTGACAGTATTGATAGAAAATATTCAAAGAGGGTTGTTTCCAACAATAAGTATAACAATCTTTATACTATACACACTGTGGTTTATGAGATGCCACTTTATATTCAATCCCACATCTTGTAAACTTAAATCACTTTTTCTCAATAAGTTAGAAAAAATTAAAACAAGAGATCAAGCACTAGCTCCAACAGATATAGTATCAGCCACTTGGAGTTTGATCAAATTACCAACACCACTGTGAAATATGAATAGCATATTTGCTGTATGTAAGTGAGAGTTTTGTTGTCATATATGTATTTAATATTGTTACTGTTATTGATTAATTTTTTTCCTCAGTTTTTCAACATTATTAATGTAAAAATATTTCATGTATTCATAATAATAATTTTGTTAATAATTTTCAATTCTAAATTGTAGATCAACTCTTGTAACATTTTTTAAAATTGTATTTTCATACATGTACTTATGATATCAAATAAATTACTTTAAAAGTAGTAGTAGTAGTAGTACCCTAGTAGTAGTAGTAGTATAGTAGTAGTAGTAGTTGTAGCAGTAGTAGTACCCTAGTAGTAGTAGTAGTACCCTAGTAGTAGTAGTAGTAGTAGTATAGTAGTAGTAGTAGTAGTAGTATAGTAGTAGTAGTAGTATAGTAGTACCCTAGTAGTAGTAGTAGTATAGTAGTAGTACCCTAGTAGTAGTAATAGTAGTAGTAGTAGTACCCTAGTAGTAGTAGTAGTACCCTAGTAGTAGTAGTAGTAGTACCCTAGTAGTAGTAGTAGTAGTACTAGTAGTACTAGTAGCAGTAGTAGCAGTAGTAGCAGCAGCAGCAGTAGCAGTAGTAGTAAGAACACATAAAAAATCAAATTTTATGTCTTTTAGGTGGAGATTGTCCCATAAAATTCACTTCATTCAAGCTCCAGAAAACACCAAAATCTATAAAGAGAGAAGGGAGTGGAAGGAGGAATTGATAAGATGTGAAGAGGAAGCTGAATCTGCAGTTTTTGAATCTGCAGTTTGCAAAAATAACTCTAATTACAATATTGGATCCATTATGTCCACTAAGAAATGAATCAGAAAATCTTCCAATGGTTAAGAAAAACATTTTAATTGATGAATATAGCAAAGTTTCACCTTTCAATGAGAAAGAAGTTAATCCAAAAAATGTTTTCAATGATAATTTAAGCAAAATGAAACAGAATCTAGATTTCAAAATTTATGTTGGAATTTTTAACTGTTAGAGGCCGACAAAATCGTTTCCACCACTAAAACTACAGAAAATAAAAAAACCCATCCATAATTCACACAAAAAAGCTAATTGTAGAAATATATACACAGAAAAAATAATCCTAACCAGCTCTATACACAGGGAGAGATAAATGAACCATCAAATTCTAAAGATAAACCAAAATTTTAAAAAAATATGAAAAATAGCAATGCTCTCACTAAGAGTTTAGGAAATGAAGAAAACTTTGATAACTCACAAATAAAAACCCTTTCTAGAGACACAAACATAGATAAAAATATCACCAACCAATTCTACATCCAAGAAGGAACTAAAAGACAATCCTAATACTATAAAAATATCAAGATATGCAAACATCATAAATAATAATTACAATCTAAAAAAGTTAAAAAATAATCAACCAGAAGAAGTTCAACTCTCTTTGGTTAACTTAATGGACAGCAATATAGATGAGATGTATGATTATTCACAAAAGATATCAAAAAATCAGCATTTTAATATAATGAATTACACTGAAGAAGAATATCAGGAATTAAATAACAATTTTAACAGAATAATATCAGACTTACTATATAAATTCTTTATGAACTACTTCAATGATAAGACCTTAATCTTTGTTATCACAAATAATAGGTTCTCCTTATTGAAATTTCTAATAGTCCCATTTTCTACCTTGATCAAATAAAAGCATCTAGGAGAGGGAATACACAAAGCCCTTATTCTCCCAAATGACTGCTATTTAACAGTCAAATACAAATCTTGGGGGAAAAACAATTTTCAAAATAGAATTAGAATGGTTGAAGATAAATTCCTCTGCTCCATTAATACCAACTGACCCATGGTGCTATCAAGAAGAGTAAGGACCTGCCTAATTAATTTCCAAGAAAAAGACTTACTGCATATTCTGGAAAAGTTTAGAATGCCCTCTAACTTCTGTTATCTTCTATAATGTAGGATGGAGAGGGAGTACTTTCCAATACAGCCTTGTTCTTCATCACCTTAAAAACTAGAATCAACCCAATGAATATTCCAACCATCATTTCCCTTTGCCAATCAGCAATGGTCTTAATCTTTCAGGGGGTGCAACTCAGTGCTTTTATTGTTTACAGAGGACTCACATGATCAGAGATTGTAGAGCAAGATTGTATGGCCTGTGCTGCATTAAAAAGGATAGAGTACATATTTGCACAAGAAGGATAGGAAGTCCAAACAACTCCTCATTGACAGTGCCATACAATTAAGAAATCGAACCTCTACAAGCTGATTTGATTCAAACAATTAAGATCCAATCTGTTAACAAAGATGCAATAGACTTATCTATAGGTCTAAAAGCAGAAATCCTAAAACGAACTAGCAAAGAAGACAATAGATCTGCAGAACAGAATGACAAGTACTTGGGTGTAAATGATAAAACTAATAAAAATCCAAGCAAGATAAATACAGTGGGCTTAGAAAGTGGAAAATATGATGAGGTGTACCAGGATCCAGACACAACCCTCATGGGATAAATAACTGAAGAAGTACAAGAAAATAGTAACATGGACTCAAGTATTAAAGCAGAATAAGAGTCAAAGAACTCTCAGAAGAAGGAAACTGCCCTTACCTCTGAAACAGTAAGATTCATATTCGAATCTTAAGTTTCACCTTTTTCTGTCATCTCTCACTGACCGGTCTATCCTGCCCAAATTTAAACTTTTTGATATCGAATTGTGTGTGTAACAATATTAAAAATGTATAAATATATGTAGAATTCAGCATAAACATGCACACATTTCGATCTCAAATTAAACGCATTTAAATAGGGATAAAATAATATAATTTAGATTTCTTTTGGTTATATAATTTTGTATAATTTTAATCATTTATTTTGGATTATA
Organism: Epiperipatus broadwayi; assembly: GCA_028023455.1. Taxonomy (NCBI): domain Eukaryota; kingdom Metazoa; phylum Onychophora; class Udeonychophora; order Euonychophora; family Peripatidae; genus Epiperipatus; species Epiperipatus broadwayi. Next base: position 366,755 of record JAQFVV010000458.1, read on the forward strand.
AAGTTCGTATTTATTGCTTTGTTTAAATTTCATTTAATAATAATTCTAAAAAAATATCTGATGTAATATTTAATTAAAAGTTAAAATAATCTTATGTTCCCTTTTTGTTTTTGAAATTTAAAAGCATCGGTCAGTGATAGATAATAGATTAATTAAAGAAAAATTCCCCAAAATATAATTAGTAAATGTAAAATGTAAACAATAGAACGGCAGCTTTCTTTAATTAAAAACCAACAAAATGCATTGATTATCCGCAGGGCAGATTAAATAGAACCTAAAAATATCTTAACAAAAATGTGAAAAATCAAGATAAAAAAAGAGGCCATCTTAGACTTGCTGGAGACATTCACTTAAACTTTAGCTTTGCTCTCGATCACTGAGTCTCCAAAAATATAAAAATAATTTGTTCCTGCCAAGGTATGACCGAGTAAAGCACCTAGATTATTCTCCATCGGGAGATGGCCTATCGGATGCTGAACTTTCCATTGCCCATCATAAATTCACCATGAAGATCTGCTGCCTGAAATAAATGAAAAAGCTGCTGCTGCTGTAAAATTAAATGAAATATCTAAGTACAAGAAAGACTTGCCACTCGTGAACTTTTTGCTGCTAAACTAATGGAATCAGAAAACTTCTTATAAAACAGGTACCTGTCTGTGATCAAACTCTAGAGTACTCTAATAATATGCTATAGCTCTTCTTCATACTACTTATCTAAATTATAAAATGTAAAAACGATCATTTGTATAACTAAAATTGAATAATTATTGTAATGTGTAAATGTATCTAATAATCTAGCTTACCTCACTCTATCTTTCTTGGGTGCATATTTCTATAATCTACATTTCTATCTATAGTTATTATTTAGTTATTGCATGCTCATAATTATTTCAATTTTCAAAGTTTAAATCTATGATCGCTTAAAACAATGAATGCGTGTCAAATTTTCATTAATATTTACTTTCTTTAATAACTTAACTTTCATATAAATCGACACGCATTCAATGCTTCATTTATTGTAATGCAAGGGTCTACAACTTCGCAAATGGCTGGCATATTAGTGGTAATCATTCCCAGTTTAGATATGTTTTGTATATATTAAATCATCATGAATAATTCCAGAAAATTACATTTCTTTGAGAGTTACCAACATTCTTTAGTAAATGTTGATAATGTAGAGCCGAATTAGAAATCTATTTAAATCTCATCATAATCGATTATCAGTATACATGTGTTATGTTTTAGAGACGCGATGACCCATTCTGCCGTGAAATTTCCGGATTCTTCAGGGTTGAAATTAACCCCAGTCGTCCTACACAGGTGGGCATAATGGGTGCTCCCATAGGATTTGACAATGTCATGCAGCCAGCCGGCAAATTGCGCCACGTACCGCTTGCCCCTGGTTATGCTTATGTGACACCTTACTTCATCGGACCGAGGCAGAGACCAGTCTGATATTTTTATAAACCCATTTGCGGCATTGCAGTTTCGATATGCTGCCATTCCATATTGCCTTTCTAAAGCGTACGTGTTCCTTTGCTTAATTTTATTATTCTATATATCACTCCGCCTCTGCATTATCTTCGTAATTCACTCTCAAATAAATGTTGGCCCTTAGTTATAAATAAGTATTTTAATTAAATAAATATATGTCTGCCATTACTCTTATAACCCATACTTTAGACTCTTGCATTGCAAAGGTATAAATCCCTCCAGGCATGCATTAGAAATACTTACTCGAGAATTTTAGGTAGCTAGATTACGCTTTCAAATAAATGTATTCCTTTTGTAAACATTACAGTATCGGAAATACCGCTACTGAAATCCTCAATATAAAATAATGTCTAAATAAATAAATGTACTCTTTAAAATATATTCATGTCACAAATTCCGCTACTGAAGCTTAGAATCCCTAAAATCTTATTAGTAAATGATTTTATTAAAATGTATTAATAAATAATTTTAAACTATACGTCTGCAATTACGTTTCATTTAGTCGATACCCATTCTATCTAATATTTCCTCGATTATGTAAATATGAATGTTTAATTAATATTAGTTTGATTATTGGCTAACTCGAGAATAAAATCATGAATCTCTTGCATATCCCTGACCACCGTGCCTAAGGAAATATTTACTAATGTTGCATCAGATGCGTTGTTTCGTGGATTGTATTGTGGAACCGATAAACTATGTTCGAACTCAGTACCACTGGTGGCTTCGCTACTCGATGGTGCTGCTGTTATGTATGGTGGTCGAATTCTGCACTATGTTTACGAGTCACTCATTTTCTGACCGTTACACCTCTCTTAAAGATGTGAATAGACAGAAAAAAAGAGTCAAAAGAAAACAAGAATGATAAACTGACACATGAAAAGAAGAGGAGAATGGAAATAGAAATCTAGAAAAAAATGGAGGTGGAAAACAAAATGAAACAAAGCATCAACAGCAAAAGAAGAGAAAAAACCCAGGGAACTTGGAAAATTCAGGCAAATCTAGCTCTGATGATGATAAATTACAGGAACAAAACACTGTTTACAGAGATACAGATGTACAAGGCTTGAAATCAACCTGAAACAAAGGAAAAGATGGACAAAAAAAGAAAGAAAACAACTCTGAAAATGTATGAAGCTACATCTAAAGGAAACATAAAAGAAAGGGATTGAACAACTCCAAAATTTTACCAGGAATCTTTGAATGATATTGCACCTACAGAACATTTATGTCAAAATGAACCAGATTATCCATCCATTGGACCTACATGCCCTGAAAAAACAGTCCAGAAAAACAAAAGGCTAGATGCTAAAAGAGATACTGGAGGGCCTCTTTCTGAAAAGGAAATAATCTCAATCTCGAAGAGTTAAATTTAATGTTAATAAACACTTTATAAAATTGTGGGAATCAATGTAACATGACTTAATTCACTAAGTAGAGTTATGCAATTAATGACTGGATTAAGAAAAAAAATCATCTTATGTTCTTTTAATGGGAGAAATGAAATTCCATTGGGGTTCCAATCACAAAATTGAAGAAATGCTGGGGAACTTGGGGTATTGCAAATTAGCAGTTGGAGAGATTGCATCTGGGGGGGGGGACTACTGATCAACAAGGAAATTGCTACAGATGATTTTAAAATTTTGTACATAGTTTATAATATAATTATCATAAATTTCACCTATGGTGGTTTTTTACTAAACATCATCTAGATCTTTGCACAAAATTCCACTACAGCATTTCATAGACTAATCCATGTTATAAACATGTCTCTGGCATTCAATTCATTTCTTCAGTATTACTTGGGACTATACTTTTAATAAGAAATTTTTATTCATAATAAACAGGAAACTGACGAACAGGAGGATTTCTTTTCCCCAGTGTCATACTCCTATTACATTCACAAATACAGCTTACTCATAGACATATTCTACTTTCTGATAAAAATGGCCCTCAAGCCAGTGGCTTGTTGAACCACATGGCACTATGAGTGAAAATTGAGGCCAATGGAGGAATAGATTCTAGGGAGAGCTGTGGTAGCACCTTGAGAATGCTAACTAAGGTGAGCATGACAGAGGCTATCATATCAGAAGCCTATATTTATTTAAAATAAGAAAAAGATCCTGTCTAATCTTACTTAAGGAGGCCTTGTTTTCACTCATTAGGATCTTCCAATCATTGATTGCCTATCACTCTTGGTGATTGAAAAATCTGACTATATTCCTAAAATAACTCGATCAGATAGCAGATCAGCTGAAAATAACACCATTGAATACAGCAAGCATTGACAAAATTATCAGACTTTAATTACATTGCAAATTAAAACAAAAATTCTTTTGCAGAATACATATCTATCAAGAGGGCTAAGACTTACCTGACAGCACAAAACTGCTGGACAACAGGATATCTCACATGGGTACTGGGAGCAGTGTGTAAGCAGGTGACATCAATCACCATAATGATTGAAGGAAGAACTTATGCAGGAACATCAATGCTTGGAGAAAATTCAAGAGTACTTATGTATGAACTTGGAGAAGGCAGAGGTAGGTGGAGCACTCCACAGGGGTCCTATGGGATTGATGGTGATTTCAAAATTGATGTTGACAAACAAGTTGACATCACTCTCTGACCAGGATCATGGGATACCCAGCTTTTTCCTCATGCATCTCAGTCTTTTTCCACTTCTGTTATGTTAAACATGACTCACCTCCTGGAAAATGAATGAAAGGATATAGCTAATCTATGTCTTATTGCACTCATACCCTTCCTTAAGAAAAACGAACCACCAACAGAACTATCCAGTCTAAGATCCATTTCAGTGACCACACTATTAATGAAAATCATCAAATGTATGATTAAGGACAATATCCAAGGGAAAATTTTTATTTATTTCTGATTCTCAATTCACAAAATATGGATATCAATGATTAATACAATGGGTCAGGTAAAGCTGTTGGTTGACTTTGTAAGATTGAAAAAAATATAAAACCTATCACAATACAACTGAACATTGCCACATCCTTCAATTCAGTCAGGACTGCAAAGCTTTTGGAGGTACTGGCTGATTATTCCATCCTGGAAGCACATGTACAAATAATAGCCAACATCTTGAGGAACTGAGAAATCTTTGTCCCTTGAATGGTAAAATATCTTCTGGCTTCAAACCTTCACTCTCAGTACCACAGGGATTACTTTCAAACCTTCACTCTCACTTCCACAGGGCTCACCTTTAAGCACTTTATGCTTTATATCATATATTAACCCCCACTTAATAGACATAGAGAGGAATCTCCCTAAAACTTATATCCCTGACATTAAAAAAACAATTAATGTAATAGAATACATGGACGATATATTAGTAATTTTACCATCGATGAAATATCTAAAGTTGCTGTATGAAATAGTGGACTAATACACAGCTGATAATAGACTAATTTTCAACACTCATAAATCAGCAGCCTGGAAAATTTCCACTGGGAAAAATATTACATCCAAATTTATGGCAGAACCCCAAAAATTTCTTGGCCTTTCCATATCCAGGTCAACAACAAAAATGACAAAAGTAATACAAAGTGCAATATTGGAATCAACAGAAAGGTCAACCAACTCATTGTCCAAAGTATACCTTTCCCTCCAGAAAAAGGTGACATTACTGAACATTAAAATATTTAAAATGGATCACCTATTCTCTTCACATCATGAGGCTGAATAAAAACTTTATAAACAAAATTAACTCTATGTGTTCCAAGCTACTTTGAGGTGGAGGAGCAGTGACCATAGATTTAAGTAAAATGCAACAACCTAAGAAACTAAATGGCCTCTTCTTACACTCAATCTCAGCCATATACATCCAAAGGACTTACAATTTAATTGTTAATTGGACACTACTATATGGGTATCATGAGATCATGCAAATCATCTTACTCACTGACCAGCCCCCAATGAAGGAGGATTGGATAATGAAGCTGAATAAATAGCTAAGGAAATGCCCTACACAAGAACAATTACCATTTACAAATAAGATCATATTATGGAAAATATATCACCTGATAAATCCAGACTTATAAAGTTTGCCAAGTAAACTAAATGTTACTAATAATAAACTACTATCAAGAACTAAATTCTGGGCACTGGAGCTGAAATTTATTGATTTTGTACTCAAATTAAATCATGATGCTTTGCCCACTAATTGGTTCCTTGTACACAAAAGGGGTTTCAAAACTGGAATCTATATGGCAATTTTGTGGGTGAGAAGATGAAACAATTGAATACCTAACTGAAGCATGAACACAATTTGACTAAATCAGAAAATTCATCCATGACCACTCCCAAATAGGAATAAATTATATCACCTCAATATGAGACAGTATAAATTACAAAATTTTTGGTCTGATCAGAATTGCAATCTTCACCATATTCTCATTATGTAAAACCAGATGTAAGATATTTATTGGAACATTAGAATCAGAAGCAGTTCAATTATTCTATAACAGCATGAAGAAAATCAAGAAAAGGGATGAAGCCTATTCATAAAAAATGATCAAAGACACATTGTCATACTTGAAAATTACACTCTTGGACTAACAGACACTGGTCTTCATTGACTGTCTCATTCATAGTTTCAACTTTCAACAGAACAAGAGATGTTCGATCTTGTTAAATAATTGATTATATGTAAAAGTTTTCATTAGAAATAAAATATATATTTTAAAAATAAATACAAGTATATTGTCTATACTGGGATTTGAAATCAGACTTTTGTGCTCCCTATAGCTATTGGCTCCAGCTTATACAAGCAATATACATGATCACCTATATGTGAAAAAGATACATGATCTCTAATATATATATATATATTGTAACTGAATTACCTTTTCGACCGTCTGTAAATGTTGGAATTTACAATTTTAAGATCGAGACGACTGTCACGTCAAGCAAAGAAGCAAATATAGACTCATTAATTAAGTCTATATTCCTGATCGAATACTGAGATTACCAATGAAATTTTTCAGTGTTATCTTTCCCGATCAGAATGCTTCTTGGACTGCTGGATATTCATTCATAAGAATGATTTATTTAAAATAATCCAGAGCTTGAACTTTTTATAATTTTTTTTGAGATTTAATATTACTGTACTATATCGACACGCATACTTTTACTAGAATAAATGTCTAATTAGTATTTATGAACCCTACGGGTATATCATTCTAATTAGTAAGGTGAAGAAGGACAGATGAGATGTAGAGCTATTTTTAAATAAATATTGTTTAATATAATGCATTCATAAAACATTAAAATATAATATTTCAACATAAAACAAGCAATTATTAAAATAACAAAAATTATATTTAAATTAATTAACCCTTCACTAATAATGATAATTCTTTGGTGCTAAACATTTATATGTAGATATTTTAAAGCTTATAATCTTTTCTTCACGTATTCTTTGATACAAAACTACGAATTATTTAGTTCATTCAGATTCATATTTGCAATTGCATTTTTTAATTGTGGCCATTTACGAAAGTGTGTGCATGCATGTTATATTACAGTTACATTACCTAGGTTTTCTGGATGTCGACAAGGGAATTATTATCCATCCTGTGGATTACTCCACTTCTTTTGTAGAGATGGAATTCTTGGGATCCGGCTGGATTCTTTCTTGCAGCTTACTTAGATCGTATTCTTGAGGCTTCCAGGACAGGCAAGGTGAACCATCAGGCAGGCACTATCTCTACTACTACTTCATGGGGAAGATGACTTTATAACCAAGGCAAGTGTGGATTAACTGGCATCCCTTTGTGGCCTCCTAGCCTTGCATTCTCTATGTTTCCACTTGGTGCATTTTTTTGTTCACAGCTCTCAAACTCTGTCTGTCAGCTCAGCAGACTCAAGCTCAACTAAAACATGGCTACTTCTTTTACAATTTTCTTACTTAATTGTCCCAGAATTCTTTACTTATCTTCTTGATTGTTTTTGGAATGTCATTAATTACATTTCACACCTTTATTTTACTTTTATAAAATACATAAAATTTCTTCGTTTTTTATTTACTTATTTTTTTAATTTTATTTACTTCCATTTCTTTTTTTAATAAATAATTTTCTTATTTACACACTCTTTATTTTACACAGATAGCCATACATATATTTCATGCATTCACATGTGTATTTTGAAGAGACGATCTTTATCTTTTTTTTTTATAAATCTATTTATTTTTATTTATAATTGCGACGGAAATTTTATGATTGCTAATTCTACAATCATTAACCCTTTTTATTTACTTTTCCCTTTAAGATTTAATCATCAACTTCGATGATCTTATTCTACTATTCCCTTAACTTTACTAATTTTAAATTCTAAAAGTTAACATTGTAAGGTGAAAGATAAGGATCTTGGTTGCTTACCTTTCTTCACTTTCTTTAATTACCATAATTGGTTATTTTCATTAATTGCATTCCTCACTGCCATTTTGATTTTTTAATTAAAACGAACTTAAAATAAATTTATTTTATTTTCTAAATTTATTATCCAATTTCTATTACTTAGTTTACATAAAACTCACATTTAATATTATGCTGTATATTAGATGTATACATGTGTGATTGCAGTATGTGGGATCATCACATTACACTGCTCCCTAATTTTTAAGAATTAAAATACAATGAACTTTTATGTGAAGCCATTTTAATTCTTAATATTTAACTTCTTTGGTGAGATAGTCATGGAGACAACTAGGCAACAGCTATACGTATTCAATACAATCGATCTGCACTAACCAAACCACTTTAATCCCTGCAGAAGACTTTAACATACACCAACATTTATATAGGGTTTGAACTTTGTGACTGGCATGCCATTTCTACTGTTTCTTCAACTTAATAAACACGAAATTCTTTATTCTTTATATTTTTCTCAATGTAATTCTTAATAAAGTGGGAAATTTTTTTATCTCCCAAATATAATGCGCCCAGGATTCTTACTGATGCTACATTATTAATAAAACAACTTCTTAATTCTTTAAATTCTTGATTTACGCATTCATTTTGAGTTTGTATTAAACTGGGAGCTTCTGTCCTGCACAGATAATGAGCCCAGGATTCTTACTGATGCTTCATTATTTTAAAACAACTTCTTAATTCTTTAACTTCTGGGTGTACTAATTTATATTGAGTTTATAATAATTTGGGAACTTCTGTCTCGCACAGATAATGAGCCCAGGATTCTTACTGATGCTTCATTATTTTAAAACTTAACACAGCTACTCACCTGCACATTTTCATCATACGCAGGAGATGGCTTAACCAAGCCCAGATGCAATCCATACAAATCTCTATACACACACACAACTGTCTCCATCCAGGATCTCAACCATACTCCTTAACACTTAACTTTACTACTATTATTTATTTTATTTTGTTATGTATTACTTATCCATCTAATAAGCTTGGATGTTTGTTGTTCCATCCTATATTTTTTTTCATTTATTTATTATTTCTAGCTGCATTTGCAGACTTACAGATTATACATTAAAATTTAAATTCCTCTGGCTATCATAATGGCATCTTATGAGAAGGGTTTTATTATACTAATGGTTGATATAGTTACAACATTTTAATCATCGTTTCTTTTTTCTTTATATTTTTTTTCATGTGCAACTGTGTTTGACAGTCTTACACTAGGAGTTTGTCATTATAAATTACAAATTAGTTTATTTTACGTTACTTCCTTTTGTTTTTCATACTCTGCATTTAAACTTTTATCATTTAAAATCTCATTATTATTTCATCTTCTCTTCCCAGTACATTTCTTTTATTTACATTGATTTTTTTTTTTTAACCATTTATAAGTTGTTCTCCATTCTCGAAATCCAGGGCTGTTAATATTCGGTCAAGTTGACATATCCGTCATGTTAGATTTCTTTTAAATTAGTTTTTATCTGGAGGTTCTTTGTTACTCTTTTTGTTCGACATATGTCCACTGGTGCTGGGCAATGGACTATTATCCCTATGTCTACTAAATTCTCTGTGTCCTTTCGGATAGTTCCCATCTGAATATCTCTCCCTCGGTCTGGACCCTTTATTTCTATCGTAAAATCTATCCTTGCTTTCTCAGTAGCTTTGTGGATGGTTAGATTGCCTCTCATCTATCACCGGATCTTTAATTGGTTTCTGAATTCTCTATCATCAAACTTATTATTAGGCCTTGTGCTGTCGAATGCATTAAGCAGTTCGGCTACTTGTTCGACCATTTGTCTTTCAGTGCCAATAAGCATCTGCTTCACATTGTGCGGAAAATTATGTCTGACGATTCTAATAACTTGTTTCACTGACAGAGGGTTGGCTGTCAGTGCATGTAGTTTTGCCACCTGTCGACGAAAGAATGGAGAGAATGGCTCTCCTGGTTTCCATTTATTTTTTGAGATCTCATGCCGCAGATTTTCTTGGAGTTCATTGCTCCAGTAGCTGGTGAGCAAAGCCGCCTTATATCCAATAAACATTGTTGGTTTTATGAACAATGAGTCCCACCACGCTTGTGAAGCACTCTGCAAATGGCTGCATGCAATGGCCACCATGGCTTCTTTGTCTATTTTATTCAACATAAAATACCTTTCCAAACTATTAAGATGCTCCATGGGACTCTCCCCTAGATGACAATAGAAAACACGTATTTTCAAAAATTGATTAACTGTGGCCATGTTGTTACTGATAAGTGTACAGTTACTTGCTGGCACGCACTCATAAGTGCTTTTCTGCTTTTCATTATTAATTATTTCTCTCATCTTTAGATTTTCTAATTCACTCTCACTTTCCTCTACTTTGGACCCTATTTTCTCTATTGCTACTGCTAGATGATTTATGTCCAATCTTAGATTCTCTATAACTTTCTCGTTCTCATCTTTAATCACTTCAATTTTCTCCCTCTGTTCTACTTTGAACTCATCAATTTCCTGATATACTACTTCTAGTTTATTTTCTACATTGGCTACCTTTTCACTTATTTCCTCTCTGATCTTTTGCGCTGCACTATCCCACTTTCCAATAATTCGTTGCTCGAATTTCTAGAGTAACTCAGCTTGGCTATCCAATCGTTTATTTGTGGCCACTAATTGACAAGTGGTTTTCCTATAATTATCATTTAACTCTCCAAATTTCTGATTGAAGCTTTTAGTTAATTGTTCATGGAACTCTTCCATTATATCTTTCAACATACTCATCACGTCATGGTATTCTGCACTATATCTTTTTTTGTATTCGTTATTACCTTCCATTTTTTTATCATTACTAAAATCTTCGGTTTGTTCAGTTTGTTTTTCACTACTAATACTCCCCTCTCCATCACTTTGGACATCCATCTTTGTTCTTGCTCTCGTGTGCATGAATCTACTTTTTAAGTTTATGAATTAATCTTTAATTATATTTCTACTATACTGATTCTTTTGTTCTTGACCCTTTTATTGTTTTTCACTACTAATACTCCCCTCTCTGTCACTTTGGACATCCATCTTTGTTCTTGCTCTCGTGTGCATGAATCTACTTTTTAAGTTTATGAATTAATCTTTAATTATATTTCTACTATACTGATTCTTTTGTTCTTGACCCTTTTATTGCTATTTGCTAATTTAATTTTTTCTATTATGATTGGCATTTGGTACGCCAGTTAATCCTAACCACACCTGCTCAGATTCTTCACCTGCCTGCCTTAGATTCGTTTCCTATCCCTGATATGTCTATTTTTCCAACTATTATCCTCGACACTACTACGTATATATTTATCGATAACTTTATTTTACTACAACGCCTTACAATAACTCATGTATATAATTTCTTTGTTTTGACTAACATATTCTATTTCACTACGACTGTTTGAAATAAGACATGTATATAATTTATAAATACTTTTTTTTTCTATAACAGTAAATATAAAACTTTTAATAGTCTTTCACAAAGCTACCTTTCCCCCTTCCCTTCTCTTTTCTTCTACACATGTGACTTTGAAACATATATAACGAACTATAAAGCAAAGAAAAAAAACTCTCCCTTTTGTCCTCGCTTCTCACCAAGTTAATTTTTTGGAATTAATGTATATGAATAATTTTTTTTCAACAAAATTCTATCCTATACATGACTAATAATTGTACAGCAACTATATCCCGGACTGGCCCCCAAAATGTAATAGAATTACCTTTTCGACCATCTGCAAATGTTGGAATTTACAATTTTACGATCAAGACGACTGTCACGTCAAGCAAAGAAGCAAATATAGACTCATTAATTAAGTCTATATTCCTGATCGAATATTGAGATTACCAATGGAATTTTTCAGTATTATCTTTCCCGATCAGAACGCTTCTTTGACTGCTGGATATTTATTCATAAGAATGATTTATTTAAAATAATCCAGCACTTGAACTATTTATAATTTTTTTTGAGATTTAATATTACTGTACTATATCAACACGTATACTTTTACTAGAATAAATGTCTAATTAGTATTTATGAACCCTACGGGTATATCATTCTAATTAGTAAGGTGAAGAAGGACAGATGAGACGTAAAGAGCTATTTATAAATAAATATTGTTTAATATAATGCATTCATAAAACATTAAAATATAATATTTCAACATAAAACAAGCAATTATTAAAATAACAAAAATTATATTTAAATTAATTAACTCTTCACAAATAATGATAATTCTTTGGTGCTAAACATTTATATGTAGATATTTTATAGCTTATAGTCTTTTCTTCATGTATTATTTGATACAAAACTACGAATTATTTAGTTCATTCAGATTCATATTTGCAATTGCATTTTTTAATTAATGTGGCCATTTACGAAAGTGTGTGCATGCGTGTTATATTACAGTTACATTACCTAGGTTTTCTCGATGTCGACGAGGGAATTATTATCCATCCTGTGGATTACTCCACTTCTTTTGTAGAGATGGAATTCTTGGGATCCAGCTGGATTCTTTCTTGCAGCTTACTTAGATCGTATTCTTGAGGCTTCCAAGACAGGGAAGGTGAACCATTAGGCAAGCACTATCTCTACTACTACTTCATGGGGAAGATGACTTTATACCCAAGGTGAGCGTGGATTAACTGGCGTCCCTTTGTGGCCTCCTAGCCCTGCATTCTCGATGTTTCCCCTTGGTCCATTTTTTTTGTTCACAGCTCTCAAACTCTGTCTGTCAGCTCAGCAGACTCAAGCTCAACTAAAACATGGCTACTTCTTTTACAATTTTCTTACTTAATTATCCCAGAATTCTTTACTTATCTTCTTGATTGTTTTTGGAATGTCATTAATTACATTTCACACCTTTATTTTACTTTTATAAAATACATAAAATTTCTTCGTTTTTTATTTACTTATTTTTTTAATTTTATTGACTTCCATTTCTCTTTTTAATAAATAATTTTCTTATTTACACACTCTTTATTTTACACACATAGCCATACATATATTTCATGCATTCACATGTGTATTTTGAAGAGACGATCTTTATCTTTTTTTTTTCTATAAATCTATTTATTTTTATTTATAATTGCGACGGAAATTTTATAATTGCTAATTCTACAATCATTAACCCTTTTTATTTACTTTTCCCTTTAAGATTTAATCATCAACTTCGATGATCTTATTCTACTATTCCCTTAACTTTACTAATTTTAAATTCTAAAAGTTAACATTGTAAAGTGAAAGATAAGGATCTTGGTTGCTTACCTTCCTTCAATTTCTTTAATTATCATAATTGGTTATTTTTATTAATTGCATTCCTCACTGCCATTTTGATTTTTTAATTAAAACGAACTTAAAATAAATTTATTTTATTTTCTAAATTTATTATCCAATTTCTATTACTTAGTTTACATAAAACTCCCATTTAATATTATGCTATATATTAAATGTAAACATGTGTGATCGCAGTATGTGGGATCATCACAATATATATATATATATATATATATATATATAATGGACAGGCTTATATTACTTTTTATTTATTCTTAAATTTAGGAAGGTTTTCAAAGTATTTATAATTTTTATATATTTTTGTGGAATTCTAAAAACTTTGATCATAGAAATTCAGTTTAACCATCATAATATTTTTGAGTCAAAACTACAGGGTTTTAGCTAATGCCTACTACCTAGTGATTCAGTTTTTTACTTTATTTTGGCTCTGTTAAGCTGAAATGTTCTAACCATTTATATTACAAGCAGGACTGGTTAACATATATTTATAGATAGTTAACTATTTTGAATATATCTCAATATCATAGAAGGATATAAATAAATGTAACCATTTCTCATTAACAGGTTGAATCAGAAAAATGAATGATTTAAAATATTTAGAATCCTCAGACTATTTCTTTTCTATATTCAAGAATGTTTACAAATTGCTTTCATTGTGGAATATTGATGACAGCATCGATTTAATGAAATAAGCTTTAATGCATTCTTTCTTTAATTTATAGTACTTTTCTTATAGCAAAAATATTCTTTCAATTGTATTTAAAAAATTATTAACTCCTTTCTAAATAAAATAATCTCATTATCAGACATTGTTTAAATTCTATTTCTAAAACTGGCATGAAAATGTGTACTAGTAAATGAGTAAAAATAAATGTATATCTCCTTTAAAGAGCGTTCAAAAAAACTATAATAACGTTAGTGATTGTTCACTATACAAAAAAAAAACTAATTTATATAAAGCCTCATATATGGAAATTGTTAGGTGATAAATCAAGAAACAAAAAATATCTTATGTAAAGCTTCATATATTAATAATGTGATGTGGAGAAGAAAGGCTAGAAATCAGAGGAGATACATTGAACTTGGGGGACCTTAACAGTTTATGATGATGATTGATAATGCACAATTTAATATAAATTATTAAGACATCATCATGAAGTCTTAGAATGATTTGGAATTTGTCTGTAATTTAATTCAATAAATGAAAAAATGTTTACAGATGGTAAAAAATAAAAAAATAGTTTTGAAAATTTGTGAAAGATATGATATCACTTATGTTCATCATTTCTACTTAAAAGAAAATTGCCTCTACACATTAAGATCAGAAACCCTGAAATAGAAGCCTGATGGACTAGTAAGTGAAAATAAACAGACATTCACTTAAATGGTATGATTTCTATGTACATATATTTTTGTTTTGTTAAAAGAAAAGGAAAGTTTACATTTGTTTGTACTTCCTTTTAAAACTTAGGGTTTTTTTTTATTATATATATATATATATATATATATATATATATATATATATATATATATATATATATATAGTGACAGTTAGTCTTAAATGACTGCCACAAAGATGGCTGCAAGCATAGTTGCAGCCCAAACAAATGTACATATTATAATAAAAGGAGTGGTCTGTGCAGGTATATTTTCTCTGTTGCTTACACACACTATATTGTAAATAAATAGGATGAATGGTGATAATATGCTTATAAATAATCAAATGCGGACACCAGATGTAAATATGTATTTTGCTGTTAATAAATGCTATATATTTTTTATTATTTATGATATGAATAAATATGGTAGGGGATTAAAGAAATGATTGTGGGAAACTGAAATGTATTTGCAAGTAACCTATCAGTAAACATGTTTTATTTTGATTTTTTGATTTTATTTCAGATTCTTAAATGTTGTATTTTTTTTCTGTTGCTTGTTGAATATTCTTTTTGGAAAACTTAAAAACAATTTTTATGTGACAACAAGTATACAGTTTTATAATTTTTTTTTAGAACTTAATGTTCATGACCGCAGGCAAGCCAATGACCTCTTTCGTTTATTGTATAATGTTTTTGAAAAAAAATGTAGAAATTGTATCAGTGGTCATTAGGCTTGACACCTACACAAATTAAATAAATAAATGTGATTTTATTTTATTGTTTAAAGAATTCTACAGATTGGAATTTAAATGGTCTGAGAAATTCTGAAATTGATTAAAAGATAAAGTTATCATAAGACAATTTTTTTCCAAGGAGATAGTTAAAATTAAATCCATTGTTTGGACTTAAGTAATTAAAAACAGGGATTAATAATTTAATTAAAAACAAAAATGTAAAAGCAATAACTTGTGGAGGGGATGAGAGAATACACCCTGAAATGGGGAAGATATATATAAAGGCTGGTGAGGTGAAATTGAGATTAGCTTGGTTATATTCGTTCATACTCGCACGGGCACTCTTACCCATTCTCTTTTAGTAAGCAGTATACTTTTTGGAGTGGATGGATGGAAAAGCAAAATTATGAGTGTAAAAAAAAATATTTTTTCAGAATGCTGAACAAGTGGAAGAGTTATTAATAGCTGAACATATTTTAAAAAGTGTAGACCAAGAAATATGACATTTATTGACTAAAAAAGAAAAATACAATTGAAATTATTATTATCAGATATATTTCCTGATAATTTTTAACTGAAGTGAGAAAGAATACTGCCCAATTAAATAAATTAAGAAAGGAAGCAATACGGAATGGAATCAAGGTTGATTAGTGACCCAACAATGAACATGGAGTAGAAGACCAAGTTAGGTACATTCGTCCTGCTCGAAGACCTACATAACCATTCAGTGATGTGACTTTCTATTTCTTAAAGTGTAGCTGCTATGGACAATTTGCCAACCTCCATTAAAGCCCTGTTAAGTAATCACTTGCACAGCAGATATATATCACCCTCAAAATCCTAGCCTGGAGAAGAATGAAGCCTTCGGGAAGTATTATTTATGTTTTTATATCTATTTTTGTGTCTTATTACAGGTAATTCGTTATTTTACTAATAATTGCTATTATTAAATGAACCAATGAATTGCGTAATTCAGTTATAAATATTTCTTTTGTAATTTTAATGTAAAGATATACGTAATTCATTGGAGTATCTAAATAAATTATAAAAAAAGAAAAGAGAGAGCAAATATGTATTTCAATATTTCAAAATAGTTAAATAGAAATAATTGGGTGGTTTGGTCATTGGATGTACATGTTTTGCCTTGAAATAATAGTAAATTTATTCCATCCGCTACGTGCAGGATTGTTTTCATAAGAAATAAAAGTGTAACAGTGTTCCAAATAATTATTATTGTTCGCTACATGCAGGACTCATATTATGGAACTGTTAAGATTCAAATTGTAGTTGAGCCCGAGTTGTCCTCCTAGTAAATTTATTCCATCTGCTACATGCAGGATTGTTTTATAAGGGATAAAAGTGTGTATGAAAGTGTTCCAAATAATTATTACTGTCCGCTACATGCAGGACTCATATTATGAAACTTTTAAGGTTTAAATATTATTAACTCATGGCTAAATCATTATTTTAACTTAAATAAAGGTATAGATCACTACAAGTGAAAGGGTGAGTGTCATTTTTTTATGAAACACATGCATACCATGGCCAATACACATTATGTTTTCATATAAGGTAATTTATTCCAAGTTTTTGGGTTTAAAGTGTAAGCAGGGGAGAATTTTAGACCATTCCTTTCCCATTTATGAAACTAGTAAAAATGTATTTATATGCTTGAATTTTAATTAATATCGTTTATGTGTGTGTTTATTCTTTTCTTCATTCTGTAAATATTTATATACTCATAGAAGGCTTAATAAATTTAACATCTAAATTTAAAGTATGGCGTTGTGCTGTATATTTGATAATGATATTATTGTTTAACCTTTCCTGTTAACGAAGCAACAAACCACCATCCCGAGATCATGAGTTGATTGAGCTAGTCAGGGATTAAACTTAACGGGATCGAGAATCATTCATTAGGCACTCACTTTTCTGTTGATTTTCTATATATAAAAGAAGAAAATATAAAAGAGATTACAACTCTTTATTGATTACATGATCATATCCCTTGGGGAGGGGAGCAATCTCTTTCTAAAAGTGGCACTCAAAGGTTGCAGTAAACAAACCTTTCAAAGGTATGATTATAGTAATGTATATTTTGGATGCCATTGAATATTTCTTAATTGCTGTTCGATGTTAGTAAATGCATGTCATGCTCAATGTTTCAAGAGATGGAGTCACCAACCGTTACAGTAAAAATGGTGACCAACGTGTTTTTTGGGCACGATTCATTACGTATGCACATAAGTTAACAGTGGAGGTCACAGCCATGTTATATAAATAATAAATGAAATAAAAAAATTATTTTTTTAATAGAAGAGGTGATGGCAGATAGCAAGCTCCAACTGAGAAAAAAAAGAGAAAGTAATAATAAATTAACATATAGGGTGAGCTAAGTGTGAGTGTACCAAGATTTAATAAAAAAGAAACAAATAAATAGAATACTTTGCTAACATTGAGTTTTAATAACAAAGAAGTAAACAGAATACTTCGTTAGAAATAAGTAGAATACTTTGTAAAAAATAAATAGAATACTCTGTTAGCATTGTGATTTAATAATAAAGAAGTAAATAAACAGAATACTTTGTTATAAATAAACAGAATACTTTGTCAACATAGAGATATACTGATAGTGAAATGGAAAAGTGTGGATAATTAAATTTTCATAGTCAAGATAAAATAGAACCTGAAATGGAGGAAAAAAACTTAATGAATATAATGTTGGACTTTATGAAAAAAATTAGAGAAGAAATAGCTAGAGTACCATGGCAAATAGAAGATATAAGAACAGATATGAAAAAACGAATGGAAGATATGTCCCAAAGACTAGACAATGTTAAAGATGAAACATTACAGGAATTAAAAATAAAAATCCATAATGTAGAAACAAAATACGATAACCTTGAGCTAGATAATAGTAAACATACAGAAGCTATAGAAAATAGACAACATGCATCAAGACTACAGTTTGAGGGCATGCATGAAAGAATTGATAAAAAAAGAAAGATAGAAAATAGCTTCAATAGCAATATGTATGAAATAGAGAAGAAGCGAGTAGGAAAAGATACTAAAGTAGCAAAAATGGAAAACACAGTCCAGCAGATAGAACACCAGGTTATAATGCAAAATGTTAGCAGCAACAAGTATGAACAGGAAGCTATAAAAGAAAAAAGACAGACACTGATAAAAATATGTGAGATAGAGAGTGAAGTAAGCAGTGTTGACAGAAATAGAGTCAAAAGAGACAAAATGGATAAAAACAATATAGATAGGGAAGAAGAAAAATTAGTACAGGGATATAAAAATTATATGTTTGTTACTAACATTAACCAATTTTTAAATATAAGTGTTTAAAGGGCAGACAGGTGAGGCTCCAGTAGAATACCTTACCAGTGTAGAAAAGTACTTTAAAATAAATTTGATAGAACAAGTAGGAGCCGATACAAGTCAACAAAATAAACCAGTGGATAAGACTCGAGAAAACATCGGCTTAAACTCCATAAAATGGAATGGACATGGTCAATGACAAGCGCATTGGCATAGAAAGGCTAGGCATAGCAGTCGATGTCCCAAAACATATGTTAAGCATACAGACAGCAACGGCGACGATAATGGACATAAATACGAAAAAGGAAAGGGATACAGACCTTCATCACCTAGACCAGGACTGAGTAAAAATTAGGATATCGACGTAGACAATCATTGGACATCGCAATTAATAGCTTTTTATTTTTGTATATATATATTCTTTAAAATTTGTATTTTCATTATTAAAAACACTTTCATATATAGTTAAATATAAACTAATATTTTTTTGTTTTTACATATATAATAAACTAGTATATTCATTAGTAAAGATATAAATTAGTATATCTTTAAGATTTTGATTTTCGTTATTAATCACACTCGTATATAGTCGAATATATAAACTAATATTTCATTTTAAATTTGTAATGAACTAGTATACTCATCAATAATATTATATATAGGTAAAAGTAATTTAATATAGACTTTAAATGGTTAACCCATTTAGAAGTCTCATTAAGGGAGGGGGTATTGTGACAGTCAGTCTTAAATGACTGCCACAAAGATGGCTGCAAGCATAGTTGCAGCCCAAACAAATGTACATATTATAATAAAAGGAGTGGTCTGTGCAGGTATAGTTTCTCTGTTGCTTACACACACTATATTGTAAATAAATAGAATGAATGGTGGTAATATGCTTATAAATAAACAAATGTGGACACCACTTGTAAATATGTATTTTGCTGTTAATAAATGCTATATATTTTTTATTATTTATGATATGAATAAATATGGTAGGGGATTAAAGAAATGATTGTGGGAAACTGAAATGTATTTGCAAGTAACCTATCAGTAAACATGTTTTATTTTGATTTGTTGATTTTATTTCAGATTCTTAAATGTTGTATTTTTTTTCTGTTGCTTGTTGTATATTCTTTTTGGAAATCTTAAAAACAATTTTTATGTGACAACAAGTATACAGTTTTATAATTTTTTTTAGAACTTAATGTTCATGACCACAGGCAAGCCAATGACCTCTTTCTTTCATTGTATAATGTTTTTGAAAAAATATGTAGAAATTGTATCAGTGGTCATTCGGCTTGAGACTTACAGAAAGTAATTAAATAAATGTGATTTTATTTTATTGTTTAAAGAAATCTAGAGATTGGAATTTAAATGGGCTGTGAAATTCAGAAATTAATTAAAAGATAAAAGTTATTGCAAGACAAATTTTTTCCAAGGAGTTAGTTAAAATGAAATCCATTGTTTTGACTTAAGTAATTAAAAACAGGGATTAATAATTTAATTAAAAACAGAAACGTAAAAACAATAACTTATGGAGGGGATGAGAGAATACACCCTGTAATGGGGGGATATATAAAGGCTGGTCAGGTGAAATTGAGTTGATTAGGTGGGTTATATTCATTCATACTCGCACAGGCACTCTTACCCATTCTCTTTTAGTAAGCAGTATAGTTTTCAGAGTGGACGGATGGAAAAGCAGAATTATGAGTGTTAAAAAAATATTTTTTCGGAATGCTGAACAAGTGGAAAAGTTAATAATAGCTGAATGTATTTTAAAAAGTGCAGACCAAGAAATATGCGATTTATTGACTAAAAATAAAAATACAATTGAAATTATTATTATCAGATACATTTCATGATAATTATTAACCAAATTGAGAAAGAATACTGCCCAATCAAATAAAGTAAGAAAGGAAGCAATACGGAATGGAATCAAGATTGATTAGTGACCCAACAATGAACATGGAGTAGGAGACCAAGTTCAGTACATTCACTCTGGTCAAAGACCTACATAGCCATCCAGTGATGTGACTTTCTATTTCTTAAACTGTAGCTGCTATGGAAAATTTGCCAATATCCATATAAGCCCTGTTAAGTAATCACCTGCACAGCAGATAAATATCGACCTCAAAATCCTAGCCCGGAGAAGAACGAAGCCTTCAGAAAGTATTATTTATGTTTTTATATATTCTTTTGTGTCTTATTACTAGTAATTAGTTATTTTACTAATAATTGCTATTATTAAATGAACCAATGAATTGTGTAATTCAGTTATAAATTTTTCTTTTGTAATTTTAATGTAAAGGTATACGTAATTTATTTGAATATCTAAATAAATTATAAAAAAAGAAAAGAGAGAGCAAATATGTATTTCAATATTTCAAAATAGTTAAATAGAAATAATTGGGTGGTTTGGTCATTGGATGTATGTGTTTCACCTTGAAATAATAGTAAATTTATTCCACCCACTACATGCAGGATTGTTTTCATAAGGAATAAAAGTGTAAGAGTGTTCCAAATAATTATTATTGTCTGATGTGTGCAGGACTCATATTATGGAACTGTTAAGATTCAAATTGTAGTTGAGCCCAAGTTGTTCACCTAGTAAATTTATTCCATCCGCTACATGCAGGATTGTTTTCATAAGGAATAAAAGTGTGTAAGAAAGTGTTCCAAATAATTATTATTGTCCGCTACGTGGAGGACTCATATTATGGAACTTTTAAGGTGTAAATATCATTAACTCATGGCTAAATCATTATTTTAACTTAAACAAAGGTATAGATCACCACAAGAGAAAGGGTGAGGGTCATTGTTTTTATGAAACACATGCATACCATGGCCAATACACATTATGTTTTCATATAAGGTAATTTATTCCAAGTTTTGGGTTTAAAGTGTAAGCAGGGGAGAGTTTCAGACCATTTCTTTCCCATTTATGAAACTAGTTAAAATGTATTTATACGCTTGAATTTTAATTCATATCGTTTATGTGTGTGTTTATTCTTTTCTTCGGTCTGTATATATTTATATACTCATAGAGGGCTTAATAAATTTAACATCTGAATTTAAAGTATGGCATTGTGCTGTGTATTTGATAATGATATTATTGTTTAACCTTTCCTGTTAATAAAGCAACAAACCACCATCCCAAGATCATGAGTTGATTGAGCTAGTCAGGGATTAAACTTACCGGGATCAGGAATCATTCGTTAGGCACTCACTTTTCTGTTGATTTTCTATATATAAAAAAAGAAATTATAAAAGAGATTACAACTCTTTATTGATTACATGATCATATCCCTTGGGGAGGGAAGCAATCTCTTTCTTAAGGTTGCGCACTAAGGTTGCAGTAAACGAACCATTCAAAGGTATGATTATAGTAATGTATATTTTGGATGCCATTGAATATTTCTTAATTGCTGCTTGATGTTAGTAAACGCATGCCATGCTCAATGCATCAAGAGACGTAGTCAGCGATCGTTACATTATATATATATATATATTGAAACAGTAGGATCTGCTTTGCAGATTTTTGTTTCATCTTTTCTCACCTCTTTCGAACCCGCTTACCTTAGTTTAAACCCCCAGTATATCGTAGTGTGTCTGCAAAGCACTTATATGCTGAAAATCTCACCCAATTTTAAACTATGAATACAATGCTCATGTTATATATATATTTGTATTTCTAATTCCCAGTATAAATAAATATTGTAAATTATGGTAGTCCCGTATTTACCTTGCTATGACGTCATTTGCCTGAAGGCATACTACTCTAACCACCCGATTTTTAAGGTAACGTCACCTAGTGATTTGCTGACACATGTAATCGCAAAAATTTTGTGGCATATCACGTGGTGACGTTACGTCAAAGATCGGTAGATTAGAATAGGATGCCCTCAGGGCAATGTCGTCATAGAAACGAAGAGCTGGGGGAAGGCACGTGGTACAGGGTCATGAGGTCAAAACAGAGAAACAAACACGTGGTACAGAATAATGCCGGCGGCGTCCATCCTGAAAAAAAATTGGTAAAATTAATAAATAGGACACAAAATAGTGATATGTGGCAAAAAAAGATTAAAAATAATATATATATCATAAATAATTAACTAAAATTGGATGCACAATAGGAAAATGTAAGATAAATATCACTACAAAATTAATAAGTAAAAACTGCGAGTCCACATATCCTGAAAAAAAAATTAATAAATAGGACACAAAATAGTGATATGCGGCAAAAAAAGATTAAATATCACTACAAAATTAATAAGTAAAAACTGCGAGTCCACAAATCATGAAAAAAAAATTAATAAATAGGACACAAAATAGTGATATGCGGCAAAAAAAGATTAAAAATAATATATACATCATAAATAATTAACTAAAATTGGACGCACATTAGGAAAATGTAAGATAAATATCACTACAAAATTAATAAGTAAAAACTGCGAGTCCACAAATCATGAAAAAAAAAATTAATAAATAGGACACAAAATAGTGATATGCGGCAAAAAAAGATTAAAAATAATATATACATCATAAATAATTAACTAAAATTGGACGCACAATAGGAAAATGTAAGATAAATATCACTACAAAATTAATAAGTAAAAACTGCGAGTCCACAAATCATGAAAAAAAAAATTAATAAATAGGACACAAAATAGTGATATGCGGCAAAAAAAGATTAAAAATAATATATACATCATAAATAATTAACTAAAATTGGACGCACAATAGGAAAATGTAAGATAAATATCACTACAAAATTAATAAGTAAAAACTGCGAGTCCACAAATCATGAAAAAAAAAATTAATAAATAGGACACAAAATAGTGATATGCGGCAAAAAAAGATTAAAAATAATATATACATCCTGAATACTTTAAGTCATCTTAAAAGTACTATATAAATTTTAAAAAACTTATCATAAAGTCAAAACTGCGAATCTACAAATAACTGCGAGTCTACAAATATTAATTTTCTTTTTTAAAAAATGTATAAAGTGCGAGTCCTGAATTAATAATTCTGCAAGTATTCAAATAATAATTAATAATTCTGCAAGTATTTAAATAATAATTTTGTCGTCGTCTTAAAAAAGCCTATCATAAAGTGAAAACTGCAAGTCTACAAATATTAATTTTCTTTTTTAAAAAACGTATCTTAAAGTGCGAGTCCTGAATTAATAATTCTGCAAGTATTCAAATAATAATTTTGTCATCTTAAAAAAGCCTATCATAAAGTGAAAACTGCAAGTCTACAAATATTAATTTTTTTTTTAAAAAAACGTATCTTAAAGTGCGAGTCCTGAATTAATAATTCTGCAAGTATTCAAATAATAATTTTGTCGTCTTAAAAAAGCCTATCATAAAGTGAAAACTGCGAGTCTACAAATATTAATTTTGTCTTTTTTAAAAAACGTATAAAGTGCAAGTCCAAAAGTAATAATTCTGCAAGTATTCAAATAATTTTGTCGTCTTAAAAAAACCTATCCTAAAGTGAAAACTGCGAGTCTACAAATATTAATTTTGTCTTTTTTAAAAAACATATAAAGTGCGAGTCCAGAAGTAATAATTCTGCAAGTATTCAAATAATAATTTTGTCGTCTTAAAAAAACCTATCATAAAGTGAAAACTGCGAGTCTACTACTGTAATTTATAAGGAAAATAAAAGATGAATATCACATCAAAATGCATACTTACCCAAATAACGATTACTGCGGTGGACTGAGCTGGCTTATATGTTGTAGAATTGTACCAAAATGACCATCTTTGTAGGTATGCCTCCACATAGAGTTTCATCTATTTCCACAATTGTGTTAGGGCCTCCGATTTTCCGCCTTTCATTATGTAACAGCTTCCATGCACATACTTCGCGGAGATAGTTGTTCCAGTCAATCACAGTCTTGTCCGCCATTTCTAACTGGTCAGCACAAAATAGGAAAGACGTTAATTCTCTGGACCAACAATATATAAAATGGAGAGCCGTTACGAAGGATATTCTGGAGCCTTCAAACCATGTGCCTTTTCTTATGGAAGTTTTTTTTCAGAAAATCCGGAAAATTAATAAAATATAAAATACATCCACTTAATATCATAGAAGAAATAACATGTAAATTACTTATAATTGTTGAGAAAGTAATGATTTCTTTTTTAAAAATGGTAAAAAAATTGCTGAACTATTAAAACACTGAAAATGAACGAAGGATATTCTGGAGCCTTCAAACCATGTGCCTTTTCTTATGGGAGTTTTTTTTCAGAAAATCCGGAAAATTAATAAAATATAAAATACATCTACTTAATATCATAGAAGAAATAACATGTAAATTACTTACAATTGTTGAGAAAGTAATGATTTCTTTTTTAAAAATGGTAAAAAAATTGCTGAACTATTAAAACACTGAAAATGAACGAAGGATATTCTGGAGCCTTCAAACCACGTGCCTTTTCTTATGGGAGTTTTTTTCAGAAAATCCGGGAAATTAATAAAATATAAAATACATCCACTTAATATCATAGAAGAAATAACATGTAAATTACTTACAATTGTTGAGGAAGTAATGATTTATTAAAAAAGTTTTCTGAAATCACTGAAAATTAAAGCTCTGAAAATGGTATGCAAAAAAACGCTGCTGCACTCAATAAAGCGATGCAACAAATAGGAAAAAATACACTTTTAAATCTCGCGGGTCAAGACAAAAAAAAAATCTCTTAAATTCAGATAATTACAGCGGTAAGCCTTCAGGCTTATGACGTAATAGTAATGTAACAAAAAATAAAATTTCTAGAATTAGTCATGTCAGTGTCTTCGTTGCCATGACAACGTTCATGTGTTCTTCCGACGACGCAAATATCGGATAATTACAGTTGTGTGCCTTCATGCTAATTACATCATAGCAAGGTAAATACTGGATTACCATTATGTGTATGTACATGTAATAGATTTGTTTTAAAAGTAGGTTATATAGGTCGTAATTATGCACACACTGTGATATATTTATTTTCAAAACCTTAGGTAAAATAATAATTTGTTGTTTAAAATCATTTCTGTTTAAATCAATTTATAGAAAGATATTACATTTGTAATATTTGTTTTTAGTTTAAAATAAATTATATTTGTCCCATAAATAGATTTAAACTTTGAAATTAAAAGTAATATAATCTTGTTGTTAGATTTTGAAATCATGCCACATATTTTCTGTTTAAAATAAATGAGGTTGGGTAAGAAACAATAGCTTAATTAAAATGTTCTAGGAGCTTATCTAGAAATACATCAGATGCCCACTGAAGGTAGTTTTTTTTAATTAGCAACATTTTTTTTCTATTAAATCAAAGTTTTAATCTGAATGTCTACAGGAGAGTTAACAATGGAAAATTAATTAAACTTTTGTTGAATTTCTTTGGACACTCGGATGGATTTGATTGCAGCATGATAAGATATCAAATTTTGGTATTTTTGTTACACTCCAGGCAGTTCTATTGTACAGTTCCACTATATATAGAAGGGTTTTCTCTTGTTGTATTTATTCTAATTGATTCTGATTTTTCTAGTCATTCTGATTCCTGACTATTCATTCAGCATTTTTATTTTCTGATGACAGTTTGCTAGTTATCATGCAAGTTTAAATGTTTGATGCTGAGTTTTCATCTTCAAATATATTTTACTGTTTTCTTTAATATTGCATTTAAAGTTCTTGGAAACATCCAGCCTTTAAAACTGCCATCTTAAAATGACCAAGTAGAGCCAGCAAGAGTGCTATTTTCCTTTCGGAAATAGCCATCCACTGCACCATACCATCTAATGCTTTCACATAAAAAGCCCTAAAACTGTCACCGCTGCTAAAATGTGAACTGTAACCAGAATTTGCTGCCAAGCCTTATAAGTGCTTGGAAAAAGTCTCCACAAATGCTTGCATCTTGCAAGGTAACCAAAAATTAACCCAAGAGCTCTTGTGATCATATCATCCTATTACTAAGCTATAGCCAATTCAATTGTTTTCTTTTTGCTTTACCCTATAATTCTATTTTCTTTCTTTAAATGCTGTAATTTAATTAATGTTTCTATCTCTATACTTGGGTTAATATTTTGTATTTTAATCTCTTTTTCTTTTATTGTGATGATGTGCCAGCATAGCCATCGACAGAGCGAATTACTCCCTTTTATTTAAATCAAGATGCCACCATTAAGACATTTTTAAATTATAAATTTTGTCCCTTTTATATCCTTGAATCACTCATTTGAGGGCTATCTTACTCTTATTCAAATATATAATAATTTTACAGTTAAAATCCACGTTTATTGGCTTTTAACATAATATGAGAATATGTGTGAGATAAATGAGTAAATATTTAACAAATGCATGATTGCGTATTTAATTTATGCTTTCTTTTAGAACCCCACAATCATGCATTCTCCCCACTTTAAAATGTTTATTGTTTTGATTAATTTTCAAAGTGAATAAATTTGAGGTTGAGAATGGATGGACTTTCTTAAAATAAATATTTGAATAATTGATTAGGCATTTTTTAAAACTAAGTGAATTCTTTTAAAATATACACTTTATTCGAGTGTTGCTAGTAGGTGTATTGGGTGTCTGAGATCGCTTTGCTCCTCCTAAGGACTTTAAATGGCTAAGACCATTTACCCTTCAGTTTCTGCAGTTCCCAGGCAGAGTGTGTACTCAAATTGTCACACCTGGGAATTCTATGCAGTCATCACCCAGTCACTAAGATTTGGATGAGTCCAGACATTGGCTGCCTGTGACACCATTTCCTATGGATTTAGAGCAAGATGCCTTCCTGTATTTTCTTCATTTTATTATATAATTATTTATTGCAAAGTTGCAGTGGTTTAAACGTATCACACCCTCCATCTTTTAGAGAAACTTTTCACTAACACCACCGACCTCCCAATGTAATTTAATTATTTCTATAAATATAAATGCCTTAATCATGTCCCCACCTTATAGCTTAACAAGCATTAGTCTGGTTTATACTTGAATTCAAGAAGTATTATATTAAACTTTAATATTGCCAAATGTTTTATTTAACTATTTCTAATTTACTCAAAACACCTCACATATATTCACAAACTTTTTTAGGCACCTTATTGTAATATTATATTAGCCTGAGGTATAGAGAATGCAGTAACAACCTATAAATGTAAATTGTCTTTAAGATTGTTTTAAAACACAATCTTAGTAAGCATCACTGTCTAACATATGCAGACAGTGGGCGTATTATATATATATATTTTGATATTTTAATAAAACTTTTAAATCTATTAACTTTTGATTATTTACTTTCTGATCCATATCACTGTCTCAGTCTATATCTATCATACATTTCTTTTGTATCATCCATAGATGCTAGTTAAAAAACCCAAGCTTATATCATAGTATAGAGTCTCTTTGTTTCTCCCTGACCACCAGGCACTGGTAAAAAGGAGTATTTAATTAGTAGCATCAGATGCGTTATCATGTAGGTGGGCTGTGGAATTTAGACTTTAGATTTGAATTTAATATATCTAGAAGGCAAACTATCGTACAGTGTTCAGTTTCGTGTTTGGGATTTGAATTCTGCAGTCTGTTAGCAAGATAGACGAATCTGACCGTTACAATATATATATATTGTACCGGTCAAAACATGTCTATCCATCTAACATGAGCTGGAACACACAAAAAGGTACTTCAAACCCAGTCAAGCCCAAGATTTAGGTCAGGGACCAGCCTGGATTCGAACCCACCTTCTAAGCCCCAGATCAAACACCTAATGAACAACATAATAGTGATGGCACATGAGAATTAATTTTAATCCGGCCGACTAGGAGAGCGGAGAAGACAATGAGACATTTATTTACTATGACTAATTAAAATATACCTAAGCATGGTTGTAATATGTGGAAGTGGAGGAAAGAGGAAGGAATTCGAACTACTCAAATAAGTTAGACAAAATATATTTTAATATAATGAAAAATTAGTTATATACATTTATAAATAAATTATGTTAGTGTGTGTGTGAATGAGCAAGCGATTACATAGTGTCATTCACGCTATTATTTCTCATATGCTCTTTATTAGCTAAATGATATATTATAAATAAAACACACATCTTTGGTGGGTTTAATATTAAGATGCCAATTTATTATTACAAAGGATTACATAAAATTGCCATTAACGCTTTGGGTTATGGTTCTGAAACGTGGTGACTAACATATGATAGGGGAGCATTCTGAGATTCATTACAGATATAAGATAAATCATTTTCACGCCATCGAGGTCATGAAAATAAATAGGATACATTTGAAAAACACATTTGAAAATGACATTTGATTAGATGATAAAATATCCAATGAAAAATTATTTAACAATAGTAAAACGAACGCTTTATTTTTCCCCAAGGCACATAGATACTCTTAAATAGATATATAAATTACGATGGTGGGACTGAATAAGATTGAAATAAACTTAAATAATAAAAGTAATTGGCGTATATATATATATATCTTAAACAAAGCTTAATTTGAATATTATAGCATTAAAACGGGGTCATGAAGCAAGAGAAGTAATAATACGAAGCGGTGCTGACATAATAGCCTAAAAATAATTACGAGGAAAAAGGTCGTGCTTCTGGATGAAAAACGAAATCTCACACCCCCTTCTTGGGTGGTGCTTAGAGAAAAACGGATAGGCATGGCGTGGCCCAGACTTTTGCTGGTATAACCAATGCGAGAGGCCTTTTATATACGAAGTGAGTAGATGGGCATAGCATGTGCCAAACTTATGGGTCACAGCTAGATGCATTTTATATGAAGAAAGTGGTTCCAGATAGCTCAACTATCTATGGAACGAGATATAAGAAATCTATGAGTTCGAACTTATCACAACTCCCAGATTAGAAGCACGTAAACACAAAGACCGGCTAAATGTCAGAAACACAATAATGAATGGATGTCATTAAAAACATTGAATAAATTTACAGCTTCAAAATAAATGACCCTTATTTGAAATACTATAACACGCAATGCATTTATAATATATATATAGGGAGAATATTTCACATACGTTAGGATTCTAATTAATAATAGAAACATTAAGATTTCCCCCTTCCCTGTCCTACCATTTAAAACAAATCAATAATAAAGCATATATTTTAAGAGTATGGAAACTAAAAGAAATAGCAGTTATACATAGAAAATAATTAATAAGTCACTCTTTCAGAATTGAATAAATAATATTTTATATGATATCAAAGTGTTAATTAGCCAAAGTTCTGGATTTTCACCGGGTTAAACAAATCAATTTTTATATTAAAAAAAATGAACCTACAATGTTGATTCATAAAACAATCTGGCGAACGTATTAATTTATAATGCATTACATATATTTTAAGGGGACATTAATAACCTTTGTATGAAGAAAAAAAAATGACAGAAAAGATTTTTATAAATTAAAAATCGCCAGTTTGCTTAGATTGGCAAATTAATAAATAAAATCAAAAAAACATATATATATATAATCAAGTCATAAATATCTATAAATAAATGACCACACCGAAATTAAGGAAAAGTAAGTTAAAAAGCATATGAGAATAGGATTAAATATAAAGAAATCATTTGAGAGCAAAATTAGATTCACAGACATATATATATATAAAAAAATAAAAAATACATGGGAAGAGATCTTGATAGATTATTCGAGATTATAATAATACCTATTGGAAATGTTTCACGGCTTGATAGAGGCAGTTACAGTCAGAATATTAGCAGGTTTTCTGGACACAGATAGGCTCCGCTAGATGTTGACAGCAGTGGATGGCCTTGATGAGCTGGTGAGACAAAGCTCCGGGAAGCACGGTCGATCTTTTAGCCCGCCATTCTTTTAGGTACGATGCCTTGTATATAGATTAATCACTCTTCAGTAAAAAACTCAGTAATAACTTTCTTCAATCAAATTTTCCACTATTTATATCTTCTGGTCTTATCTACAGGATTCAATCTATACTGACCACCAATTGTAATTGCTCTAAACGCTTCTCTGTGGTATGTGCCAGCTTTGGAGGGAAATTAGAATCCTACATGCCCAAGGGTTGATTTGCTAATTAAAAAAACAACAACAAGCATATTAAGTTTATCAGTCATTGTACTAACAAAATCTGTTTAATTAAGGTTTAGATTAACAAAAATGTAGATTTTATTCAGAAAAATTTTAGGAATTTGGTACAATGACTTTTAAATATATTTTCCATAAACTTAAATAGAAATTTACAAAATATAATTGAAATATTACATTGTTTAAATAATTGATTCTCAAGTGTACATTGATTAAAAGATAAATATAAAATGTTACCCACTAATTAATTGAAGAAAATGAACTTTAATAAAGAATTTGAAATATTTGTAACATTTTATAGATATCTAGGATTCAATTTAATTTAAGAAAATAAACGCAATATACATTTTTACAAATATAAATAAATAAACTATTATAAAAGGTTAGTTAATCATAAAATAAAAATTAATCAAAAGGTTATAACAATTATAAATATACTACCACCTCATATGAGATGGGTTTCAGTTAATAATGATTGGGTTCAAACCCAGACTAGTGCTGATGACATTGGCACTAGGTGAAGCAGAAATATGTATTATATTTCCAGCTTCATATTCCTGGACTTGGGGAAAAAAAACAAGAAAAAAAAAGATTTTACTTGGGTGTCCAGTGACATAAACAATATGTATTTCCATTATATGGGGTCATAAACAAAGGATTTCACATTTTGAAAATACTTTAGACTTCCCCTGGATCTGGAGGTATTTCAAGATATGGTTTGAAATGACAAGCATTAAAAGTCTCTTTTTGTTCATTAAAAATTTCTTGGCGTATTTCATCATCAGTTAGGATGAAGGCACTATTTTTATGTTTCCAATGTTTATTTTTGTGTTTTTTCTCTTCTTCCTTGCTCTGCTGTTTATCCTGTTCTTTATCTCGATCTTTCGTCATATTGAGTGCTATTTTCCTGATTATTTTTGAAAGCAGTTTCTCTCTTTCTTTAATCACTTCCAAATCACTATTTAATTTTTGTATATTATCTTTTGCAACATCATTTTTCAATGTTTCTAATGGAATTTCATTTTTATTTGAATTTCCTATTACCTTATCATTTATTTTGGGAATTGCTGCAATAGGTTTATCTTCTAACACACTTATTTTGTATTTCTTTTCATTGACTTCAGTATCTATAGACCTCTCAAAGTTCTCAACTATTTTTTGTTGTTCAAAAAGTTCTGGCATCATTTCTACATCAGATTTCACCGTTTCCATGTCTTCTGTATAGATTTTTGTGTCTATTGTAGTTCCTGAATAGATTTTTAATTTTTCTGGTAACTCCATATGGATATTACAATTATCACTATTTACAGCATCAATTTTAGATTTTAT
This sequence comes from Epiperipatus broadwayi, assembly GCA_028023455.1. Taxonomy (NCBI): domain Eukaryota; kingdom Metazoa; phylum Onychophora; class Udeonychophora; order Euonychophora; family Peripatidae; genus Epiperipatus; species Epiperipatus broadwayi. Next base: position 398,889 of record JAQFVV010000458.1, read on the forward strand.
TAAATCAGCTTGCAATTCATAAGCAGTCTTTGCATCCATTTTAAATTCTGTTACTGTATTTGATATTATTGCAGTCTCAGCTTCTGGATCTTTTGCTTCTTCCTTTGCAATTTTAGAGATATAGTCCACAATTAGAAGTTTTCCTGAAGGTGGACTAACAACTTCAATAACATCCTTTGTAATTTCAATTTCTTCCTTTTTAACACTTTCAAATTTTGCTTCATCAGTAATTGAATATTCAACTGGTGATTCCATTAAAATATCTTTGGTTGGAAATTCCAAAGTTTCTTCAACTTGCTTTAATTCAACAATATCCTCTGACTTCTGTTTTGTTTTAACATGTTCCTCCACTAAATTATGTTTTTCAATCATTTCTGACATCTCAATTCTTTTTGTAGTACTTCCCAATGTCTCTTCCATTGTTTGTAGAACATGGGCATTGTCCTCTCTGTATTCTTTTAAACCTTTGTCGATTGCCATCATCACTGCTGTTCTAAATTCTTGTGCATCCCTTTGGATTTGAACCATCATACTATGGAGTAAGGCAATCACATTTTTATCTTCTGAAACTTGTTCCTTCATGTTTTCTTGAATAACTAGAATGCTGGCATCAACATCTTCACTTTCCTTTTTTTCTATGCTGTTATCCATGTGGATTTTGAAAAGTTTGACAATAGTAATAATGCTGATCTTAGAATTCAACTAATTTTCTGGAACTATGGCTCACTGAAATTTTAATATAATCTTGAAAAATAGAATGTAAATAATCACTAATTCGAACGCTTGCTTCCCTTACTCTGTCCACTCTTCTCATCATGCTTTACTGACTGTGTCCTTTCTGACCTGCCATACTTCACTTACAGATATCTCTAACATATATATATATATATTGTAACGAGCACATACGTTCGTTACATTGTTGTTGTTTTTTTTATTTATTAAACATGAAAGTAAATTAAAAAGTTCGCATTTAAAAATTTTCTTTAAGAATTAAAAATTGAAATTAAATATCATCATATATTAAATCGCACAGATAATGAAAAATTATTAAAATAAAAATTTATTAAAGAAAAAGTATTTTAAAACTAAATTTTAAAAAGATTTGGAGATAAAATTATATCTTTAAATTTATCTTTAAATATATTTTTGATTTGGAAAACAGGTTAATTAATCAGAAATGAAAATGATTGTTAATTAGTTAAATGTAAACCAGCCTTGGGCATTTAAAATGTAAAAACATCAGTCAGATAGGAAAACAATAGAAACTTTCAGCAAATGAAATAAATCCATTGGGAAATCGGACCTCAACAAAAAGGATCATCTCATCGATGACGTAATGTTAAGTCAATCCTTCGAATACGTATAAAAGGAAAATTTGGAAATTATTAATGAGTGAGTGAGTTATTGATTTATTATGATGTGAGAGATATGTGTTAGTGCGGAAGTGAAGGAGAAGGGATTGAAAAAAGATGCACGATTCAATCCCTTCAGCTTTGCTAAGAAAGAAAAAGAAATGAACTATCGTTTTTCTACATTGAGGACCAGTTAAAGCAAAAAACCTCCGGATGGATAAATAAATCGGCCAGCAGAATACCAATTTTAGGACGGCGTGGGAATTCACGTTCATGGCAAACAACGGATAAAGTTGGACGTTTTAAAAATCGTAAGAACTTTATATTCACTTGAAACAATAAGAATTTTAAATTTTAAAACTTTTTAGTAAATAATGCAATAGAATCTTATCTGACCAAACTAAATTCTTCATTAATAATGTTATTTGATGTATTTGTTATTTATTTATTTAAAATCATTTCCATTTATTTAACTTTGTTCTTTAAGTTTATTTATGATTTCTGTTTTCCGATAAATTAAAATATATCAATGTTAAACTTAAGTCGGGCGTGAATGGCTGTATAGATTTGTAAAGTTATATTAGGGAAGGGTAATCTTAGGTTATTTGTGTCGTTGTTAGATTGGGTCAATGGATTGGATATATTGGTGTGATTAGTAGATGTAATATTGATTCGCTACGGGCAGAATCGCTTCATATGCCGCACACTTCTGTTTGCCTATGGAAGGAATTATAAGACGGAGAACGCAGTTCCTTTCTATGGAGTTTTTTTTATTGTTCTTCTCGTTAGATAGATGTAATATTCCTATCTGATTGAGAGTCAATGTCTTTTCTTAATCTTTTTGTGCTGCCGTATTTTATTACATTGAATACATCGATATATCAGATGAATTGATGCCGGTTTGACTACGAATTTTAACCTAAGGTTAAATAGGGATAGGATGTTTATTTTCAAAAGCAAATCTATGTGGTCTATTCATACTTGACCCTAAATAAAAATGCATTAAATTTAAGTTGTTTATAGACGCTTACATGGATTGGTTATTGGTTAAGTATGTTTTGGGTTTTCATATTTGATCAAAATATATAGACATTCGATAAATAATGATACCTTACGGTGAGTATCTAAAATGTATTTATTCGGATGTCTTTTAAGTTATTGGTGACAATGCAAGTATATTATGGTGAATACTATTGGGTTACATATAAATTTCCCTCCGCAATTGTCAGTAGTCAATAATTTTGTATTTTGATCGTTTATGTTTCTTTTGAAATGTTTTTAACCGTGTAATCTATGTAACCGATCTATAGCAACATCTTAAAACAAGCTTTTATAATCCCATCTGTGCGAACTTAATTAAAATGTAAAATTAGAATATAATAGTAATTAAATGTAAATTAAAGTCAAAAATCAAAGTTAAAAATAATGTTAAATGTTAAAATGTAAAACTAATACTAAAATAATTTTAAATCTTATATATATGTGCATAAATAAATAATTGTATGCTAATTACTGGCAGTGGCTTATTTTATTTATTTTTTAATGTTGAAATCTAATTAGATAAGATATGATATTATTAAATCTCTGCTACTCCCTGAGCTAGTGACATGGGCTAACGACCGGAACCAAAATATTTAAAAAAAAAAAAATTTTTTTTTTTTTGACTTACGTATCTGCCTACTTTATAAATTTTTCTAGGTTCAAATGCCCAGATGGCGCCCTGTAGTGCAGATTACGTGAAGTTTTATTCTCCAGATCGTTACAATGGCTTTCCCAACTCGGGCCGATCTTTAATAAACCACGTATACCCTGAACAAATTCTTCTCAAAATGAAACATTTTATCTGTTTACATAAAGTCGTATACTTTAAATCCTATAAAAGCTCTGCCAGTAAAAGAAATAGCACATATATTAAACACGAGAAAGTATAAATAATTTTAAACTGTATTTCGTTAAAAAAAAGTCAAAAGGTTGCAATAAATATGTTTTTTTTGTTGATATATATTATGCTCTATCATGTATAGGCGCGCACAGCCACATAAGTTTATGATCGAAATGTGGTACCTTACGATGAGTACCGTTGGGAATTTACTTCAGTGTAATCCTATTTAAGCATTTTAATCAGTCATAAATAAGTTGGTGATATGTATAATTGTGTTGCAAATATACACGTATAAATCCATTATCTTTCAAAACGTATTTAGTTCAATGCAACCTTCTTAAATAAATAATTTAAATAACTTGCTTGTCATGCCGTATGTAAAAATAAAATGTATAAAATAAAATAGAACACTTGTGGGGAGGGGTGTAAACGTAAACGGTCCTTAGGTAAGCGATGGTAAACATTTTTCTTTTTGTATATAGTCCTTTTGTAAAATTATTAACCGGATGTTTTGTAAATGTCTTCGTCAATCGTGTACCGTAATTACTAACCCTAAGTAAAATTTTTTTTTTTTTTGATCATTTTTTTTTAAGTAACTTTACTGATATGTAATGAGCACAGACGTTCGTTACATTGTTGTTGTTTTTTTTATTTATTAAACATGAAAGTAATTTAAAAAGTTCGCATTTAAAAATTTTCTTTAAGAATTAAAAATTGAAATTAAATATCATCATATATTAAATCACACAGATAATGAAAAATTATTAAAATAAAAATTTATTAAAGAAAAAGTATTTTAAAACTAAATTTTAAAAAGATTTGGAGATAAAATTATATCTTTAAATTTATCTTTAAATATATTTTTGATTTGGAAAACAGGTTAATTAATCAGAAATGGAAATGATTGTTAATTAGTTAAATGTAAACCAGCCTTGGGCATTTAAAATGTAAAAACATCAGTCAGATAGGAAAACAATAGAAACTTTCAGCAAATGAAATAAATCCATTGGGAAATCGGACCTCAATGAAAAGGATCATCTCATCGATGACGTAATGTTAAGTCAATCCTTCGAATACGTATAAAAGGAAAATTTGGAAATTATTAATTAGTGAGTGAGTTATTGATTTATTACGATGTGAGAGATATGTGTTAGTGCGGAAGTGAAGGAGAAGGGATTGAAAAAAGACGCACGATTCAATCCCTTCAGCTTTGCTAAGAAAGAAAAAGAAATGAACTATCGTTTTTCTACATTGAGGACCAGTTAAAGCAAAAAACCTCCGGATGGATAAATAAATCGGCCAGCAGAATACCAATTTTAGGACGGCGTGGGAATTTACGTTCATGGCAAACAATGGATAAAGTTGGACGTTTTAAAAATCGTAAGAACTTTATATTCATTTGAAACAATAAGAATTCTAAATTTTAAAACTTTTTAGTAAATAATGCAATAGAATCTTATCTGACCAAACTAAATTCTTCATTAATAATGTTATTTGATGTATTTGTTATTTATTTATTTAAAATCATTTCCATTTATTTAACTTTGTTCTTTAAGTTTATTTATGATTTCTGTTTTCCGATAAATTAAAATATATCAATGTTAAACTTAAGTCGGGCGTGAATGGCTGTATAGATTTGTAAAGTTATATTAGGGAAGGGTAATCTTAGGTTATTTGTGTCGTTGTTAGATTGGGTCAATGGATTGGATATATTGGTGTGATTAGTAGATGTAATATTGATTCGCTACAGGCAGAATCGCTTCATACGCCGCACACTTCCATTTGCCTATGGAAGGAATTATAAGACGGAGAACGCAGTTCCTTTCTATGGAGTTTTTTTTTTATTGTTCTTCTCGTTAGATAGGTGTAATATTCCTATCTGATTGAGAGTCAATGTCTTTTCTTAATCTTTTTGTGCTGCCGTATTTTATTACATTGAATACATCGATATATCAGATGAATTGATGCCGGTTTGACTACGAATTTTAACCTAAGGTTAAATAGGGATAGAATGTTTATTTTCAAAAGCAAATCTATGTGGTCTATTCATACTTGACCCTAAATAAAAATGCATTAAATTTAAGTTGTTTATAGACGCTTACATGGATTGGTTATTGGTTAAGTATGTTTTGGGTTTTCATATTTGATCAAAATATATAGACATTCGATAAATAATGATACCTTACGGTGAGTATCTAAAATGTATTTATTCGGATGTCTTTTAAGTTATTGGTGACAATGCAAGTATCTTATGGTGAATACTATTGGGTTACGTATAAATTTCCCTCCGCAATTGTCAGTAGTCAATAATTTTGTATTTTGATCGTTTATGTTTATTTTGAAATGTTTTTAACCGTGTAATCTATGTAACCGATCTATAGCAACATCTTAAAACAAGCTTTTATAATCCCATCTGTGCGAACTTAATTAAAATGTAAAATTAGAATATAATAGTAATTAAATGTAAATTAAAGTCAAAAATCAAAGTTAAAAATAATGTTAAATGTTAAAATGTAAAACTAATACTAAAATAATTTTAAATCTTATATATATATGCATAAATAAATAATTGTATGCTAATTACTGGCAGTGGCTTATTTTATTTATTTTTTAATGTTGAAATCTAATTAGATAAGATATGATATTATTAAATCTCTGCTACTCCCTGAGCTAGTGACATGGGCTAACGACCGGAACCAAAATATTTAAAAAAAAATAAATTTTTTTTTTTTGACTTACGTATCTGCCTACTTTATAAATTTTTCTAGGTTCAAATGCCCAGATGGCGCCCTGTAGTGCAGATTACGTGAAGTTTTATTCTCCGGATCGTTACAATATATATATATATATAAACAGGCATATATATGTATAAAAAAATATATGTATTTTTATCAATTGTTAACACAGTGTGCCCATATAAATAAACATTAAATACATCTTATTACCACCTTTTACACATAAGGCTTATGGATGTAGTAGATGGGCTTTAAACATTTTTTTAAACACATGAAAACAGAAACAAATTCATGTGTACATGTAAAACCAAATACAAAAAAAAATCTACATATGGTTGGAATACATGGGTTTCAAAAAAAAAAAAACTTACAAAATATATATATATATATATATGGTTGAAAAACCAGGTACTACAGTTATAGTTACAGTATTTGGATTTAAAACGAAACTTTTTGCACATTTTATGGTTGTAAAACATAGTCTGGTTATTACATGTTTAAAATTGATACATCATAGTATTAAGCAAAAAAAAAAAATTTTGCTCTCAATAATTTTTTTTTTTATCTGAGTTCGAACTCTCCACTTCCAATATTTTTGCATTTGACTCACTACTGGTTAGCAAAATTTATTTTTATAAGGGTGCCAACTAACACCGAGTGATAAATGATTTATGAATTATTTATACATTTTTGTATATATGTCTCAAGAACAAAATCTTTATATATGACATTGATGAAAAAAAATACATTTGTACTATGGTTGTAGTACATGGGCTTTAACATTTTTTTCTCAAACACATGAAAACACAAACAAATTCATGTGTGCATATAAAACCAGATACAAAAAAAAAAATCTACATATGATTGGAATACATGGGTTTCAAAAAAAAAAAAACTTACAATATATATGTACTTTTATCGATTGTTTAAACAGTGTGCCCATATGAATAAACATTAAATACATCTTGTGACAACCTTTTACACATAAGGCTTATAGATGTAGTACATGGGCTTTAACTTTAAACAGTGAATTTTACACTGTGAACACATTATTTTAAACATATTAAACATGGAAAAATTATATAACAACTTTTTAAAGAATATATATATAAACAGAATTCAGTACTCAGGGTATGTGGGTGTTTATATTGAAGCCTCACTTGGGCAGCCAAGCCCGAGAAAAAAAAACCCCTACTCTGTACCGGTCAAAACATGTCTATCCATCTAACATGAGCTGGAACACACAAAATGTACTTCAAACCCAGTCAAGCCCAAGATTTAGGTCAGGGACCAGCCTGGATTCGAACCCACCTTCTAAGCCCCAGATCAAACACCTAATGAACAACATAATAGTGATGGCACATGAGAATTAATTTTAATCCGGCCGACTAGGAGAGCGGAGAAGACAATGAGACATTTATTTACTATGACTAATTAAAATATACCTAAGCATGGTTGTAATATGTGGAAGTGGAGGAAAGAGGAAGGAATTCGAACTACTCAAATAAGTTAGACAAAATATATTTTAATATAATGAAAAATTAGTTATATACATTTATAAATAAATTATGTTAGTGTGTGTGTGAATGAGCAAGCGATTACATAGTGTCATTCACGCTATTATTTCTCATATGCTCTTTATTAGCTAAATGATATATTATAAATAAACACACATCTTTGGTGGGTTTAATATTAAGATGCCAATTTATTATTACAAAGGATTACATAAAATTGCCATTAACGCTTTGGGTTATGGTTCTGAAACGTGGTGACTAACATATGATAGGGGAGCGTTCTGAGATTCATTACAGATATAAGATAAATCATTTTCACGCCATCGAGGTCATGAAAATAAATAGGATACATTTGAAAAACACATTTGAAAATGACATTTGATTAGATGACAAAATATCCAATGAAAAATTATTTAACAATAGTAAAACGAACGCTTTATTTTTCCCCAAGGCACATAGATACTCTTAAATAGATATATAAATTACGATGGTGGGACTGAATAAGATTGAAATAAACTTAAATAATAAAAGTAATTGGCGTATATATATATATCTTAAAGAAAGCTTAATTTGAATATTATAGCATTAAAACGGGGTCATGAAGCAAGAGAAGTAATAATACGAAGCGGTGCTGACATAATAGCCTAAAAATAACTACGAGGAAAAAGGTCGTGCTTCTGGATGAAAAACGAAATCTCACACCCCCTTCTTGGGTGGTGCTTAGAGAAAAACGGATAGGCATGGCGTGGCCCAGACTTTTGCTGGTATAACCAATGCGAGAGGCCTTTTATATACGAAGTGAGTAGATGGGCATAGCATGTGCCAAACTTATGGGTCACAGCTAGATGCATTTTATATGAAGAAAGTGGTTCCAGATAGCTCAACTATCTATGGAACGAGATATAAGAAATCTATGAGTTCGAACTTATCGCAACTCCCAGATTAGAAGCACGTAAACACAAAGACCGGCTAAATGTCAGAAACGCAATAATAAATGGATGTCATTAAAAACATTGAATAAATTTACAGCTTCAAAATAAATGACCCTTGTTTGAAATACTATAACACGCAATGCATTTATAATATATATATAGGGAGAATATTTCACATACGTTAGGATTCTAATTAATAATAGAAACATTAAGATTTCCCCCTTCCCTGTCCTACCATTTAAAACAAATCAATAATAACGGAAAATAATAAAGCATATATTTTAAGAGTATGGAAACTAAAAGAAATAGCAGTTATACATAGAAAACAATTAATAAGTCACTCTTTCAGAATTGAATAAATAATATTTTATATGATATCAAAGCGTTAATTAGCCAAAGTTCTGGATTTTCACCGGGTTAAACAAATCAATTTTTATATTAAAAAAAAACCGAACCTACAATGTTGATTCATAAAACAATCTGGCGAACGTATTAATTTATAATGCATTACATATATTTTAAGGGGACGTTAATAACCTTTGTATGAAGAAAAAAAAATGACAGAAAAGATTTTTATAAATTAAAAATCGCCAGTTTGCTTAGATTGGCAAATTAATAAATAAAATCAAAAAAACATATATATATATAATCAAGTCATAAATATCTATAAATAAATGACCGCACCGAAATTAAGGAAAAGAAAGTTAAAAAGCATATGAGAATAGGATTAAATATAAAGAAATCATTTGAGAGCAAAATTAGATTCACAGACATATATATATATATAAAAAAATAAAAAATACATGGGAAGAGATCTTGATAGATTATTCGAGATTATAATAATACCTATTGCAAATGTTTCACGGCTTGATAGAGGCAGTTACAGTCAGAGTATTAGCAGGTTTACTGGACACAGATAGGCTCCGCTAGATGTTGACAGCAGTGGATGGCCTTGATGAGCTGGTGAGACAAAGCTCCGGGAAGCACGGTCGATCTTTTAGCCCGCCATTCTTTTAGGTACGATGTCTTGTATATAGATTAATCACTCTTCAGTAAAAAACTCAGTAATAACTTTCTTCAATCAAATTTTCCACTATTTATATCTTCTGGTCTTATCTACAGGATTCAATCTATACTGACCACCAATTGTAATTGCTCTAAACGCTTCTCTGTGGTATGTGCCAGCTTTGGAGGGAAATTAGAATCCTACATGCCCAAGGGTTGATTTGCTAATTAAAAAACAACAACAAGCATATTAAGTTTATCAGTCATTGTACTAACAAAATCTGTTTAATTAAGGTTTAAATTAACAAAAATGTAGATTTTATTCAGAAAAATTTTAGGAATTTGGTACAATGACTTTTAAATATATTTTCCATAAATTTAAATAGAAATTTACAAAATATAATTGAAATATTACATTGTTTAAATAATTGATTCTCAAGTGTACATTGATTAAAAGATAAATATAAAATGTTACCCACTAATTAATTGAAGAAAATGAACTTTAATAAAGAATTTGAAATATTTGTAACATTTTATAGATATCTAGGATTCAATTTAATTTAAGAAAATAAACGCAATATACATTTTTACAAATATAAATAAATAAACTATTATAAAAGGTTAGTTAATCATAAAATACAAATTAATCAAAAGGTTATAACAATTATAAATATACTACCACCTCATATGAGATGGGTGTCAGTTAATAATGATTGGGTTCAAACCCAGACTAGTGCTGATGACATTGGCACTAGGTGAAGCAGAAATATGTATTATATTTCCAGCTTCAATATATATTTTCTAGTGAATTGTTATATATATATTCTAGTGAATTGTTATATATATATACATAACGTTTATTGTAGAATTCATGCAATAAAAAAGTCAGAGAGATTTATCTTTGTTTTTATTATTTAAACTCCTACTGATGAATTAGGTTAATATGACCCGATGTTTTCAAATATTTAAAATTTTAATATATATGACAGATTTAATTTGAGGATATTCGGATAGAGAAAAATTTAATTGCAGAGGGTCTTATATTCATTTAATTATTTAGGAATTACAGTAATGAATAAATAGAGATCAATTTTTATTTGATTAATTTTTTTATCATTGTATAATCTCTTTGAAGCCTCAGGAAGATATTTCAAAACTCTCCTTCAGTTTTATATAGTATTATTGTCACATAACATATTTTTGGAGTTATATACATATATTTTTTATTATATGTATTGATTCTATTCAGTAATAAACTAAATAAATAAAATATTAATAAATCATCAGACAACTAAGTGAAGTACAAGCAGTAAAGTCTTGCATTGAGCCAATATTTCACAGGATACAATCTCAATGGCATAAGAGCACTATTCCCCCTATTACTTCAAATAATAATAAATTCATATCATTCTTGCGACTTTAAAATAATAACAATCAATTTAATATAATATCACTAAATAAATTCTAATCTCTTTATTATATTATATAATTATAATTATCTCTGGTTCTTTAAAATAACTTTAATCAATTTATAATCTCTTGCACTCAAGTACAATAAGAGATTTTGTATCATCCTCAGCTACACCTAACTAATAATAATAACAATAAATAAATAATAATCTTATTCCTCTTTAAATAATTATTAATCTTAGCCAATGTTCAATATTAAGGCAACTAACAATAATGATAACAACAATAAGTAATATAATTCTTTTAGTTATCATGTGGCATCTTAAATAGAATATATGAAATAATCTGAAAATATCTTGCAACAAATAATATTAAAATTCTATGCAATAAATTGTGTAATTAATTATGACCATAAAAATAATATTAATGCAAAAGGAAATTTCTCAAGTATATTATATTCTGAATCATTGTGATTTTTTTAGTAAATAATTATATCTGTATTGCGCAAATATTATGTTTATGTTGGTAGCTGTCAATCAAGTATTTGTGATGGTGAATAAATCAATATAACACAAGGTTTTATAAAAACCAGTTTAACAAATTTTATTATCCTATACATTTAATTAAAAAACGGTTGTTTTCTCATTTTTGGTGTTGGCCTTCAGATGTCACTACTTCTAGGTAATTCCTAGAAATATACCGTTTCACCAGTCTTCACCCAAACAAAGAGGAATTTTTCTACGTTATTAAATGCAGAAAAGTCCTCACATTATGTTGGACGGAGGAGGAGATGGCGACAGAAGCCAACACAAAGAGACGTATTTCTATGATAAAACACAGAAAGAGTTCCCCACGGCTGCCGGTTATGGATTTTTTTTCTATGCTAAAAGCAAAGAGAAAGAAATGCCTTGATAGGCTGCCATAGTAGTCGATTTTGTTCATCATTTTCTCGTAATAGTAGAATATCTATTTTCTCTGTAGTTTCGTGTGAGAGTGTGTGTCTTTGAAGCGGTCGTAGTTTTTTTAAATTTGATAAGACATCTATTTTTTAATGTGTTGTAACTTACTTTACTGTTGTAAGTTTAGTAATAATGTTCTGAAGATTCAATTACGTAGGGGTAACCCTCAAAAATTGCTTTTAAGGGTGCAAAAGGAAAAAATATTAAAGGATCATGTGAAAAGTACCATTTTCATGAGAATTCATCCATGACCAGTTACTTTCGCTATATATATATGCACAAACAAAAACAACCCACTGTCTAATTATTAGTAATTACTTGTCAGAAAAATAAAATTAGTCGGGTATTTTTTTTTTTTTGTTTTGTTACATTTATTATTTCAAAATAAGATTAGTTTTTATATCTACACACTAACAAAAACAACCCAGTTCCTGATTAATTACTGTCTTTAAAAAAAAAAGCAAATTTAACGAGGTTTGATTTTTTTCAATGGAGTTTTTGAATTACGGTTTGTTTGTTTTTATATATACACAAGATTTACCAAAAAAAAAAAAAAAGAAACCCACTTTCTGATTAATTACTGTCAAAAGAAACGCAAATTAGTCGGCTATCATTTTTAAATTTAGTATTTCAATAATGGTACCCTTTTTATATAGACAGACTTAACAAAAATCAACCCACTTTCTGATTCATTACTGTCCCCAAAAAAGAAAACGGAAATTAGTCGGGTATCATTTTTCAATCGAGTCTTTTAATGACGGTACTTACTAATAGTAGTCGGGTATCAATTCTAAATTGTAGTATATAAATTATGTTACTTTTGATAGATTTAGAATTACCTCTTGCTTTTTTAATAAAATGATTGATTTACTCTTGACCAAAAATACCGTAACTTTAAAAAAAAAAGACACACATAAAGTGCAAAAAAAAATGAGAAAAAGCCCCGTAACTTTAAAGACACACACAAACTCAAAAACAATCTAAGATTAATAAACAGTGACTTATTATGTCTTGCTTTGGAATCAAATTATTGATTTACTCTTGCAAAAAAAATACCGTAACTTTAAAAAGACACACCTAAAGTCCAAAAAAAAAAAAAAATTCGAAAAAGCCCCATAACTTTAAAGATACACACACAAATGTAAAAACAAGATAAGAATAATAAACATTTACTTATTACGTCTTGCTTTTGAATAAAATTATTGCTTTACTCTTGAAAAAAAAAAAAGACCGTAACTTTAAAAAGACACACGTAAAGTCAAAAAAAAAAAAAAATTAGAAAAACACCGTAACTTTAAAGACACACAAACTCAAAAACAAGATAAGATTAATAAACATTTACAAAAATGAAAAAAAAACTAACATCATATAATAGTATTAGTTCGTAGAATATTTTATTACAAATCTAAGAAATTATATCTTTTTAGATCAAATCGATCATTTAGGTCCGGCCCGGAATCGTTATATGTATATGTTTTCGATTAGCATCAACACCATCTTAAGGCGAACACCAAGGATGAGAATACAACCAAAAAAACTATATACACTATTTACAATCGTGTTTAATAAAACCTAAGAAATATAAAGCTAATTTTAGATAAATTGGGTTACATCTTTTCATATTATCAAAATACAATAAATCAATAAGTAAATAAGCCTTTTCTATGACTTATATACTTTTATGGAACATTTATTTAAAATATAATACCAATTTAAGAATACTCTTATAGTTTAATAAAAATATCTATTAAGCTAGAAAATGTGTTTTTCATAAGTGTATACAAAAAATATAAAATATGAGATAGTTAAATCATATTCATTTTTTAAAACATATTCAAATACTTTTACAATAAAGGAATCAAACTTATCTCATATAATAGTACTAGTGTTATTTTAAATATTTATCTTGGTTCGTTTGATAAATAAATTGATTTCAATAAAATAATATAATTGATATTTTTTATATATTTTTGCTTGGTACTACTCTAAATAAGAATCCCTATATGTGTGTTTCATGTATGTTTGAAATATAAAATACTATTCACAAAATACAAGCATTCCATGTATTTTATGTTGTTTATTTTGGATATTTCACTTTTTAAAAATATGCATTAACACCTAAAAATTAAAATATCATTTTTTTTCCCAAAAATCTCGTGAATAATTATCATCTCTTTTATATTTTAAAAATAATTGAATAAAACATGAAAAATATCCATGATTCTTTATTATTCACTGTTAGCATTTACATTCAATCTCATTTGTATTTGTCTTCAACCTAAAGCAAAACAAGAAAAGCCTATCACATCTTCTTTCAAAATAACGATACTACAGTTCAAAATTATTTATTATTTTCCTTCATAAATACAATTCTATACAATGTAATAACTGTTGAAATTAAGATAGCGATACTATGAGTAGGCATGAAGAACTAACTAGAGTAAATACTCAATAGTATAAAATATATTGGATAATTTATATGGATAGAGCGTGAATGATGTGGTATGTCTTCTTTGTCTAATAACCTCAAGTATAATAATAATGTCCAGGCTATTTAAACAGCACTCATTCGAATGTTTTAAAATACAAAAATATCAAGAAAGACACTGTCCACAGAAAATATAAACAAGACACAGGGACACTTTATCTGTACTTGCATAAACTACTAAGATAATAATATAGGTTTCTTTCCTATTCTCTCCATATATCCTACATATAATCATTTAAATGTTTTTTTTACAATACTCCCAATGTCACTATCGATTAAAACTTCACAATAGACTTAACAAATTACATCGCAAAATTACTGGCATTACTCTAAATAATAAACAAAATTCACATATGGCTTTAACAATCTAACACTAGTACAAGAAAAGGTTTATTCAGTTTTAAAACTCAGCAATAAAATACAAATGATTTTGTTTTAAGATATTAAAATCAGTATTTAAAATATTTCTAAAAGTAGGGTTCATCTATTAAAGAATCATATAAAATTATAAGTATCAATAAATTATATTACATTAGTAATATAAAAAAAGTATGCATATCTTTCTAAAAATCACAGCTCATATCGTTAGAATAATAATAAAGTTTTATGTGTAATTAATGCACACACACAAGTTCATATATTCATATAACAAAGCGATATCAAAAAAAATATTCCAAACAATTCTAGAAAATAATAAAATATACATAATATCAAATTAATATATTTTATAAAGTTTAACCTAATGAGACTTCATTTGTCAGTCACTATAATTGATGTTTTCTGGGCCAATATTTATTATAATTAAGTATATTAAATAATAACATTCATTCAGCATCACTATTATATTTTAAAAATGTTTATGAAAAAACTTTACAAAATATTAAAATATATATTTTAAAATATTAATTATGTTAGATGAAATAAAAATATTTAAGTGTAATTTTTCTTACTCTAACACTAATAAAACTTAATACTACAATTGACATGTGAAATGATAATAAAAACTATAGTTACTAAAACTCCAACTCTCCATAAAGTTCAAATTAAAAAAAGTTTTTTCTTCCAATATTTTCATATAAGTTCCCTGGCGCTTGTTGCTTAGCAATGCTACTGTCCAAAACCTTTAAAACAAAAACATTCTCTCCTTCTCTCCACAGTACATAAACTCATAAATGATAATAAAAAAATGAGAATGAAGTCCACTTTTAAATCCAAAAATATTCTGAAAGTCTATAAAAATGCAGTCTGTTGGATGCAGCTTTCCAGGATAACAACTATAAAAATGTGATATCACTTGGGAAAGTTTTAAAAAATAATCTCCAGAGTTTTTTCCATTCACTTGGATCCTACAGGTTTTAGATGCATCAGTTGTTGGCATTATAAATCCATGAGTATTTTTTCAGAAAATATGTATTTTATATTCCATTTAAAAATATTTTATAGTAATTCAGAGAAAGTCATTTATAGAGTTATATTTCTTTAGTCAGGATAATATATTTTTAATTACTTTTTTTTTCTGACGAATAAGTTTTTTTTAAAAAAAAACAATATTTATAATATTAAATAATTTATGGTCTTTTTAATAATGACCAGTCATAAATATTATATCTGTTATAATGTCAGTTTTTATCTTTATAGTGATTTTTCAAGAGAGATTTGTAATAAACTTCTTTTTAAGTCAATATTTATTAAAAATATTCACTGCAATTTTTTAAAAAAAATATATATAGTTACTAATCTAAGCATAAATGGTATCTTTTTATTCTAGGTTCAATATTAAATTTGTTTTCAACTTTTTCAAAAATATTAAAATTAAGGTTTTTTCCATATAACTTTTTATTCTTCAAATAAAGTTATTTGTTTTTAAACTACAATACATAAAAATGCTAGTCCTTAAAAAAATTCTATTCAATATTCTTGTCAATGTCCAAAATATTAAAAAGAAATAATGATATAAATTTTCCAATAATATATTTAAAATTATACTTTCCTTTATCAGCTGTACTCTTATAGTTAATTCTTTTCAATACATTATTGTTGGCATTAAATCCATATTTTATTGTGAAGTTGGCTTAAGCTTCAATAAAAATAATTGGTAGAGAATTTTCTAATTTAGTGCTGCATTATTTACTTTAACTTAGTAAATTATTAATCCTTCAAAAACTTTTCTATAAATAATATTCCAATGTTGATATATGATAATAATATTGATAATATTAAGTTATTAAGTAAGTTATTAAGTTATTAAGCAAGCCAAAATAAGAGTATCTACTTTTATACTAAATTGAACTGACAATTTGATTGGATATTTAATCTTCTACTTGTGATCTAATTTACATATTAGTCAAGCTTGTGAAATGAAAATTTAAAAACAAAATTTATGACTTGTATTGAAATATTAAATACCATTACAAAATTCAGTGCTAAATTAATGTTATACCTTCACTTAACAAATTAAACACTTTAAAATAACATGTTTAAATAGTATTTTAATAATTTATCCAATATTTAATTTTAATGTATCTATTTTTTAAAATTTAATTTTACTAACTACTTTTATTTTAAAGCTGTCCAATTAAATAATTTTCCTAACATTTACTTTTATTTTATGATACACAAATGTTTCAATTGTTAAAAATGATTCTAAAAGTAATTTTGAAAGCTTCTTTTAGAAACCTTGTAAGCACAAAATTTGAGTATTTGCTGATCACATGATTTTTATAAACCAGAGAATATGTATCAATTTTTATAATTACTGTCTCAAAACAGAAATATCAAACATTTTATTACAAAATATTACATTAAATAAATTATAAAATATGATACAATTTCAAATAGATAAGTTTTGAAATTATTTAAGCAGTAATAAATTAAATACATTTGTCTACCACACAATATTATATATATATTTTTTTAAATTATCAAAAACAATATTATATTTTTTTAAATAATTTATAGAAGAAATATTAAATCTAATTTTTACTCATAATACATTAGCTTATTTAATTTTAAATCATTATTTTAAAACTAACTTTTAGCACTTTGACTTAATAGGGTTTTTAATATATTATTTCGCTATGGCCAGTTTTTCCAACCATACAAAAATCATAATATTTAGCTTTACTCTATTATTTCAGCATATTAACATAGTCTTTAACATATTTACAACTCTCAACTTTATTTTAACAAAGTTTAACAATCTTATCAATATTATATAGCATTTATACTATTTAAGTTATCTCTTAATTTAAATTTTTGCAAAAATTGACTTAATAAATCTATTTGGATCTAATTGAAAGGTCACTATATATATATATATATATATATATATATATATATATATTGTAACAGTTTCACTATTTTTATCTTTTCTATTTATTATTCAACACCACTGCCACATCAAGCAAGAAGCAAACATAAACTAATTATTTTAGGCCTATGTTCCTGATGGAACACTGAAAAGATTACAAATGCACTAATCCAGTGTTATTTTTCTCAATCAGCCACTTCTCAGCTGCTGGATACTCCATTCATAAGAATTATTGAATTAAAAAACAATCCAGCACTTGAAATATTTATAAAACGTTTATGGGAATCTATCACAGTAATCAAAAGAATCTAAACATACAGCACTTTCTACTTCTCTTATCTAATCCCCCTTTCCTCTCTTTAGACTACATAGACATTTATTTAACTTTTTCTTCTTTTATTTCAATCTAAAGTTATTTATGTAAGTTTCATGACCTAGATTCAAGTTGATAATTAATCATTCGCTTGGCAAGAAAAGGAATAATTAAGGAAGACAACCATTTTGTTTTTGTTAGTAATAATAATAATGTTTAATTCACATAAATTATTAGATAAATGACATAATAAATTTAAGATCAAAATATTACAAAATAAATCTTACAATAATATGATTACATAAGCAAATACCTAGCATGAATATTTGTTAATTTCTTTAATAAATGCATTTATTTGGTACTAGTTCTTATTGCTTTATTTAGTTATTGTGCAATTTTATTTTTTTTAAATTAATTTGTCTACCTTTTGATATGAAAAAAATCAAAAAAACCTCCTTGTTTTATAAAAATGTTCTTTACCTCGGTTACTTGACCTTCAGTAACTTATTAACCATCCTGTGGAAATTCCCCACTTCTTTTGCAGAGATAGTTGATTTCTTCCTATGCATTTCAATCAGTTAGTTTATTCATCGAGTTCCTTTGTATTAGGCTTCCTTTCCTTTGTTATTATAAGTTTTGTAGCAGCATTCCCTTCTTCAGATATATATGGCATGGTTAATCATGGTGATCTATTTAACTGGCAGGATAGTAGATGTTCTTTCATGATTGAGCTGGAATTTGGATGGACAAATATCAAGCAAATGCCTGTTTAGGGCCTCTAGCCACACATATTCACAGGCATATGCCTGCTAGTACTTTCTTGGAAAAAAATTCTATCATCACGTCTAGCTCTACAGACCTCCTCTGATCACCTCAAAATCCAAAAGTCAATTAATAAATTCCTTATAATCCAGATACACCTCATTCATCCACCTCATTCTTCCATTGATCCACTAGCTATTGTTTGTTGGAATGTCTGTAATTGGAAATGTCTGTTCACACATTTTATTTTATCTTCTCTAGATCTATGATGAATTTCTTCTATAAGTTTTGTTTTTACACAATTTTCATTTAGCTTATTTTGTTTGTTTTTTTTTTTTTACAAAGTTTAAAATATCGTCCCTTCTAATATTATTTTTTTTTCATTTTTTTATACATTTTTTAATATTGTTTGTTTGCTTTTTTCCAAACAAGTGATTTTTGAAAGAGAAAAAGAGACATATTTGCCATACATCCCCTTATTTTTGTCTTTCATTATAAGTCTATTTATTTTATTTATACCTTCAACCAAATTTTATAACTGTTAACTCTAAAATCATTTAACCCCCCTCCTTTATTTGCTTCCCCTTTAAGACCCGATCATCAACTTAGATAATTCCATTTTAATTTTCTCTTAACTCTAATATTTCTTAAATTTCAAAATATTGACTTTGGAAGGTGAACGATATGAATCTCGTTCACTTCCCTCCCTTCACTTTTATTTAATTACTACAATTAATTCTGACTTCAATCATATTCCTCAACTACACAAGTTTTGATTTGAATAGACACAATCTTAAAATAGATTTCCTTTCTTTCCTACGTTTCTTCTACATTTTCTAAGTTTTATTTTACATACTCAAAAACTCGTATTTAATATTAGGCGATATATAATATTAAATCTACACGTGTGATCACAGTATGCATGATCATCACATTATATATTTATAATTACTGTCATAAACTTTTAACATCCAATAAATTTAGAGTTAATTAAATATCTGGTGAATCTGTCTAATTATATCTTTTGAATGTGCAAGATAATTCTGGTTCTTGAAAAATTTGATCCAGGATCAAGCCCATTTTGGTAAGTGAAATAGAATTAGATTCATGTATATTTTCTTATATATTACCATCACTCTTAGATCCAATTAGATATAAATGTAACATTTTTCATTATATTGAAATATTTGTTTACTTATCTAAGATCATATTATTGGTAAAAATGATTTCATTATTCCAGAGTTAATTATTTATTTGCTTATTTTGTTTGGTTATAAAAATATTCATACATGTTGTTCTGTCATTAATCAGAATGATATAACTTAATTACTTTCTTTGAAGTGGATATCGTAAATTTTATGAAGTAGTATAACCTAATATTATCTTGGGCTTAGATAACTGCCAATTATCAACATATATAGTTTAATTGTTATTAAACCCATTTTTATAATCGATTGATAATTTGACTATATGCCATTTGCAACACTTGTAACATTTCCGTAGCACATTTTGTGATTTTGACACAAAATTTGATGTTGGTACATTGCTTATAATTTTGATCACCAAAGTATACGCACAGATAATTAGTATCTTCTCAATAGATAATGAACAAGTAGCTCCATCACCTAAAGTTTACCCACGCATTACCTTACACATGTTCAAACATGAATACTTAAGTGATTTCAATACAATTTGTTCATGGTTGACCCTACACATCTATTCAGGGAATTAAATTGTCACATCTCATTTATGAATAACCAATTACTACACTTTAATTGATAAGTCTCAAATGTACTGCACCCACAATTTTGGAGAACTGTAATTCATATTTAACCTACATGCTGAACATAATCTTTAGTCACGAGCAAGTATTCATATAGCAGAGGTGTATAATAATCTCTGACATGAAATGGATATATATCTATGTGAAAATTATATTCACAGACCAGTTTACTACAACCTCTAGCCACAGTACACCACCTGTTCATCCCAGACCACGAAAATTTCGTAGAAGAAACAGCAGATCCTGATGGAAGAAAGACTCTCATATGTGTATTGGTTAAAGGAAGCCCTATCTGTGCCATTCAGTAGCCGTGTGATTCTCATCGAAGTTGAACTTAATGAAAGTACAAGTTCAGATGAGTGTATATAGGTTTTTTTCTCTATTTTTATATAATATTAAATTTTTTTTATATATATAAAAAATTACTTGGTTTTTTATTTACTCATATAATATCAAGATTGACCTTTGTATTTAATTTTTTTTTTGTAATATATAATATTTGCTGCATACACTTGATTTCTGAATTTATTGCTTTAAAATGGGGAAGGGGTATAGACCACACCCATTGATTTGTATTCGAATCTTAAGTTTCACCTTTTTCTGTCGTCTCTCACTGACCGATCTATCCCACTTAAATTTAAACTTTTTGGTATCGAATTGTGTGTGTAGCAATATTAAAAATATATAAATATATGTAGAATTCAGCATAAACATGCACACATTTCGATCTCAAATTAAATGCAATAAATAGAGATAAAATAATATAATTTAGATTTCTTTTAGTTATATAATTTTGTATAATTTTAATCATTTATTTTGGATTATAAAGTTCGTATTTATTGCTTTGTTTAAATTTTGTTTAATAATAATTCTAAAAAAATCTGATGTAATATTTAATTAAAAGTTAAAATAATCTTATGTTCCCTTTTTGTCTTTGAAATTTAAAAGCATCGGTCAGTGATAGATAATAGATTAATTAAAGAAAAATTCCCCAAAATGTAATTAGTAAATGTAAAATGTAAACAATAGAATGGCAGCTTTCTTTAATTAAAACCAACAAAATGCATTGATTATCCTCAGGGCAGATTAAGTAGAACCTAAAAATACCTTAACAAAAATGTGAAAGATCAAGATAAGAAAAGAGGCCATCTTAGACTTGCTGGAGATATTCACTTAAACTTTAGCTTTTCTCTCGATCACTGAGAGTCTCCAAAAATATAAAAATAATTTGTTCCTGCCAAGGTATGACCGAGTAAAGCACCTAGATTATTCTCCATCGGGAGATGGCCTATCGGATGCCGAACTTTCCATTGCCCATCATAAATTCACCATGAAGATCTGCTGCCTGAAATAAATGAGAAAGCTGCTGCTGCTGTGAAAGTAAATGAAATATCTAAATACAAGAAAGAATTGCCACTCATGAACTTTTTGCTGCTAAACTAATGGAATCAGAAAACTTCTTATAAAACAGGTACCTGTCTGTGTTCAAACTCTAGAGTACTCTAATAACATGCTATAGCTCTTCTTCATATTACTTATCTAAATTGTAAAATGTAAAAACTACCATTTGTATAACTAAATTGAATAATTAACTTAATGTGTAAATTTCTCTAATAATCTAGCTTACCTCATTCTATCTTTCTTGGGTGCATATTTCTAAAATCTACATTTTATCTATATTTATTATTTAATTATTGCATGCTCATAATTGTCTCTATTTTCAAAGTTTAAATCTATGATCGCTTGAAACAGTGAATGCGTGTCAAATTTTCATTAATATTTACTTTCATAAATAACTTAACTTTCATATAAATCAACATGCATTCAATGCATCATTTATTGTAATGCAGGGTCTACTACTTCGCAAATGGCTGGCGTATTAGTTGTAATAACCCCCAGTTTATATATGTTTTGCATTTATTAAATCTTAATGAATAATTCCATAAAATTACATTTCTTTGAGAGTCGCCAAAGTTCTTTAGTAAATGTTGATAATGTAGGGCCGAGTTAGAAATCTATTTAAATCTTATCATAATCGTTTATACATTATACATGTGTTACATTTTAGAGATGCGATGACCCATTCCGCCATGAAATTTCCGGATTCTTCAGGGTTGAAATTAACCCCAGTCATCCTACACAAGCGGACATAATGGGTGCTCCCGTAGGATTTGACGACATCATGCAGCCAGCCGGCAAACTGCGACACGGACCGCTTGTCCCTGGTTATGCTTATGTGACACCTTACTTCATCGGGCCGATGGCAGAGACCAGCCTGACATTCTTATAAACTCATTCATGGCATTGCAGTTTCGATATACTGCCATTTCATATCGCCTTTCTAAAGCGTACCACGTGTTCCTTTACTTAATTTTATTATTCTATATATCACCCCGCCTCTGCATTATCTTCATAATTCACTCTCAAATAAATGTTTGTCCTTAGTCATAAAATAAATATTTTAATTGAATAAATATATGTCCGCCGCTACTCTTAAATCTTACTTTAGACTCTTGCATTGCAAAGGTATAAATCCCTCCAGGCATGCATTAGAAATACTTACTCGAGAATTTTAGGTCGCTAGATTACGCCTTCAAATAAGTGAATTCCTTTTGTAAACAAATAAATAAATGTATTCTTTAAAATATAATCATGTCGCAAATCCTGCTACTGAAGCTTTTAATCCATAAAATATTATTAGTAAATGATCTTACTAAAATGTGTTAATAAATAATTTTAAACTATACGTCTGCAGTTACGTTTCATTTATTCGATACCCATTCTATATAATATTTCCTCGATTATGTAAATATGAATGTTTAATTAATATTAGTTTGGTTATTGGCTAACTCAAAAATAAAATCATGAATCTTTTGCATATCCCTGACCACCGTGCCTAAAGAAATATTTACTAATGTCGCATCAGATGCGTTGTTTCGTTGATTGTATTGTGGAACCGATAAACTATGTTCGAACTCAGTACCACAGGTGGCTTCACTACCTTCATGGTGCTGCTGTTCTGTGTGGTGGTCGAATTCTGCACTATGTTTACGAGTCACACGTTTTCTGACTGTTACATAGTAAATTTTTTTTTAGAGTTTGGCACTTTCGAACATGGAGCTTTCGATACAAAAAACCCATATATACCCTGAGCAAAATATAATGCATATAAATTTCTTTTAGCGTTCGTTATTCGAGTTAGCTAATTATTCTATATATAAATACGATTTTGTTTTGATAAAAATAATGAAAAAAAAATAAATCGAGTGAAATAATGTGGGTCGAGTAAATGAAAGGACAGCAGGCGTAATAACAAATTTAAGGAAAGCAGGGATGTGTGTGTAAGTTAAGAAGGAACAAAAATACTCGGATCTAATGAAATATTTTTTTTATATATATATATGTCAAAAAAAAAAGTAATCAGTCGCTAAATGAGAAAGCAGGTAGCATTAAATAATTTATTAAAACACTGTTATATATATAGCATAGACAGCAGAAGCTTGTTATATATGTTAATAGTAAATATTTTGTTAAAGTACAAATATATATATCATAGACAGCAGTGGCTTATTATACGCGTTACCAGTAGTTCGCTATAATATATATGTTAAATATGTTAAATGCAGCAATATAGAGATAGGGCAATGTAGAGTAGGTGAGGGCAGTGAAAGAGTGTTATAGGGCCAATATACCAGTGGGGAGTAGTCAAATGCTAGTAGTATAAAATAAATAAATCATATTAAGAAAATGGAATCAGAAAATATTGATATACAGCAAGTAGATTTATCTGAAGCTTTGGAGTCGACACCCGAGCGAAGGGAAGCTCCACAACAATACAGAGGATCAATGGACTTTAATTTAAAGTTCATGGAGGAAATACTCAGACAGAATATGCAAGAAATAAAGGAAATGTTTGACGAGGAAATGAGAAAAAGAAGAGATGAAGAATCAAAACAGAGACAGGAAGAAGAAAAGATAAGAGTTAGAGAATATCAGGAATTTAAAGACATTATGTGGAGAGAGTTAGAAGCCATAAAGGAACATTTTGGAATATCTCCAGTTAGTAAAAAGGAAGAAGAGATTAAAGATATGGAAAAGGAAAGGAAGTCAGAGAGATCAGACGAACCGATGATAGTAGAAGGGCAAGCAGGTAGTGTAGTAAA
Organism: Epiperipatus broadwayi; assembly: GCA_028023455.1. Taxonomy (NCBI): domain Eukaryota; kingdom Metazoa; phylum Onychophora; class Udeonychophora; order Euonychophora; family Peripatidae; genus Epiperipatus; species Epiperipatus broadwayi. The sequence continues at coordinate 423,497 of JAQFVV010000458.1, forward strand.
TATGAAAAAGTGTGATGAGCAAATAGACCTTATTCCAATAGATGAAGGCCCACAAGAACCGTTGAGTGAAAGCAGTAAAGAGGAGACAAGCATGGATGGGGACAAATGAGTAGGACCAAAAGGCATGGAAGAAAACATGAAAACGGACAGTGGATACCAACGCCACTTAACAAAGATGGTCCACGTTAAAATATTTAGAGTGGAAATAAGGGAAAAACCTCAAACCTACCTAGAGAGCTTACAGAAGTTCTTAAAATTTCATAAGAAAGGTCCAGATGTGCAGATAGCTATAGCTAGTTACCATCTGCAGGGATCTGCCAAAAACTGGTGGAATATGGGGAAGTGGAAATTTAGAACGATCCAGCGTAGCATGCCGCTAACCATCCAACCATTAATGACAGGCATTCAAATAAAAGATATAGGAAAAATTATTGAATTTCCTACTACCATGGATTTGAACCATTGGGCCAAAGAGCCACCTGACAGAGGACAAAAACTAGAAAACCCAAGGCCGCAGTCATCGACGACGAGAGATCAGTATTATCCACCTGACCCGGGGTTGTAAAAATATTAGACTATTAGGACGGTTATTAAACGTATATGAAAATATTAAAATGAACTTGATATAATGAACTTGGTTGAATGGAATGTACTTTAGTCAAATAGGGTTTTAGATAGAAGTTTTGTTATATATATTATTGTTTTAATTACTATTACTCTTAAAATTTTTTTTTTATATTATACTAACTAATCCTATTCTAAGAATTTTTTTAATATATATACATTCAATTTAACTAATTATTACTATGATTTTAACCAGACATGGCCAAATTAGGCCATTTTAATTAAACTATAAATTCTAGATCTGGGTATATAAATTGTTCGTTGCTTCATGTAATCTCTGCTTTCTATATTTCAATATATCTGTAAAAACAATAATAATGTTTTCGTATTTAAATTATGTAATGTAAAATTATTTTTTTTCTCTTTCTTGCCTCCTTTGTCCTTCCTTAATTGTTCATGGGAAGTACGGGGAAATGAAACAGTAAGATTCATATTCGAATCTTAAGTTTCACCTTTTTCTGTTGTCTCTCACTGACCGGTCTATCCCGCCCAAATTTAAACTTTTTGGTATCGAATTGTGTGTGTATAATGTATAAATATATGTAGAATTCAGCATAAACACGCACATATTTCGATCTCAAATTAAAGGCAATAAATAGGGATAAAATAATATAATTTAGATTTCTTTTAGTTATATAATTTTGCATAATTTTAATCATTTATTTTGGATTATAAAGTTCGTATTTATTGCTTTGTTTAAATTTCGTTTAATAATAATTCTAAAATAATTTGATGTAATATTTAATTAAAAATTAAAATAATCTTATGTTCCCTTTTTGTCTTTGAAATTTAAAAGCATTGGTCAGTGATAGATAATAGATTAATTAAAGAAAAATCCCCCAAAATGTAATTAGTAAATGTAAAATGTAAACAATAGAACGGCAGCTTTCTTTAATTAAAACCAACAAAATACATTGATTATCCTCAGGGCAGATTAAGTAGAACCTAAAAATACCTTAACAAAAATGTGAAAGATCAAAATAAAAAAAGAGGCCATCTTAGACTTGCTGGAGACATTCACTTAAACTTTAGCTTTGCTCTTGATCACTGAGAGTCTCCAAAAATATAAAAATAATTTGTTCCTGCCAAGGTATGACCGAGTAAAGCACCTAGATTATTCTCCATCAGGAGATGGCCTATTGGATGCCGAACTTTCCATTGCCCATCATAAATTCACCATGAAGATCTGTTGCCTGAAATAAATGAGAAAGCTGCTGCTGCTGTGGAAGTAAATGAAATATCTAAATACAAGAAAGAATTGCCACTTGTGAACTTTTTGCTGCTAAACTAATGGAATCAGAAAACTTCTTATAAAACAGGTACCTGTCTGTGTTCAAACTCTAGAGTACTCTAATAATATGCTATAGCTCTTCTTCATATTACTTATCTAAATTATAAAATGTAAAAACTACCATTTGTATAACTAAATTGAATAATTAACTTAATGTGTAAATTTCTCTAATTATCTAGCTTACCTCATTCTATATTTCTTGGGTGCGTATTTCTAAAATCTACATTTTATCTATATTCATTATTTAATTATTGCATGCTCATAATTGTCTCTATTTTCAAAGTTTAAATCTATGATCGCTTGAAACAGTGAATGCTTGTCAAATTTTCATTAATATTTACTTTCATAAATAACTTAACTTTCATATAAATCAACACGCATTCAGGGCATCGTTTATTGTAATGCAGGGTCTACTACTTCGCAAATGGCTGGCGTATTAGTTGTAATAATCCCCAGTTTATATATGTTTTGCATTTATTAAATCTTAATGAATAATTCCATAAAATTACATTTCTTTGAGAGTCGCCAAAGTTCTTTAGTAAATGTTGATAATGTAGGGCCGAGTTAGAAATCTATTTAAATCTTATCATAATCGTTTATACATTATACATGTGTTACGTTTTAGAGATGCGATGACCCATTCCGCTGTGAAATTTCCGGATTCTTCAGGGTTGAAATTAACCCCAGTCATCCTACACAAGCGGACATAATGGGTGCTCCTGCAGGATTTGACGTCATGCAGCCAGCCATCAAACTGCGACATGGACCGCTTGTCCCTGGTTATGCTTATGTGACACCTTACTTTGTCGGGCCGATGGCAGATCCCAGCCCCGCATTCTTATAAACTCATTCACAGCATTGCAGTTTTGATATACTGCCATTTCATATCGCCTTTTTAAAGCATACCACGTGTTCTTTTACTTAATTTTATTATTCTATATATCACCCCGCTTCTGCATTATCTTCATAATTCACTCTCAAATAAATGTTTGCCCTTAGTCATAAAATAAATATTTTAATTAAATAAATATATGTCTGCCGCTACTCTTAAATCTTACTTTAGACTCTTGCATTGCAAAGGTATAAATCCCTCCAGGCATGCATTAGAAATACTTACTCAAGAATTTTAGGTAGTTAGATTACGCCTTCAAATAAGTGAATTCCTTTTGTAAACAAATAAATAAATGTATTCTTTAAAATATAATCATGTCGCAAATCCTGCTACTGAAGCTTTTAATCCATAAAATATTATTAGTAAATGATCTTACTAAAATGTGTTAATAAATAATTTTAAACTATATGTCTGCAGTTACGTTTCATTTATTCGATACCCATTCTATATAATATTTCCTCGACTATGTAAATATGAATGTTTAATTAATATTAGTTTGATTATTGGCTAACTCGAAAATAAAATCATGAATCTCTTGCATATCCCTGACCACCGTGCCTAAAGAAATATTTACTAATCTCACATCAGATGCGTAGTTTCATTGATTGTATTGTGGAACCGATAAACTATGTTCGAACTCAGTACCACAGGTGGCTTCGCTACCTCGATGGTGCTGCTGTTTTGTGTGGTGGTCGAATACTGCACTATGTTTACGAGTCACACATTTTCTGACTGTTACAATCATTAAAAAATATTTTAAGCTGAGCTGTGATATATTATATATAGAGCTCACAAATACGCTCTTAACAAGCTTTTCAGAATATCCCCAACCCCAGACCAGTCCCTGCTACTGGTGTCCTCAGTGAGATGCTAGAATATTCAAGCATTAAATTAAAAATACCAGGACAAGAGCAGCTCTTTATCTAATGGATAACTATTAAGTAGAAAATCTGAAATTTTCAAACATCCATATGTCTTCCAATCCAGCTATCTAACTTAAATAGCCATATGGAACTGAACTAAGTTCAGATATACCATATATTAATAGTTTTAGCAATATAAAATTGCCAAAGCCTTAATAGCAAAAAATAAAATTACAATTTTTTTTAACCATATGGCTACTTAAGTTAGATAGCTGGATTGGAAGACATATGGATGCCTGAAATTTTCAGATTTTCTACTTAATAGTCATCCATTAGATAAAGAGATGTGCTTGTCCTGGTATTTGTAATCTAATGCTTGAATATCCTAGCACCCCACTGAGGACACCAGTAGCAAAAAATGGTCTGGGGTTGGAGATATTCTGCAAAGCTTGTTTGCGAGCTCTATATATAACGTTTGTAATACAAGCTTGTTAAATTAGGTCATGTGACATCTGACTTGATTTTTTTTTGTAACTGAGCTATGATGAACCACTGTCTTTCTTGATCTTTTCATCTGACATCAATGTTCATCCTTGTAGTGATGAATTTATGGTGCATCACCAGTAATGATTCTTTTTTAAGATACTTTTATATTCCTTAAAGTATCAGTCCAAATTTTGCTTCCAGATGCATGAATGCTTCTGTAAGTATTCTTCCATGAGGTTGTTTCAGTACCCATCTTACACAAAATTTTCAAAACCCAAGTCTGTCATGGATTATTGCATAGGCAGAGTTCTATTTGATTTGCAAATGATTTGCCACATAATCCACTATCATTTGTCTATATCCAGCAGAAATATTTCCCATGCACACCAATGTTGCTATCAATCATGGGTGTGAATGGATGTCCAAGTGCCTTTTTCATGGATATTTGAATGATCTTTCTCAAACTTTTTTACCCATTCTACATGACAAAACACTCAGCCCATACTGTGTACAGTCTTTGATAAATATTGGCAGCAGACACACTATCAGACCACAGAAATTGAAACATTGTTGCTCTAATATTATGCAGAACATAAGTGGGGCAGCCATTGTTTCTTGTAGTGCAACCACATTTAAATTGATATAACTGCATAGCAGAGATTGGGAAGACAGTAATCTTGTACAGAAAGCATTCATAGCCAACAGAAGTTTTAATATAACTAGAGTGCAAGTAATTTTTGATTCACCCTCATATCTAAAAATTTAACTGTCAGCTGATTGATATTCTTCCATAATTTTGGGGGAATTTAAAAATACATAGAGAAGACTTAGTACCAGTTTATAAAGAAAAGCTTTTGCAGGTTAAGATGTGGTAAACATTTAATATGTAGCTTATTGGGTATTATTTTATTTTTGAGGAACTATAACATTAAAAAAAGACAAAAAACATTTTAAGGTGTATATAAATCACTGACTTTCCCATTAACATATTGATCATAAAGTATGGGTGTCTGCCATGTCCACAGGTTGATACCTTTGGTCAAATTTGCAGCCTATCCAGATCATTGCACTAGATCCTATTTTTCCTAGATTAGATTTAGCAATGCATTTTGGTGGAATTGGTGGTTGACATTATTTTCCTATTACAATGTCATGTATCAGTCACGTGCACAGAAACAATGTTTTCATTTACAAAATAATCATGTAGGTTAACTGCTAATACATAGGTAGCATTTATATTTAAAATGCAATAGCAATTTTACTTAAAACAATCCAAATTAATACAATTATAACTTAAAAAGCAAATGGCCTCTGCTGATGACTTGGTATTGTGTATATGACACCAAAGAATAAGAATGAATCTTGGAAACAAGGATTTTTCATACTGACTACATTTTCACCCAGTTATCAAAATCTTAAATTGCATATCAGTATCACACATATGCACATATAACAAAATATTTTATGATGCAGAGATAATACATCTATGTATAACTTCTATGCATTGGGTTTGAATTCTAACTAGTATACATTTTTACTAGTTTTTAATTAGGCTTAGAACAATATTTTAATGTAATTGGCCCATATGCAATTTAGTTAACTGTTTGTACATTGTAAAAATGGGTATCAATTCACAGAATAAAACAAGAGTGAAAATGACATAAATTCTTGCTACTAGCAAGTGGGTAAATCTGATGAATAATCTATTTTTTATTATCCTTCAAATGTTGGATAAGCTTTTGCCCTGAAATGGTTCACATAAAAACTGTTGGCCACATCTTTTCATTTTACACAAGTATAGAAAATAAATAGACTTATAAAGTCCATAGTAGCGATCAAGTTTTCGCAGAATTTATTCACAGCCAAGGAGAAGATATCATTCACTAGATTAGGCAATTATTGATATGTCAAACCTTTAGGGTTCTCTTTTTTGTTTTTAATCTTGCAGCTAAGAATAGCTAGATACCATTTATTGACAAATAATTGGATTGCTGACTAGGCTGGCCATGAACTGATCACCTGATCAAAAAAAGATTGTTTTGGAAATTTTCAGCTGACAATAAATTTTTCAAATTTTATTATTTGAACATCTAAGCAGTGGATGACAGGTGAATACACATATTATCTACAAAATAGCATATATATATATATATCATATGATTACCATGTCCTATGCATACACAAGCTATTAATACAGTAGCAAATTCTCTGTATAATAGTGCTACCCAGTGCAAGTAATAATAATTAATGGATATAAGAATGATGGTGACTGTGGCTATTAAAAACAAAGACACCAAACTGTATATACCCTGAACTGGGTTCAAATCTATATGGCTATACACAAAAATGAGCCTGGATTGAAAACATTATTGTGTTTTTATCTTGAGTTTATAGCTTTGTAATTAACTAAATAGATAAAAAAAAAAAAGGTTGCTGGAGGGTTACATTAGATGCTAAAATCTAGATGCAGTGCTTTCAGATCAAAGATTCCTCACTGATGAAAGCCACAAGCTAGAAAATAGTCTGGATATTGAATGAGTGGGCATTATATAAGGATTTTATGCACAAACCTTTTTGCATCCATTGATAAGACTTGCATTGGGTGACACTGCTGTATGGGGCGTTTGCTACTACTTTAACAGCTTGGGTAAGCATAGGAAGTGGTGGTCGTGCGAAGACTTAAGTGGTTTTAAGTCACATCTAGATATTGTTGTATATAAAGTAAAAAGAAAAACTATAAAAATATGGACCAAATCTGTATGGTTTAGTGCAGTGATTATAGCAAACTCTGGGCCCCGCCCCGAGGCTCACAGGCCTAACCACTTCCAGTGTTCGAACTTCTTACGAACCTATGAGAAATGAAGTATTCGATTTTGATTTTTTAAATTTTAAATAAATTAACTCCAGGCATTGAAGAACGATTTCAAACTCATTAATTCTAAAATCCGGTTTTTTATATATATCATGTTATTAATATATAAAAAAAATTGTCATTTTAAATTATATAATTTTAAATAATGTTCAAAATTAATTTTAAAGTAAGTTTGTCTCTTTGTTTGCTAATTAATTCTCATCTTCTTAGATCGATTTAAATTGATTATAATAAAAATATCAGTCAGTTGATTAAAAAAAAAGTCGTACTAAGCGTTTAACTAAAAAAAAAAAAAGTAATACTTTATTAAAACATATTTGTTAAATCTTTGCTTCTCCGTATCGTCCCGATCACTTGAGCGTTGGGTAAATAAGCCGGTCTTAGTCGGAACAACAACAAATCTTGGGCTGTCTTTGTTCTTTTTATCTTGCAGCCAAAAGGGCAGATAATTGAACAAATAAAAATCAGCGGATAGTTTTGAAACTAAATATTTTGTTTAGATACAGGTGCTACGGAGGAGATGCGACGGCGGCGATAAAATAAATCGTAAGTTCAAGACTGTAAAATTAGCGCTGAACAAAGATAACTGAATGAACCACTCTTGAAAGTTAAACGAACTTCATTTTATAGCATTTTAATACAAAATTGAAAACTACAAGTCATTTAAAAAAGCGCGATGTAGAAAATAGATAGATGATATAGGTTAAGGTTGTATCTGTATATTTTTTACCGGTAAATTAATACATCTAGGCGATAGGATAATACAACCAAATACTTGGTCATCATTGAGAATAGTTTACCATAACGGGCCATTCTAATGCCTCTATATTTAGAGCAACATTATAACTTTAATGATCTCCTTTCGCCTTGATAGATATGTGCGTGCGTGATCTTAACTATGAAAGTAGCTGAGTTCTGATAAGAATGTCTAAGCATTCAAATGACAGATTTAACACAACAATTTAAAATTAATTGACTAAATGAACATTTAAAAAAAAAATTATTTAGCTGAGAATTGAACATAAACCTTTGATATCAAAACTATCACCGTATCCTTAGCATTTAGACATAGGGAGTTAATTGGTATTAATCATATATATTTTTGAGGATATTTAATTATTCTTTTCCTAACGACTACACTATAGAATTAAGGACTTCTTACTATGATCTTAAACTTTTAATTAATGCACCTTTTGAAGATATCATTAGACCACTATATCAATTAGCCCACCGCCGTAAAAGAGTAAGTTACTTTTTATTTTGAGTAGTTAGCTTTGATTCTGAGTTTCTATTATTTCTTTATGGTCAAAAGTTTCACCTTAATCAGATAAAACGTTTTGTTAGTTTTATGATATCTAAGATTTGGCTAAGTTATTGAGGTGCCAAGTATCATCTATTTAAATAACAAAATTATTAAAACATTACCAATGTTGATAATTAGCTCAAGAATTAATTGCTGATATTTATGAACAGCTTTCTTAGTCCTAGGATATTCTAATAGTGAATACATTGATGACCTTGTTAAAAAAAAGAGCCCATATTAACTTCTAGATATTCAATTAAATTTTACTATAATAAATATTACTGGAACATTCAAGTCTACTTTTTAGCAATGGCTTCTTGTTCTTTCACTTATTCCACTAGATATCAGTAAAGTTGTCTTAGAATGGACATAATAATAACTCAAGATATTCATTTCAAATTAAGTTTCTTTTTCTGGATGTTTAACAAAGAATCAATAATCAAAGAATTATAATGTAAAAAAACGGAATTCTTATCAGATTTAAACAAACTTCTTTTTCCAGAACCAATAATAAAGTCAGCTAAATTTGATCTTCCTCGAATCTCATCAATAGATTCAGGTCATTTTGTGGTAATTATCTGCTTCAAAAATAGAATTTAACAGCCACTGACATAAACAAATACAAACTACAACCAATATAACTGTTTAATCTATACCTACAGTGATGGAATTGAAGGACTTAAAAAAAATTACTAATGAATTTATCTGAATTTTGTTTAAGTTCTTTATGACATTTTTTTTAATATTTAACATATCTAAAAAAAAATATACACGAAAAAAATAATGCTAAAAGAAAATTATTATTAGAGCTTTGAATTTAATATTTTGAAAGACGCATATGAGATAAACAGCAAAGAGAATATATATATTTTATATGTTTATTAAGTTTTGAAAACCAGGAATTTTTTCCATTTTTGTTTCTCATACTCCCAACTTTAACTGCTTAGTTTTACACACTTCAAACTACGCAGTTAAAGTGGGGGTATGAGTAACAAAAATGGGAAAAATTCCTGGCTTTCAAAACTTAATAAACATATAAAAAAAAAAATTAGATTTAGAAAAAAAGAAGAGAAATAAGATCATTTGAAAAAAATGACATGAAGAAAGATATAATGAATAATGCAACTCATATGATTCAGATATTTCACAAGTCTGGGGAAAAGGTCTTATAATTGGTAATTTAAGAGAAATAAAAAAGGATAAATTTAAATAGTTAAAGATCATATGATAGATGTGAATGAGATTTTAAGAAGATAGAAAAATTATTAGAAAATAAAAATGGCACAAGAATGCAAAAAAATTAACTAGCAGCAAGTACTCAAAAATAATAACTACAAATGCACAAATTTAATATTTATGTAACTTATAACCTGTATATTTATACTTTACGTTTGTCTTCAATATAATAATATTAAATCGTGCTTTCACACTTCCAACATAAAGCTGTAACAACAAATTGAAAACTAAATTAAATGGCTGAGCGCTTTCAAGAAGATGTACTTCTCATATTCATAGCCAGTTATGATCCTTTCTTTGGAATCATTATATAAATAAATCTGATATGCAAATTATAAGTGTGAAAGCACGATTTAATATTATTATATTTATGTAACTCTAAAGTTGAGATACTAAAATCACGTTAAAATAAACAAGCAATGACAAACAATTTATGAATATAATCAAATGTTAAACACACACATATATGAAAATATCCTAGTGCCTACCACTAACTGAAAATTCTAATACAAAAATATTCAAATCATTCTCCCAAGTGTAATGTTTTTGCAGCAGTGCCCTCTGGGAATAAATATAAAGCCATGCTGTTTGAAGTTCAGAGTATATATTTATTCACAGAGGACATTTCCGGAAAAACATAACATTTGGTTGAACCTTTATATATATGTGATAAAATACGAATGCTAAATTAGCTGATATATAATCAAGTCACCAATTCACATTTACGTTATCTGACCAAACTTCACCATTTATATTGAGGTAAATTGTATTTTTTTAAAAAATAGACTTTCATTTTCTATCTGATTAGATTCCTAAATAGTCTTAAAATTAGATATTAATAAATAATGGGTTAAATTTTTAATCAACCACAACACTTTCAGGTTAAATTAAATTTTGATAAGGCAGAGAAAATGTTTATTCATTTTAATAAACTGGTAAACAAATTAAGATAACGTAATATATGCAAAACCAAATGTGCTAATGCTAATCCGGTTATAAAACTACCAAATTATTTGCCAATTGTACTCAGTGAAACACACTATCTATTATCAAATCTAATTATAATCAGATAAAAACCGGGACTCCATTTCCTAGACTTTTAAATAAATAATGTTTTTTTTTTTATGGAAAAACATTTAATATTTGTCCCAGATCCAAAATATGTAACAAATATTAATATATATATATTTAAAGAACATGGAAATATCTGTTCTATTCTATTTTAGAAAAATCACAATCAGATAATATTGACAATGACCAATGAATACAGTAAACTCTTTTTACATCTAAAAGGGAAACCTCTTTTAGTGCACTCTTGATATTTATGGAGATAAAATGCTACAGCAAGCATATAAATGTTTAAGGAAACAAAATCTCACAATTTTCCCTATTTTTCTTTAAGAGCTGAACGTTATAAATTAATAATGTATTAATAATTAATACTTTATTAATTTATATATACTAGCTACATGGATATTAAAAATAAATGTAATAATTAACAGCTTGTTAATTATTAAAACTCTATATAGATAAAAGTTTAAACTATATAGCGTTAATTAATAGTGATTTAACACTGAAACCTCCTTACATAAACATTTTGTTCTAGTATAATGTGAGTTTCTTTGCATTTTCTCTCAAACAAATATTTCTGTAGAAAAAACAAACTTGTTAACAGATTGTAAAAATTAGTTTTGAAAAAAGAGAAGAGAAACAATTTTATAGAAGTTATCTCTGCTAGAAGTTTGAACTAATTTTCACTTTATAAAAAACACAATATTTCTAGATAAATAAGTTTGTAGTAATAAAGGGGAAATTAAACCACTAAGCATCACATGACCACTATTTCTTATGATAGTACACAACTGTTCTTAAAACAGGCAAAACTCTCCATACAGTAGTGCCACTCAGTGCCAACCACAAGCCAGAAAATAGTCTGGTGATATTGGATGAGGATTTTATGCACAAGCCTTCTGGCATCCATTGATTACTCTGGATGGCACAGGGTGGCACTACTGTATGGAGAGTTTTGCCTGTTTTAAAGGGGAAATTATATATATAATCATTTTCTCTTTCTATTTTCAATCATGACGAATCATCACAATTTTTTTATCTGTGTATTTCAAAAAAATAGATTTTAATAATAGCTGAAAAGAGGATTGTTTTTTGTAATCAAGCTATTTATTGAAAAACACTCTTTTGAGCTTGGATGGGGGCAATTAAGTCTGATAACATAAAAAAGGATGCCATTGTAACTTTAAGAGAGGGTATGTATATTTTGGCAGAGGATGTACTGTAAGCAGAATATATTAGTGTTGCCTAGCAGATTTTTTAATTGTAAAATCATGGAATTGCATATATACATGCTAAAGTCAAAAAGAGTGCATTTTAATTGAAATATACAATGAATCACACACACACACACATATATATATATAGGCTAAATTGAAAAAAAAAATGGCTTGTTAAAAAACTTGAGAGGCCATCCCCAATTGTATGGTGTTCCATGGAAGAAAATTCATAGAAAATAAAATGTTTAGCTCGCATAATCTAGCATGAAGAAAAACTTAATTGCTTTGTCCCAGCTCTATCATACACAAATATCTAAACATGCCTTCCCAAGAGAAGAAAAAATAATAAGGACCAACCAAAGTAATGTCAACAAACCCATCATGGAAGAATTAATAATGATCCATTTTATTAAATTTGGCAAAAATCAAAATTCTTCTAAAACTACATGGATAAAAATTTATGATTATAAAATGCATAGGAGAAACTAGTGAATGTAGAATTCATTTCAAACTCCAGGAATTAAATGATAGAGGTACTATATCTAACTATCTATTAGAACTATTTTATTTCAAATTGACATTGCAAGAACGGATAGGAAACAAAAAAATTTTAAAAAATCTTGACAAAAACTTTTCTGAACCAAAATGTTAGTTTTATATTTCTTCTGCAATAATTACATTTTGCTAACAAAATATAATGGACAGAAACAAAGGTTTAAAGAATAATAAACTAGGACTCAAAATAAGGGCTATCATTATTTTATCACTATATTTATAAGATATATTTTTTTCTTATTTTTCTCAGTAAATTATTAAGCAAAATCGATTTTTCTTGATATTAATCCACCTACTCTAAACACTATATGTGTGTTTACTTCAGAGTAAAGTGTAGATGTATATTTTGTAATTTTTCAATGATTTTTATTATTTTTTTTTCACATATATAATTTCAGTCTTGATATGGTATCTGGGCAAGAATATATATATATATTATTAGTAAGTTTATTGATTTAATTTAAAAGAAAAGAGAATTCAATATTATAGTCACCTAGTGGTGCAGATGCCTCATCAGAGTCGGTAATAACAATTGTTTGAGAAGATGTAAAGACCACACGAATGTTTCTGCTGGAATAAATTATTATTGTTAGATCTGTTTCGCCTTTTTCACTTTTCATTTGTGCATTTCATCAAGTTAATTAAGTAGCGCAACATTACCAATGAGTTTCATAAATCCCCAGAGCTATGACCCGAAGGTAACGGGATCTTTTCAAAGGGTATATGTTTAAACCTAGGTTGCTAGTGGCACAATTCTGGTCTTTTAAAAATATAACTATCCAGAACTAATAAATATTCAAGAGTACTTGGATAGCGTGAGTTTATATCCATATGATAAGTAAGAAATATTACTATGTGAACATTATCAGTAATAAGCGTAAAATGATAATGTCCCTCAGTATGCTCATCATTGTTAATGACTGGGTTGGTACGTCAGTTATAGTCATGGTCATGAGATGTCTGATTATGGTAGTGCTAAAACGGAGTTCCTGTTGAAATATATATATATAATTTATTTATATATCTACTAAGCCAATAAAGCCAATTATTCAAGATTTTAATATGTTTATAAATTTAGATGATACACTTTTAAACTATCAACAATCTATCTATCTATCTATCTATCTATCTATCTATCTATCTATCTATCTATCTATCTATCTATCTATCTATCTATCTATCTATCTATCTATCTATCTATCTATCTATCTATCTGTCTGTCTGTCCGTCAGTCTATCTATCTATCTATCTATCTATCTATCTGTCCGTCTGTCCATCAGTCTATCTATCTATCTATCTATCTATCCATCCACCCATCCATATATCTATCTATCTATCTATCTATCTATCTATCTATCTATCTATCTATCTATCTATCTATCTATCTATCTATCATTAAAATGGGAGGGGTAATTATATGCTACATTTACCCATAAGTTAGTACTTTATTAGTAATAGTGTTAGAAAAATGATTACTTATTAATTATCATCTTTGTCTTTAATCAAATATTTAAAGTTTATTATACCCAGCATGCCTCAGTAAAAAGATGATTATTATCTGTTTCTCCAAATTTTTTGCAGCACCAGCTCTGAATCCATCCATACCTTTCATAATAACACAGTTTAACAATTTATCATAAATATTTAATATGTTAATGCGTCTGGATCATGAATGACTTAATATATAAGATGTGACAATATTCTTTTTTTTCTCTCAGTGATGAGATGTTTATTCATAAAAAAAACAGATACAGTAAAACAAATGAAATTTCAGGAGCAACATGGTAAGAGGGGAAGGATACATCTAAAAAGGGAATGGGGAGTGGAGAGGGAAAATGGTGTGTAGTCCAGGCCGGTTAGAAATGCATGTCTTCGTGATTGAGTCCTATGACAGAGGCTGAGAGGATGGGAGTTGGAGGATTGCCCAAGTGTCTGTGAGGAGTGGAGGTGGGGCTAGTTTGGTATCTTGGGTTTTGAGAATGCGAATTAGTTCCAAGAGCTCTTGCTTTCATATCATAATCCATTAATAGAACAATATACTAACATCAAATTTTGTTTAAATTAAATTGCAAAAATGTTTTCAAGTAGTTTGCAAGACTTCACAATGGTAGGAAAAACTTTGAAGATGATCTAACTCATAATTCACACATCATAGCATTTAAAATTTCTGTGGTCTTTAACTAAACTATGTTGCTGCATAACCCATGTGTTGATTCATAGATGGCACTGGAGGCAGCCTTGGGAGTAATCCATTCAGCTTTTCAATGGTATACATGAGTATTTTTTGAATCTTCTGTATTGAGTTATATCTTTTGCCATAAAAATCATTATAACCACTTGTATTTTATGATTTGAAATTTATAAATCATTTCAGAAAACATTGGATGGGTGGGCAGTAGATACAGATTATTGTGCACATCCTTTTAGTATCTACTGATTACTTGACTGGCACTAATGTGTGGAGAAATTTGCTATTTTAACAGCTTGCATAAGCATAAGAAATGGAGATCATGAGATGTTTTAATGGTTTACTACAAATTGAGCATGCATTTTACATTAGAATGTTCAATGATAAAATATTCAATAACCTTATAATGAATGGAAATGCACAGATTCTGATCATTTATTCTGAAAACTTCTATATTCAAAGAATTTATCTTATCTGAACTGTATTTTCAGTGAATCATTTAAGCACTCACAGATTTATTTCAATATATATTAATTTATTACAGTGATCTAAAAGTGATTATCATGTCTATCAGGCTATTTTAAAATCTGATAATGTTGCCTTGACAACAGTTTGAGATTGTTTATTATCAATATTGGGATTGTCAATGTGTTGACTGGTTTCTAAAGAGTTATATATATATATATATTCAAATATAAGTTCTTGATTCGTAGCCAGGTTGACATTACTTTGCAATAAGACAGTCTGATGAAGTGGAACAGGTTATTACTTTCCATTTTTTTTAAATAAACATGTTGAAATTTTTTTTTCAAGATACATTATTAAAACATATTTAAAAATTTAATTACAATTTCTTATAGTACATGTTAATATAATACAATTAATAACTAGTTTTTATTATCATAAAAGAAAATAAATGACTTTTTTTTAACTTGGGCATCCCGATATTGCAAAGACTTCAATTATCTAAAATGTAGGCACAAATACCTATTGAATGGTAAATTTAACAGGTTGCTCATAAAAATAAGATTTCTTAATTTACACATATATACTACACCATAAAACCATAGCATTTGCTGTTTGAGACGAAGCCATTTTGATATGATCTGTGCAATTACTACTTTAAGTCTAGCTTATTTTATAGTTGATTTGAATCCAATGTTTTCTGTATACAATATTTAGTTATTTGAGAAAAAATCTTGCACAGAATTGATAGAAGACTGATAGGACTATTTTTAATATTCCACACACTTCATAATCTTATCTCTTTGTTTTATTTCTGAAACATTGAGATTTTTGTTTCTGTCATTTCTGAGGTCTAGCTTGGCCCTTGTTAATGTTATATTTACTAAATTCCAGATATTCAGTTTTTTTGATGGTTCTTTTTAAATATGTTAGTAGCTGGGACCTAAAAATAACCTGAATCATTCTCTGGTTTGCACACCTATTGTAGTATATACTTCAACCATGACATACTTCTTGCAAATACCCTTCTGCATCAATCTGCCAAATGACATCACTGTGTGAAATTGGGGGGCCACATAGCAAATTTTTTTGTAAAGTGCAGTTCCAATATTTGTCAATTTTTTTTATAATGGTTGAAATATTCAAACAATTAATGCTATTTTTTTTTGACAAAATCAGCATTTTTCTCTTTAATTTAGTTTATAATGATCAGACATTTTATCTGCAAATTCTGTAACAGATACATGATATGGTAAAACATAAATATCCCCATTTTGTGTGAAGAAAAGTGCAAACTCCACCCAACAGTGTCATCTCTCAAAGCTTTGAGTGTAAAACACTTTTTAATTGAATTCAGCATAACCCAGCTTATCTATCAGCCATATTTGCTCAATCTGACTTTGTGCATTTTTTTTTAATCTCTTGAATGAAAAAAAAAGTCTATTTTTTGTGGACTCAGAACTGAGGGGGGAAATGATGAAACATTAAAATGGATCACTTTACAAGTGTTTTTGGCCTACTTCAAGCAATGACAAAATGCTTTAGATGGATGCATTGCATTAAATAGTTTATATTTTTTAAAGCAATTCAATTTGCAACACCTAAAAATAAATATACAATTTTTTATTACAAAATTACGGTTATTTTTGGGTCTCTCTGTGTATATATATATAAATCTTCTTAATAAAGCTAATAATGTCCAAGACTAGATAGGTCAATAAATGCTAAATTAATTGAAAGCCATTGATACTTAAACAGGACCAATATCAATAACAATTATGAATCTCAATCTGTTGTCAAGGTAACCTCCTTTTGGCAATGACATTTATATAGCCACTAAAAATTGCAACTTAATTACAGAGTAAAATTACTGATAAAGAAATTTAAATAAACCTCATTAAACAGGTAATTATAACCAGTTCTGAAAGCAGATTAACAAATAATCAATTATAAACAATGAGGATTGCCAATTCCTCAACAAGCTTTGTGATAAATGCTTAGCCAGAACCAGCATTTAAAATATTTCTGTCAGGAAACCTCCCCCCCCCAAACCCTTGACCATGGTTTAGATTTCAACTGCACTCCAACAGTAATTACTCTCTATAATGCCTATCTAAACATATCAGACCATAAATAAGGATGGATTCCACCTTTATTGCTGAAAGGATATTGACTTGACAACAGATTGAGATTGATAATGATATTGGTCTGGTTTAACTGTTGACTCTGCTTTCAGTGAATTTACATTTATTGACTTAACTAGTCTTGACATTATTAGTTTTATTATTTAAATATTTAGTGTTAGAGTGCAATTTGAAAGTTATAATTGATTATTCGTTAGTCTGCTTTCAGAGCAGCTTATAATTATCTTTATAAGGTACTTCTTTGTATTAATACTTTCAATTGTACTCTTTAGTGTCTATATAAGCACATTAAACCACAAATAAGGTGGATTTCACCTTTACTGCTAAAAAGAGGTTGCCTTGACAACAGATTGAAATTGTTATTGATATTGGCCTGGCTTGAATCGAGACTGCTTTCAATGAATTTATATATCTTCTTTCTAAAATTGCTTCGTTTCAGTTAAAAAATTATTAATGTTTAAATAAAATTGTTATCTATACTGAAATCAATATAATTAGAAGGAATTTGAATTCAGACTTTCAAGTTCCCTAAAGCTATCTACTCCATATTTTATAACTAACATACATGATCACATTCATGTGAAAAAGATAAATTTATCTCCAATATATATATTTTGTGCTGAACCAGCACTCATTAGTTAGTCGGGATCATCATTTCCCATAAATATATATAATCAGTGCTCAGTTTATATTAAGATATCAAATCTTCAAACATTAATGGACAAGCTTCAATCTTTTCCACTCCCCAACTCTTCCATGTCATTGAAAATCTGATGATGGAATACTCAAAACCCTCATCGATGCCAATACTATTGTCATACCCATGTTGACTTTAAGTTCAGTATAGACAATATACTTGTATTTAAATATTACATATTCAATCTGTATTCTACTCATTCCTCTTCTGTGTATTTAAATGGACACATTAAGGTCATATACATTAGGGATCAGAGTGACTTAAAGTCATCATGGGTATGACAATAGTAATGGCCTCAATAAGGCTTTGAGCATTCAATCATCAGATTTCCAATGATATGGATGGCTATAGGTTGAAGAAGGTTAAGGTCTGGCCATTAAAATTTGAAGATGTGTTATCTTATTATAAACTGAGCACTGATTATATATGTATGTGGGAGATTATGATCTCGACCAACAGATGAGTTCAGATTCAGCATAAAATATATATATTGGAGATCATTTACCTTTTTCACATGTATGTGGTCATGTGTATCAGTTATATAAGATGAAGTGGATAACTGTAGGCAGCTTGAAAATCTGAATTCAAATAAATCCCTTCTAATTAAAAAATTATTAGTATATCATTACATATCTCTTTTTAATTGTCTGTATAAAATTTATTACTAAACTTTCAGTTAACCCTTTTTGACCTTATTCTAATATGAGCCATCTTTGTCCAAAGTTTATTAATATTTGATAGCTAGCTTTTATTTCTAGCTTAAATTTATTGGAGTGTTTTAAAGATTTATTACATTAACTAATAAGGGTTTTTTTTTTTATAAAAAATATTTTTTGGCTTTTTAGCTTTTCATTAACATGTATCTTACATTTCACTAATCAAAGATTACTGTTTTTTATTCTGCATAGTCAGTGGGGTGTCAGACTCTGTATCCAAAGTTCTTGGATTGATTCCAGTTTTAGCATTTGATGATTAAACTTTTAATGAACTAGTCCACTAGAGGAAGTCAAGGACTCCAGTTAACACTGCTTCTGACTCCCTGTTTCGTTTCCTTTTTCCTAGTTTAGGGAAGTAAACTTCGCCAAAACTAACACTATTAAAAAGGGGAGGTTTTTTAGCTCTCTTTTCATATGCAACCTATATCAACAATGTAATCACAAGTAAGAATAATTTCAACTTTTATAAAAACGCTATATAAATATATGGCAGCCACTGAAATTACAAAAAATTTCTACAGAGATTTTACCTTTTAATAAAATTTTTTATTTCACTTAATTTTGTTGAATGAATGAGAGAGTCCGATTGTTGGAGGCACCCCCAGGGGCCTAAATTCTAGTTCTTTTGAGGGAGGGGGCTGGGGTGAGAGTGCTGTGGTGATCGTTACCAACTGGTTTTTTCTCATTCACAAGGTAGAAAAAATAACGTTATTTATTATAATTGTTTAACGTTATCATAAAGAATGCTTTCATCCATGTATTATTGCAAAATCAGTTGCAGTTTGGTCTCATGATTCTGATTGCAAGTTATTTACCTTATTTAATTTTATTACCTCCAATGTTGTTATTGACAAGGCTGGCCTTCTACTGTTCATGTGATTTTCATGATGGATTGAAATGGTTTTCAGCAGAGACATTTTGAAGCTTGGATTTTTTTCCCTTGTTCTCCACAGTTTTTCCATAATTTTTCCAAAGTATTCAGAATTGCTCTCTTATGAAGATATTCAAGGCCATTTGGAAGAACAACAGTTAGATTGATTCAGTCTGTATTTTACATTATCTCCAAGTGTTTTCCTATTTCTCAACTTATCTACCTCAAAGTGGATTTCCCAATATTGCACTCCTAAAACACATTCACATTTAATCCTAGACTTTACAAATAATTCCTAATTGTATGTTTTAATTAAAATTTTCATTACAATCAACTTTGTTGATTGAATGAGAGTCTGGTTGTTGGGAGGGGCCCCAGAGGCCTAAATCCTGGTTCTTTTGAGGGGGAGGACTGGGATGAGGGTGTTGTGGGAACTGTTGCCAACGTTGATTTTCTTGTTCACAAAAAATGAAAAAAAAACCGCTACTCATAGTAGTTTTAGCGTTCTTATTATAAACGATTCTATCCAAATATTATTGCAAAATAAACCGCAGTTTGGCCTAATGATTCTAATTGCAAGTGATTCACCCTATTTAAATTTATTATTTCCAATGTTGTTATCTCCAAGTCTTTTCCTATTTTCAACTTATCCATCGCAAATTGGACTTCTCGATATTGTGCTCCTAAAATGCTACTCATATTTAAACTTTAGACTCTAAAATAATTCGCAATTGTAACATTTAAATTTGTCTTCAATGGTTAATACACACCCTTTCCATTCTCATATGTATCCTTTCCCTTTCACCATGTTGCTCCTGAATTTCATTTTTACCATTCTTTGTAAACCTTATTTAACTATATTTGTACATTTTTTTGATGAATAAACTTTCATCACTGAGAAAAAAAAACAAAAAACTTTTAATGAACTCGAAAATTATTTATTTATTTGTACTTCCTGCTTTGAATGTATTAAGCACATTACAATCTTGATATATGTATTTTTTGTTAATCCAATTCAGATGTATTTTCATTTTCTATGTTTTCATGTCTATTTTAATTTTGGCTTTTCAACAAAATATTCATAATTTACAATTTTTTTTTCTAATAATTTCTTTTTTTTCTCCATAACCAAATTTGTCCAGTATTTCTTCTTGAAATGGTTTTTCAATTCTAACATTAAAATCTTCTGTGACAAATTAAAAATATCATTTAGTTTGATAAAAAACATTCTGTCATGTAAATAAAAATCCTCTAATCCTACATCTTTAATAGAAGTGTTTTATGCAGTTTTTACTTATGGATCTGAAACTTGGACACTTAGCAGGAGAGAAATAAAGTGATTACAGATCACTCAACAAAGTATGAAGAGATATAGGCCAAGAGTAACAAGAAAGCATCAAAAATAAAATACGTGGATGAGAGAACAAACAGATATTACAGATGTCATTGAAAGAACTAAGAAACTAAAATGGAGGCGAGCTGGATATATTACAAAGAAGATGATAATAGATGGATAGTTGAATTTTTAAGGTGGCTCCCGAGAGATTTTAAAAGACCTAGAAAGATGCCACACGTGAGATGGATGGATGAAATAGGAAATTATGTAAAAAAGAAAGTCTAGAGATCAGAAAAACATGATTTAACTTTGAGAGGTCTTCATTCTACAACGGACTGATAATGGTTGAAAACAATGATGATTTCTTCATCACAATAAGAACTTGTTGCAGCATAAAACTAAATTACCTGGATTTAGTATCTTCCATTAATTTGAATAACTAATCATATTAGTATTTCATATCTTATTTGTCATAAGTCCCATTCCAAATATCGTTTCAATATTTATAATTTGATAAAGTCTGCTAAAACCCCATTTAATATAATCTTATTCTACCTGATGCATGCAATTTTGTTCAAAAGTCATCTACAATTGTGGGCAGACTAATAAATGATCATCATAAAAGGATAATGTATATCTATTACCTGGTAATTTTTAACCCCTTATTTATTTACTCATCACCAGATTATTGACATGTATAATCATAATTAATAATGTATTTGTTTTTCCATTTTAATCAATACAAACAAATTATTTTCTTCAAATAATTTTAATTCTTTAGTTTTGACTGTTCAGAAGTCTTCTTCAGAGATACAAAATATTTAAATATATATGATTTCATAGAAACAAAGTATTATACAATAATTACATCTAAATATACTTAGTCCATAATAATCATTAAAAATCAGTCAACACACAGACAATTCCAATATCAATAACAATCAATAATCTCAACCTGTTATCAAGACAATCTCCTTTTAACAATATATATATATTGAAATGATTCCCATTATGGTAGTGTACGTTTATGTTTTTTAAAATTTTAAATCATCTGAATTCAAACCTTTATCCTTATCAAACCAACTTTTTCTACAGTTATTCTTTCTTTCCGAGGGTGAATTTTTACAGTGATGCATGCATTACTGATACCCCTTCCCATATGAAGTTTCCCCATAAAATTGAGTCATTCACCCCTCATACAAAGTTTTCCCAAACATTGGGTCATTCAAAGGGGTAAGTGAAGAAACCGACAGCAGAACACACGTATATCAGGTAATTAAATCGAACCCTCCTAGCTTTAACTTAACCTTTATCTAGACCTCTACATTTATGGACAATGTATATGTATATTTTGTTCGTTGCCAAGCGCCAATCTTGTTATTTAACAAGAATCGTAGGGTCTATTAAATATTTGTTTGATTCAGCCATTTAATTAGATGCCCACCTAAATGCTCAGGGTGTGGTAGTGCATTGCGCTGGAGAAGAAACAAAGAGGAACGAAGTTTCAAATCAATTCTTTACTATAGCTTTCTATTTTCTTTTATTCCCATTAAAGTTTAAAATAACCCTCTTAAAATCCTCATACACCTTTCTATCTAACCTGTTTCGCTTTAAATTATCATTAAATGCACACCAGCACACACGTGTATAAGATTTTGGAACATAAATTCTATAACATGTATCGAAATAAATCACTAATTTAATTTCCGATCTACTAATATTTATTCAAAAAATATAAACAATAAATGGCACACATATATATATAATAAATATTTTTAATGAATTACCATTAAAGAGAAACAAAAAAAAATTAATAATACAGGTATATTACTAAATAATCGCACAGTTAAGTTGGATTAAATTTAAGGATTTAAAAATGGTATAATAAGTGTATATTTACCGGCGTAATATAGTCTGAATAACTTGCATATGTGTTTCCGAGTGCACTCGTAAGTCAGTTCCAGGGATCCTGCCTAGGTAAATATGGTGTCCATCGCTTCCACTTAATATTTCATTCCTTTAGTCCCTCTAAAGTGGTGTATTCAATCCACTGTCCCTTCTTCTTTTGTCTAAATTCCGGAACGGCAGACGATCTGCACTGGATTCAAATAGTTGTAGTTCTGAAGGGCAATTGAGGATGTTGACTGTGGTATATATTTATGTGGCATAGGTAAAATGACTGGAGTCCGAACACCGGCCTTGGCTCAATGGTGATTTTACCCCATGCGATCCATGAGGTCTTATATATTTAGTTCAGTTCACACAGTTTACCTCCCCAACTTTCTGCTTTTCAACTAATGTATTAGAGAATCTTCTCTTAATAAATCTTCAATAATAATTTAGAACACCTGCTCTTCTTACACGTCAGACCAGTAGAGCTCAACTGTCCATTTTTAAAAAAATAATTAATCAATCCCAGTTGCCTTTCTTCTTATCGCTGGTATTCCTTTGTTTCCAAAAATAGATTTTCTTATAAAATGTCAACAAAAGGAAAACCATTTAGCGATCTTGACTTTTACTTATCTAACTCTTTTTTTTAAATTCCTGAACTTTTTAATTATAAATCTTTTCGTCGACTTTAATTAAACAAAAGAAATCGAAAAAAGTTAAATAAATAATGGCATTCCATGTTCATTTCTCTAAAAAATATTTCTGCAAAATCCATTTAATTAAAACAAACACAAAAAAAAATATATCCATTCAAGCAGTTGGATTCTGCTTTTTTTTATTATTGAACAATGAGATACATTTGGCCAATTAATTCAGGAAGTTTATAATTGTAAAGAAAACTTTTCTTTTACCTGTTTTAAAATCTTCCAAATTTTTATTTTCTTGTTCTCAACAATAACATTTACCTACATAGATGTATGCCACTTAAAATATATGCCTATACCCCTCATTACAGCAAATACATGTGCATTTGGTCTGTGCGACTTTTACAATTAATTATAGCATAACAATAATATATAAAGAAAAAAAAAGATATCTACAAACTACATTTTCTTTCCTTTTGTAACAGGTTTGAACCCAGTTCCTGTTACAATATATATGTATTTTAATGGGCACATACAACATTACATTATTTTTTTATTAGTAAACATGAAAAAAATAAAAGTTCACCAATAAAAACTTTTTTTTTTAAGAATTAAAAATTGGAAATTAAATATCATCTAAACTCAAATATATATATAATCGCACAGATAAAAAAAAATTATTAAAATAAAACTTTATTAAAAATAGAAAAAGTATTTTAAAGCAAAAACTTAAAAAGATTTAGAGATAAAAATATATCTTTAAGTTTGGAAAACAAATTAATTGGTGTTATTGAAAAATGGAAATGATTGTTTTAATTAGTTAAATATAAACAAGCCCTTGGGCATTTAAAATGTATAAGCAGAGGTCAGATAGGAGAGAGAAACAATGGAATCGGACCTCAGTGAAAGGACCATCACATCGATGACATAATGTAAATTGAATCCTTAAAATTAATATAAAAGGAAAAGTTTGGAAATTATTAGTTAGTTATTACAGGAGGACAGATATGTGTTAAGTTGGAGAGGGTTGGAGGAGAGGATTGAAAGACGCACTTTCAATTCCTTCAGTGGTTATAAAAAAGAAAGAAAGAGAAATGACAGATCGTTTTCTACATTAAGGACCAGCTAAAGTAAAAGACCTCCTGGATAAATAAAAAACAACGGCTAACTGGATACCAATATCTTCAGGATGGCATGGGAATTCCCATTCAAAATTACAAACAACTACAAATTATGGACCTTTTAAAACCGTAAGAACTTTAGATAATTCATGAACATTAAATTAAAAACTTTCCATATTTAAAAAAAAAAATAGAAATAGATTTTTATCTGACCAAACTAAATTATTTATTAATTAGTTATAATTTTATTTGATATATTTCTTTTTTGTAAAATCATTTCCATTTTTTTTTTTTTTTTGTTCTTTAAGTTTTATTTATGATTTTTGTTTTACGATAAATTAAATTATATAAATGTTAAACTTAAGTCGGGTGTGAATGGCTATATAGATTTGTAAAGTTATATTAGGGGAGGATAATCTTGGGTTATTTGTTTTGTAGTTGAATTAGGTCAATGGATTGGATATATTGGTGTAAGTAGTAGATGTAGTACGAGATTCGCTATGGTCAGAATCGCTTTTCATGCCGCACACTTTCTTTTTGCCTATGGAATGCGATCGTAAGTCGGCAAAATGACCGCAGTCTTTTCCTATGGAGTTTTTTTTATTGCTCTTATCCTCAGATAGATGTAGTATTCCTATCTGACGAAAGGCAATTTCTTCTCTTAACCTATTTGTGCTGTTGTAGTCATATTACATTGAATACATCGATATATCAGATGGATTGAAGTTGGTTTGACTCAAACTTTTGGCCTAAGGTTAAACAAGGATAGAATATTTTCTTTTCAAATGCAATCTATGTAGTCTATTCATACTCGACACTCTAAATAAAAATGCATTAAATTTAAGTTGGGTATAGACCCTTGCATGGGTTCATTACTGGTTAATTATGTTTTTGGTTTTCATATTTGATCAAAATATATAGACATTCAGTAAATACTGATACCTTACGGTGAGTATCTAAGATGTATTTATGTTGGATGTCTTTTAAGTTATTGGTGTCTCTGCGGCATCTTATGATGAATGCTATTGGGTTTCTTATAAATTTCCCTCTGCAATTCCACCAATGATTTTATATTTTGATCATTTATGTTTATTTTGAAATGTTTTTGACTGTGTAATCTATGTAACTGATTTATACTCAACATTAAAAACACATTTTATAAATCCAAAATGTAAATTAAAATCTAAAAATAAAAGTTAAAAATAATGTTAAATGTTAAAGTAAACATACTAAAATAATAATGTTAAATTATATATATATATATATGTGCGTAAATAAATGTTTGTGTGTATAATTACTGGCAGTGGCTTATTTTATTCTTTTTTTATATATCTTAGATAGGAATTTAATATAAAATATAAATCTCTGCTGTTCCACTGAGCTAGTGACAATGGGCTAACGACCGGAATCAACCAATATAAATTTTTTTTTTCAACTTACGTATCTGCCTACTATATAAATTTTTCTAGGTTCAACTGCGTAGATGGCGCCCTTGTAGTGCAGATTACGTTAAGTCACTTATTCCGGATCATTATAATATATATATAACTAGGGTCTCCACCCCTTCTGGTAGTTGATTTGTTTCCTGATAGCATATTGTAGGAACGAAAGAATGGTTGGCATTATCCAATGGTTATGTGACCCCCTATAGCAACATTTCCTGCTGATAACAGCTAGAAATTTTGTTTCCCAAATGGCACCACTAGAGTTTTTGCTCACTACAACCTTATTCACCCAGATCAGGTTATGCTGGACATAGCTTAGGAAGCATGAGATTCCTGTGAGCAAGTGCACTGAAAAATGAATGACATGAAATGAAACTGACAAGATATATTAATTTTATGTAACATCAATTTATTTAAATAACAATACTTTGAATAATAACTCCTTATAGTTCATTGACAGTTCAGCTTCTATGGATCAATAAGTTTCTTCCATCAGTAACTTCTCTGGTGCTTGGATCCATCAATGATACTCACAGAGCATCCATCATTTGTATAATAGGTGTATAAATGTGCCTGTATATCTTCACAGTAAGGCTAAGTTCATACTTCATGCAGCACTTGGTCAATATCCGTGTGTATATCATGGCTACCTCCCTGATCATTCCACAAATTTAATTTCTCTTTCTGTAAGTTTACATTCTCCTTGTATGTGCATATATATATATATATATATATATATATATATATATAATTCATAGATATGTCCATTAATTCCCTATTGCAGTATCCTTCTAGGCAAGCTTGAGATGTAAGATACTATTAATGCAAATAGAGAGACAAAAATTAAGTATAATAGTAATCACAGTTGATATTCCTAAACCTTCAGAAACATTCCAATGATGAATTTAAATCAGAACTTGTAACTCATTTAAAAATATTAACAGATTTTGAACATTATTTAAATCAGAATCAAATCAATAGGAAGATTACTGATATACTTTTGAAAACTGCAATAAAGATAAACTGGTACAAAAAAGAAGCAATTGACCAGTAAAATTTCTATTCAATCAAGACAATTTTTGAAGAAAATAAGTGATATGACAATATATAAAAAGTATGCATTAAGGAGGATTGAATATCTAAAATTTTGTAAAATGGTGACAAAAAAGAGTTAATAATGATCTAAAAAATATAATTGCGAATTATGAAGGAAAGCTATAGAAAAGAAGTCTCAAAAGTGTAAAACAACATCTTGGGATTGGTAGAAAATTATTAGTTACGAAAGCTTACAGTAGATGGCAGGGATGTGTGAAGAAAAAATATTTGTTCAGTTATAATTAAAATATGAATTATATATATTTAGATATAATTACAGTATAATATTTTATTTCTATGTAATCATATATATTAAATATTTTGTAGTTCTGAAAGACTGATACAAAACTGTAAGAAAATACAGTTATTTTAAGAAAATATGTTTGCATTGTATAAACTGAAAAAAAGAAAGATGTTATTAATTACAAAAATATAACTTACAAATCAATAACAAGTAAGCAAGGGAAGCTTATACTGATAATGCATAAAATAAAACCAATGTAGAGATCTCTGAGATTTTCTTATGATGGTGTTAATATCTATATTCTAAATAAAAGCTTTAAAAATGTCACAAAAACATTAGAGTTACATTTGAAATAGAAATTTTAATAATGTTAAAGTAGATGAAACAAACTTAAAAGTAATAGGGGATATTTCTTGATTATTCTATGTATTGATAATTGTTATATCAGGGCAAGAAGAATTAACATTAATATTTATAAAACATTGAATTAAAAAGACATAGGCTTTTGAATAAATATAAACTGTCTATGAATCTAAATCATTATCACCATCGTAGGCTATTGGCCAAAAACAAAGTCCTGTATACTAACATAGATCATATTCTTAAAATCTTTCAGCACTTGCTTTATTTTTTAAGCATACATAGTTACTTTTGATTTTTAAACTCATTAATGTCTTTCTTATTCTACCTTTTTTCATCACATCTTGAACAATTCTAACATATCTTTTATATATTTTTTTTGTTTCTTAAGTACAAACTCATTTTAGTTTCTTTTTCCTTCACAATTCTTCAAAAAATATCTTTTAGTTCAACCTTTCTATAATTCTGATCCCATCTATTTAATATCTTTATTCTTTCCCAAATCCACTTTTAAAGCCAATCATTCATCCATCTTACATTCCATAATAACCCATAAATTCATAAGAAGTTCAAGCGCCAGAATCCTCCTGGGACCTTCCAATCTCAAGTCAAATACTCTACCAATTGTGCAAACCAGGCAGGTGGTAATGCCCCAATGTTTCTGCTTTATATAAAGTATTACTCCAAATAAAACATTTATCAATCTGTTTTCTTAGAAATAATCTCAGTGATCTATGAAATAAGTCGTACCTCAGTTAAAAGTTTGTTAAACCATCATAGATATTGTAATTTTCATCATCACCCATCCAAGTGAAAAATGTTCCAAACCCACAGTCGAATCAATGTTAATGTTTTTTTTAAAATCCAACACAATTTTTTTTTATCTCATCTAGTATCAAGTGAAATTATGAATCAGACAAAAATTAAATATTTTCATGATCTGTTCTATAATTTAACTTAATACAACTTGGAAAAAAAGTTTGTATTGGATTAAAAAAAATGTTAACATTGATTGAATATTGTGTTCATGTTTTCCTTTACTATTTAAAAACACAAATGTATCCTATAACTCCCCATCCAATACTTGCTGTTAATCTTTTTTCTATTTTTATTATTTTAATTTTATTAGTATTAATTTTCACACGAATGTATCTACAAGCTTTGGAAAGTCTACATAACATTTTATTAAGCTAATCTTCACTATCTTGCAGCAGATACTATTGTATCAATATTAAATCTTATATAAATAACTGTTCTATGCCTAATACTAATTCTATCTACATTAAAAATAATATTTAACAACATACTTAAAAATATATTAAATAAAATATACTATCTTATATTTTATTTCCATATTAATTCTGTTTTATAATTAAGTCTGTTCAACCAACATATATATTTTCCAATTCATAAACCCATTCACAAGCTAGATTCCCAATGAATCATTTAAATAAACTTGCAAACAATACCTATCTTTTGTTATACTATGCTAAATTTTGTCTGCTCAGTGCCTGCTTAGGTATATCCCTATTTTGAAACAATGAAATTAGTTTATATTTAGCTTGTATAGTATGAGATACCATTTGTAGCATTTGTGACAAAGCTGCATAGCAGCCATTGTAGGTAAACATTTCTAAAATTTAGATAAATCAAAACGTAATCCACTTGAAGTTTTTGATTTGCAAAGTCCTCTTTTGTAATTTCCCTCAGATTTATTTATTTATGAGTTAAATCTATTATTATAAAGTGCTGAAAATCTTGAAATTATTAGATCGGAAGTCAAACTCCGATAATGTGCTATTACTCTTAAATATTATAAACCTCTGCACATTCACACATCAGTAAGAGTTTAAAGAACTTAAGTGAGAGTTGGTGTATATATAGAAATTCCCTCTAAACTTAAGTGATTCATTTAAGTTTTTTAAGCTCTTAGTGACCTGCAGAGATGTATAATATTTAAAAGTAATAGTACATTATCAGAGTTCGACTTCAATATAACAATTTCAAAATTTTCAGTGCTTTATAATAATAGATTTACATTTATAAATCATGTTTGTCTGATTGTTGGTGGTTAAAAATGAGACACTGTCTTTCTCCTGTGATAGGTTAAATAGATTTGTACAATTCAAAATTTGATTATAACACTAGGCACACAATAGATTCAAGCACTGATTTAGCATGGTCAGTGAAAGTTGGTGTATTTATAGAAATGCACTCTAAACTTAAGTGTTTCACTTAAGTTTTTTAAACTCTTACTGACATGTGAGTGCGTGGAGATTTATAATATTTAAAAGTAATAGCACATTATCGGAGTTCAACTTCCGATCTAGTAATTTTTTATTTATGATTTGGAAAAAAAAAATCAATAAAATATTAGTCAAAAAATAATTTTTATATATTCATCTGGCTTTACCACATATAAGGAGCCTTTATATGAAAACTTGCTATAATGAACATTATCAATGTGTACCCATCATATCAATTAATAATCAACTATTTACTATGTTTTGGATTTGCATATATAATTAGAAAAATAGATTGAAGATGAGAGTGGGTCGCTCTTATCTTTATAAAGTCTAATCTTGTGTTGATTTGTAGAGGTCTCTCTTGTAATAAATTAAGCACTCAAGGCACATGTACTAAGGTTATAACCTTATTTAAATATTATAGCAATTATTTAAAAAATCAATTTTTTAAAATATATTCTCCATTTTTGTAAAAATGGTGATCATTTTGTAAGGCTTCACTGAAAACATCCTAGGATAATGACATCATCAAAGCAAAGTTCATAATTTTATTTTTGCAAGATAACATGATTGAGTTTATTCCCAAGAAGAAGAAAAACGTGTAAAATGTAAAATTTAGTTAATGTTTAATTAAAAAATAATGTGTAATAGAATTATAAAATTGCAATTATAATAAGTGGAAGTTATAACGATAGAATTTGCATTCAAAATCCTTATGTCTTAATAGTTTTTATGATATATTTAAGGCAAAGACAGTTTTTTGTCTTGCATTGGTGGTCGAGAGGTCAGCGCGACTGCTTTGCAGTTGCCCTGGTTGCGGGTTCGCGTCCTGGCCGATGCTATGACATTAAAAAAAAAAGACAGTTTTTAAAGCTAATGCAAACAGTTTTGCACAAAAAATACAACTTTTATTCATCATGTAATTAAAAATAAACACTATATATAGAATTAAATTACTCTAAAGATTAATTGAAAAATATAAATGTACTTAAAAACAAGTTTTTTTTTATAAATTCTATGATGTCATATGCTTCAAGGATAATTATCTTTCATTCTACTTTAGAACCAGCTATTTAAAGAATCCTTCCTAACTAAAGGATAGAAGAAACCTACAGCTGACATGAAACTGAAGTCGGTAAAATATATTAAAACAGATCTAGAATTAGATTTATATAATAGTGCAAGAAAGTTGGCTTGGATTCAAACTTTAAAGTTTTTTGAATTTCAAGTTATTACCTTGAATTGTATAAAGGAATGTTAATAAATGCATTAATTCCAACTATGAATATAAGTTATTACTGATGAAAAAAGCCAGAAATTGCTTTGAGAATGCATGTAAATCAGTGGTTGCTTGTAAAAACTTGTAGTGGTAGGCAGTGATCGAAAATGTAAAAAAATGATCCATATCTTTGAAGTAAATAGTCACACTCAAAAAGATTATGAACACTTACCTGTTTTACTATAAAAGTGCTGTTGTATCATTGGGCTGCAATAACTTTTTCCCATCTGACAGAGAGTGAAAACAAAAAGAGTGTGTATCTAAACAAGACAAAAAATCATTACGAGTAGATTGTGGATACTTTTTTGCCATTTTACTTAACGTACATTCTATTTGTATATTTGCGTAAGACACACATAGGAATTTAATTAATATACAAATTTAAGAATGATAATAATTAAACAAAAACTAATACACTGGAGAAGCTGCAGCCTCTATAGACTTGCTGCCATTGGTATAATTATATACTATTTCATGCCATTGATTATTAAAGTTATTAGAGGAGGGCACTTCAAAGTAAGTTAACAAAACAATGCATATATAATTTGCAGAAAGAAAGTGCTCTGGTAGAGTGTACCATGTGTGATGAGATTTTTTACTTGAAATATTTGAATAAGACTAAGAAGGATGTAACAAGTTCATGGTTATGTAGACAGTGGGTAAATGTAATGAAAGAGGTGAGAAAGTGGTTTCTAAGTGTAGATAGTCTAAAGAGAAAGTCAGGGGAAAGGGAGCAAAATTTAGTTGAAGAAGATGGGATAGAGTATGGTTTTATTGGAGTGTCAGGAGATATGGGTGGAGAAATTAGTAGTGTGATGGAAATGGTTAGCCAAAGAATAAGTAAGAGGAAGAGGTAAAGAATGTAGAAGCAAAATTAAAATCATTAGAGACAAAGTATGAGAAGATAAAGTAATTATTGAATAGGAATAATAAAGAAGAATTAGATAAAGTAGTCCAGAAAGTGGTAGAAAATGTTATGGATGGAGCAGAGAAAGTAGTCTATGAAACAGTATTGATAGGAGATTTGCTAATTAGAGAATGTGGAGATATAATTGTAAGGAAAAATAGAAGTAGGTATGTAAGAGTATGTTTGACAGGAGCTAGAATTAGTGATGTGAAGATAAAGTAAAAAAGCAAGGTAGTAGAGATGTGTATGTTATGGTAGGAATTAATAATTTGTCAGGACCATCAGAGAGAGTAATGGATGAGTATATAGAATTGATTAGGAATTTGAGTAAGATTAAAGGAAGAGTAGGGATAGTTGGATTATTACCAAGATTTGACAAGAGGAATTTGTTAGATAGGGCATGTTCTATTAAGGAGAGGTTGAAACAATTGTGTGAGAGAAATGATGTTATGTTTGTGGATGTGTGGGATTGGTTTATTGGCAAGAGGGTGTTATATAGTAAAGACTGATTGCACTTGGAAAACAAGGAAGTGAAGTTTTAGGGAGTCTGATTTATAAAGAATATAATTCAGGAAACTTATAAAGGAGAGTGGGATTAAAATGGCAGTACTATCAAAAAGAAGATGAATGGATGGGATGTAAGAAGTAAGCAAAGGGTAGGTGATTTAGATATGTGTAAATGTGGAGAGGGAATGGGTCTGTAAACTTAATAGTACACAAGTTATTTATAAACATAATGGAGAAGAAAGAATCAAAAGAATTTATAATAGAGTAGTTAGGAAAGAAGAAATTGTTAAAACTGGGTATTTGAATATGCAAGGTGGCAGGAGCCCAGAAAAGTAGCTGGAATTAAAGCAATTGAAAATGAAGAGCTTGACGTATTAGCAGTAGTGGAAACATATCTAGGAGAAGAACCTATTTTGGAAGATTTGGTATGGCAGGGTATAAATAGAAAAAAAAGGGGTGATGGTATAGGTGTTATATCAAAAAATATTTAGATACTGTTAAATGCCAAGAACATGTGTTGTGAAATAAGGTTGGGAAGATAAGAATGGATGGTGGAAATAGTTTATATAGCTACTGGAGATAGTCAAACTATAATGGAGTGGAACAGTAGCCTATATGAATGCCTAGTTAGAGATATATAGAGTTTTAAAAAAAGAAGAGAATAATGATTCTAGGAGATATGAATGGGCATATTGAAGAAATTGATGATGTAGATAATAAGAATGGACAGCTTTTGAAGAAATTTTGTCAGAGAGTGAATTTGAGCATTGGAAATTTATCAAATATTTATGAAGGACAATACACATGGTCTAAAAATAATATATTCCACACAATAGATTATGTATTGGTAGAGAAAGAGGGAATGAATAAAGTACGGAAATTAAAGTGTTTGATAAAGAAGAGAGAGTATGTAATAGTAATCATAATTTCTTTGTAATCAAAATGGTTAGTAATGTGATGGAGAATAGAAATAAAAGTAGAAACAATAGTGAAAGATGTGGATGGAGAGTGAAATGATAAGAATGAGTTGGAAGATTATAAAATATAAGTTGAAAAAGTCATGGAAGAGTTGGTTGAGGATGAGTATAAGGACTGGTGTGATGAAATAAGAAAAAGTGGTAAAGAGGGTTTTAGGTGAGAATATTCAGAAGAATAAAAGTAATAAAAACATGAAAGTTAGTAAAAGTGTAAAAGAGAGGGAGAAAGCATGCAGAGAATATAAGTGTACTATTAAGAACAAAGAAACTGAAAAAGATATTAATGCTATTTACTTAGAAAAGAAATTAGCTAAAGTAAATAATTATAAAGAGAGAATGAAATTGAATAGTAAATAGTTGGAGAATATTAATAAAAGTGGAAGAGATGGGAGTAAAATTTTTTGGAATTACATTAAAAGGAGACATGTAGGGGAGAGAGAGATAGTATTACTAGATGATGAGGGAAGAGTGTAGCTCTAGAGAAGAATTAGAGAGAATTTTGAATAGGTATGTAATGGATATAGAAAACATGTTAGATGTGAAGGACAGGAGGATAGAAAATATGAAAGCATATAGTAATGGGAATATTAGGTTTACAGAAAATGAACTGAAAGAGGCAGAGAAGAAATTGAAAAGTGAAAAAGCAAGAGGTTTAGATGGATGAGCAGCAGAGATGGTAATGAATTTAGGGCATAGGGCATAAAAAAGCTATTATCATGTTTTACTAAGATGGCACAGAAGAGAGTTTTTCCAGGTAGTTGGAGTAATATAAGAATAAGATTTTTATTTAAAGGAAAGGGTAAGGATCATAGAAAGTTGGATAATTATAGACAGATATGTAACATCAGTTTTATATAAAGTTTTTTCATATATGGTGGCTTGGAAGAGTTGCAAAATGGATGGAAGAAAATAGTGTAGTGGAAGAAATGCAAGGTTTTAAGTCAGATACGCATATAGGAGATAGTTTATTTGTCATTTCACTACTTATAGATATGAGTAAGAATTCAGGTAGTTATATATGAGTTTTATAGATATAAAGAAGGCATATGATAGAGTAAATAGAAATAGATTATGGGTAAGTTTAGCAAATTTGGGAATGGACAAATCCTTAGTGGATATTATTAAGAGATTATATGAAAATAATTATTATACATATCAATTAGGGGATCTAGAATCAGTTAAAGTTAAAAATCGGCTGGGACTAAGGCAAGGATGCTCTATGTCACCTATTTTGTTTATGTTATATTTGAGTAAAATGGAGAGAGCACTAGAAAGACTAGCAAGAGGGATAGAGATACAGTTAATAGATGGCAAGGGAATAAATACTTTGTTGGAATGTTTTTTTGAAGATGATGTCTTTTTGTGTGCAGAAAGAAGAGAAGATATGGAAGTTATGCTGAGGACATGCACAAGAGTGGGTAAAGAGATGGGGATTAAATTAAGTGAAGAAAAATTCAATATAATGATGGTTAATACTGGGGAAAGAGAAGACGAAGAATTTTTATTGGGGGATATAAAGTTAAGTGTGGTGAATAGATAGTTATTTGGGAATCATCTTAAACTAGGTGAAGGTGAGTATTATCTTGTCAAAACATCAGTATTTTACTTCTATTTTTCACTCAATATGGTTCTCAAAAACATCATTTATAAAACATTTTTTGCATGTGAAAACAGTCATTATATTCAAATTATATATACATATGTAAACTTATAAACAGCTCCTAAGTGACGTTTATATTTTTTGTTCTTTTTAAAAAATTTTAATTACTGTATTTTCTCATATTTATTTATAAGTTTACGTGTATTATTTTAAAGAAATACAGACACCGATTTTTAATACTGTATATATATGTTTGTTAAAATTTAAATTTATGTACATATATTTGTGTAATGCATACAAACAAACATATGCGAATTCGAATTATAAATACCAATGAAGGGAAAATATTCAGAGTACAAAACTCTCCATACAATAGTGACCAAATTTGGTTCTCTTAGTAACAACATTGATAAGCATATAAAACGGTGATCATGTGATGTTCTGAAGAGGAAATATTACGTGTTAAAAAGTGTATTATAAAGCGTTGATTACTTGTGTATTTCAGTTTCTGCTGAAATGTTTAAACCCAAATAATGTGGAAACAACAGTCCTTCTACACTACCACATTAAAATTCTACTCATCTTAATCTTAATCATTTTTTATTTGCAGACTAAAATCGTCAACATTTTCAAATTTCTTTTTTATTTTATCATACTAATCCAGTCTACTAATTGTTTATTAAACTTTTTATTTTTATAAATTTTTTCAGTGATTTCTTAAAACTCTTTTTATGCTTCTACAATTACTCATTGCTATGTATATTTGATTAATAACCAGATCTCTGGGGGAAATACTTTAATCTTACCGTCATTAATCTATCATTTACTGGAATGCTACTTATAATTTTTTAAAATTTTATTTTTAGATTGGAAAATACTCAAACCATTATGTCTATTTTTTATCCAAAATATAAATTTCTGATAACTTCTTGTTTTATGTTTTTTGACAACTGATTGTCTTGCAAAATCTAACCATTTAATTTGCTACTTCCTCTGCCTTGTTTATCATCCTAAATTATCTATTCTTATAAACTTTTCTAATGTCTTCGCATATACTGATATCATCAATTCTGAAAATCCATATTCCTACTAGAATAGTTTTCATTTGTTTTTATCTGGATATCAATCAAACAATATACCATCTACAATATTATTATAAAAGCAATAACGTTAATACACAGTAATATTTGTCACATCCAAAATTTGGATTTGAATCAAGCCAGGCTAAAAAAACAACTTACTAATTATTATTAAGATTGGAGTTATGTTTTTTATTATTACTCTTTTGAGAATGAGTCTATTTTTAAACAATGGAATATTATTTGTAAATAATATGCATGTTAATTCTTTCCACCATCATCATCACTTTCGCCCATCCATTGTGTAAGACGAAAGTCTCTACATATTTAATAGTTTCTCCAATCCAGAATATCTCTCTCCCTCTCCAATATCACACCAATAAACTTTCTTATTTCAGCCATCCATCTCACATAAAAACTATTTCTAGGTATTTTACAATTTCTTGGGATTCACGTTAAGACTGTCCATATATTATCATCTCTATATGTTCAGCTCCATTTCAATCTATTAATTCTTTTAATAATGCCGGTAATATCTGTTTGTTCTTTTGCCCGAGTATTTTGCTTTTAGCTTTTTCTAATTAGTCTAACACACATCTTTCCATACTTCTCTGTAAGTATATTAAGAATTTTGTATTAAATATGAATACATAGTCTATTATAAGATAGAGGTATTCCTCATTTCCGGAAAAAAAAACCTCAGGCTTTCTGATTAGTGAGGGTTTCTCTGGTTTTTCTTTTTTGTTTACCCTCTATCTAAGAACAGTTAGATATCCATTACTACTAAATGTATTACTTAGAAATCTTAATTATATACTAGTTATTTAAAGAAAAATCCATGCATGTATTTGGAAATTTTTACTTGAAAAATATTCACATTTCATCAAGATTTGAATCTAGATGTGATTAAACAGAGGAATGTAATTAATAATTGCGTCTTTCTCTTATTTTGTATAGAAATGATTTTTACATTATTATTTATAGGCAAATACTAAGTCTCTATTACATTTACATATGTAGATACCCACATAATATACTAGAAAAATTAGAGATTATTACATTACATAAATTATTGGTAGTATGTAGAAAAATAAAAGAAATACACTTATTGGGATGTTATTTTAATCTTTTACTTTAGCTATCCAAACTGATAACCAATGATAAAATTTAACAACATATATACGTAAATATATATCATTTTAAAATATATTTAAAATCACTCCACAGTCCTATGCATTCTTTAAACATATGAATAAAGACATCTTAAAAAAAATGATCCCAAGATATGTATTTCATCCTGAGCCAGTACATATTAGTTGGCCCAGCGTTTTATCTCTTACATATGTCTTTATCATGAATTCAACATTTATCGATATCATATTTTTACAATTTGATTTATATGCATCAAACTTTCAACATTCATAACTTTGACAGCAATCACTTCAGTTAAATACACTAATCCTTATTATTAATTATATATTAAATTAGAGATTATCTCTAGCCCAGATAATACATTTCAATCCTCCATTAAAAAAATTAATATACCTGATTTTCTATAAACACTTAGAACGAACAGAAAACTGAGGTCTGTAATTTCTATCATTTTTATTATCTTAAATATCAATATTTCTCCTGTGTTCTTCTAATCATCAGGTATATTTTATCATTCATATATTGGCAGTGAAAGTATTCATTTATTATTTAGCACTGGTAAAAGTGCATGTACAATAGCTGTATTTAATGTATTACAATTATAAACATCGTGCTATATAAATAAATGCTTATTTACATATGTTTAAGTTTCGTTTGAAAGTGACATTTAGTAAATTCTAAGTAATTTCGTCGACGTCATTCAGTCAGACAACGCGAACTGTAATTTAAAGTGAATGATCTACCTTCACGCTTTCTTTGCCAGAACTTAAGATTTGCCCATATATAAATATTTGGGTTTGGAAAGAATAAGTGGATTCATTTTATTCTTTCTTAAATGCTATATCTTGTATTGGCAGTGAAAGTATTCATTTATTATTTAACACTCATAAAAGCACATGTACAATAGCTGTAAAAGGCTGATATTTAATGTATTACAATTATAAACATCGTGCTATATAAATAAATGCTTATTTACATTCATATATTTGTTTTATAACTTTGCCATCATTTTTTCTACTCACCAGATTATATTAATAATATTCCCATCATTTCCTGGAGCTTTTCCCTTCTTCGTAGATTTAATTTTTTGTCTCACCTCTTCATTTAACTATAGCAATTCAGATGTATTAATTGTAGGAAATACTTTGTATTTTCTTCTTTATTACTTTTCAAATCTTTATACAACTATTCTATATATTTCAAGGTGCCATTTCTTTTTTTAAATATTTTCTTATTATTACTGAAACAGTTTTTCTTCCAATACCAAAATGTTGTTTTACAATTTAGAGACTTATTCTTTTGTATAACTTTCCTTGTTAATTTGCAATTATATTTTCTTAATTCTTTTTCATATCATTTTACAAAACTTTAGATATTCCATTCTTTTAATGAATCATTTAAAAATATTTTCATCTTTCTTTTCTATATAAGCTGTCTTGTCACAGTAGAAAATATATTGGAAAATTGCTGCTTTTTTCAACTAGCAATCTTTTTTTTTCACAGTTTTTAATAAGTATCAATTATTTTCTTATTGATTTCAATCAGGTTGGAATCATCTTCAAAGTCTGTTAATATTTTAAAGTTAATTGGACACTTTAATTTAAATTTTTTGGAGTATTTTCTGAAGGTTAGAAATATCAATCATAAGTAGTCTTATTAAATAATTTTTCTTTCTTTACTTTTTCATTAACCTATATCTTACATCACACTAATCGATTTTTACTTCTTGTGTTGATCATAGTCCTGAAATACATGGTTTCTGTAGTCAAAATTCAATTCTATTATATTTTCATTTTGCATGCTTCAGTGTCCATTTCCATTCAAAATGCATTTTTCTTTTTCTGCAAATTCCAAAAAATCTAAGTTCTCTCTCATATCTGATACTATAACTAAATCTATTCATAACTCATTGATCTTTCTAACTCATTCCAATTCTAGCATTAAGGTCTACCATGACAATTTCTTCATTACAATAAAAAATTGTGTA
Source organism: Epiperipatus broadwayi (assembly GCA_028023455.1). Classification (NCBI taxonomy): domain Eukaryota; kingdom Metazoa; phylum Onychophora; class Udeonychophora; order Euonychophora; family Peripatidae; genus Epiperipatus; species Epiperipatus broadwayi. The sequence continues at coordinate 462,857 of JAQFVV010000458.1, forward strand.
TAAATTAGCTACATTTAGTATCTTACCCAAGATAATTATAATGCATCTACAACAAATTTTGGATTCCAATCAACTAAAAAATCAAAATGGATTTAAAAGGAGTTTTAACATCATCACATCCAAGTACTGAGAGAAGTTATAAGGAGAATAAATGAATATGACTTGCTATTATGCTTTGGATTTGTAGACCTTAAAAAATATTTGACTCTATAAATATTTTAACTGCAATTAAAGCTTTGGACCATCAAGATATAAACATTAGATATTATCATATTCTGAAAAAACATCAAATACAGAACCAATGATTAGATTACATGGTCATATTAAGAAGATTAAATTGTACACCAGAAGTTTTACAACAATTTTTTTGTTGATTAAAATAAGAAGCTAAGGAAATAAAAATAAGTGAAAATTATTTAAGCTATCTATATTTTGCAGAAGATGCAGTTGATTTTATAAATAATGCTTCAGAGATTCAGGAATATTCTAAGATTTATGAGAAGAAAATAAAAAAAGTAGCACTAAATATAAATGCAAAAAAAGACTAAAATAATATTCAATGTATTTGTTCAGATAAAGAAACTAAAGATATGATATTCATGAATTAGAAGAAGTTAAGATGCTCAAGTTGTTAATACAGATGGAAATGTAATAGATAAAATTAATCATAGAATTAAACTTGGCTTAAATTCAAAATAATTTAGTATTAAAAATATGCCTATGTCTTTTTGAAAAGGAAGGTTTTATTAGATATATTTTATCACTTCTTACTACCTAAGATTTGAATATTTAATAGAAAAGTATTACAGAGATTTTAGGCAACTCATGGAGTATGGAAAGGTATACATTAGAAATAGCAAGATAAGAGAATAAATAGATGTCAGTAACATCATTGATCAAATTAAAAGAATAAAATGGAACTGGGCTGGTCTTATTGCTAAAAGAAATGATAATAAAGGTGACATCTTTAATAAGAAAGACTACATATAAAACAGGCAAATGAAATAAGAAAGTTTACTTATGTGATGAAGAGAAGAAATGTTATAAAATGCAAAACAATGATTAAACATGGAATTACCTTCATCCTGCAATTTATCAAATAATCCAACTTTATCTCCCCCCCCCCCCCCCCATATATGATGTTCTTTTTAATATACCTAAGATATTAATTCCTCCACACCCTCTTTAGCCATATAAATAAAGACATCTGAAAAAAGACATGACCTTCCAGATACACATTTTGCAGTGAACAAGCACCCATCAGTTGGCCCAAGTCTCTATCTTTTACAAATGTTATTATTTGTTCAGAATTTATCAATATCAAGACATTATAATTGATTTACCAGTATTTAACTTTCAATCTAATAATTTTGACACCATTATAATTAATCATTTATTAATATAAAGATTATCTCTAATCCAGACATACTGTTAACTCTTTGTTAAAGAATAACATATTTGGCTTCATATAATCACAAGTTATAAATACTGAAAGTTTGACTATATCAAATTATAATAATTAAATATAAATTATCAGCTGGCATTGGAGAAAATAACAATTTTTGATGAGTTGCTAAATTTATGAAAATTATTAGCAGAACCATAATTTAGTTTACATCTGGGCTATAAATGAAGTAAATGTATGATAATTTCTAGTCTAATAAGTTTAATTGATGTAAAATATTAACTTTAAAAGCTTTTTATTTAAAAAATAACTTGGGGGAATCAAAAAAGACTAATAAATAAAGGAAATTTTACAATTTGTTTCACAATTGTCCCTAATTATGCTCTTTTAAATGTAAGGTAGCCGAGAGGTCAGTGCAGCTGCCTTGCAAGCAGTTGCTTGCAGACAGTTGTTGCAGGTTCACTTCCGGCTGATGCTTTGACATATGAAAAAAAAATTATTAATGCATTTATCTGAAGTTATTGGTGTCAAATACTGGTAAATCAATTTGTACTGAAAAAAAAAAAAAATCAAATGTAGAAATTGTTATCTGGGCTAACTAAGGAGTTGTGTCTTTTCAGATGTCTTTATTCATATGTTTCAAGAACATGTGTTAAAGTGAACATTTTAAGCATATATAAGAAAGATATTAAATAAGGAAAAAGAGAGATAAAAAGTTTAATTATTTCACTTGTTTTTATTATTTAAAAAGCACACATTTTAATCTTTAGCTGAGATTTAAAGCTTAATCTGTGCTAAGAATATGTTAATCCCTAGTCTACTTAATGAGTAATATTAATTATTAATGTATTTGTCTACAATAAATGTTGCCAAAGGTGTGAGTACAGAATATGTGATACTTGTAAATCAGATGATGATGATGATAATAATAATAATAATAATTCAATTCATTTATTTACCGTACAAAACTACAGCATAAAGCCAATTACAGTATTGCACCATAACAAATATATAAATACATAAATGAGTTTAAATGACAAATTATTAATATAATTATGTGCCATATTTCAATAAAAGATAATTAACACATTTAAAAATCTAAAATAAAATTAAATATCAGCATATAAACAATTATTATTAAGACATTAATAGTAACAAATAAATAAAAGGGATAAATATAAAGCACATAACAAAATAAAAAAAACAAAAAACAATTTCATATATATATATAAACAAAATCAAGTTAAACCAATCAAATCTGACATTTAAATTTAATAACATTACAAAATTGATTATAATCTAAATTGAAGTAATTAATATTGCTACAAATCTGATTATATAAAGATGGTAGCCTAAACAAAGGAGAAAATCTAAGAACATTGGAATGATAAGTTTTAATGTAACAAACAGAAGCAGACCGAGTATCATGCACATGAGATCTAATTATAACAGTAAAAATTGTATTAGATAAAAGAACTATTTTATTAACAAGTTTATAAAGATATTTAATATCTCTATATTGTCTTCTAGAAGAAAGATGAACAGTTTTATTTCCCAGAGAAACAAATTTAGAAAACTTATTAGAGACAGATTGTAATAAATTACATCCCTGTTTAGAGCTAGGATTCCAAATGACTGAACAATATTCAATGATGGGAAGAACCAATGATAAAAATAATTTAAATTTTGTATCCCCACTGAAATGATAACCAAACCTTAGAATAGTACCTATAATTTTTAAAGCCTTACCAATAATCATTTCCAAATGAGGAAGAAAGGATCCATTACTAGAAAATATAACTCCCAAATCTTTTTGGGATTCAACAGAAATAATTTTGTGAGAATTAATAAAATAAGAAAAATGCAAAACTTCAGATTTTTTAGAATACGAAACTAAGGAACATTTACTGAAATTAACAGTCATATTATTTAGATCACACCAAGCACTAAAATTATCTATATCATTTTGAAGAAGAGTGCAATCAAACACAGATGTGATTCTTCTAAAGATTTTACAGTCATCTGCATAGCATAAAAGATAAGATTTTAAGCAATCCTTAAGGTCATTCATATAAATGTTAAAAAGCATAGGTGCTAAAATACTACCCTGAGGAACCCCCAAATTACATTTAAAATTAGATGAAATAGTATTATTAAATTTAATGTATGCAGTACGACCATGAAGAAAGGATTGAAACCAATAAACAAGCTTAGTAGAAAAACCCATTTGATATAATTTGTGAAGAAGAATACTGTGGTCTACTTTATCAAAAGTTTTATGATAAATCAAAATAAATAACATCAAGTCTCTGTTGGTCTTCAATTGCATGAGCTATATGATCATAAATTGTTAACAAATTAGTTTCTACAGATCTATTAGGTATAAAACCATGCTGTGAAGAAGAAATGAGTTTACTAACATCTAAAATAATTTTATTATAAACACACCTCTCAAAAATTCTAGCAACGGTATGTAAAACAGAAATAGGTCTATAGTTATTAATACAATCACATGATCCATTCTTAAAAATTGGGACCATTTTGGCACACTTAAGCACATTAGGAAAAACACAAGAGTTAAGTGATAAATTAAAAATAAATGCAAGAGGTACTGCAATAAATTCAGCTAGCCCTTTGTAAATAAATGAAGGAATATTATCATTTCCCAAACTAGAATGAATTTTAAGTCGCTTAATAGCCATAACAACATCATCCTTACAATGAACAGTTGAAGAATTACAAAATAATGCAATATTTGAAGATATTGTATCATGTGATGAATATACATCAGCAAAATGTTTTGAAAAATCATTTGCACTTAAAGTGAAACCATGAGTAGCTTGAACCCTTTTCTTACCCAAACCAGACTTATTAATGAAATCCCAAAATTCTTTAGGGTTAGAAGAAATATTAACCTCAATTTTTCTAATATAATTCTTCAAATCTCTTTTATAAACATGCTTCACCAATCTTCTGAAATTAATAAAATTATTATAAAAAAAGATATTCTGTGTTTTAAAATAAAGTCTACGATGATAAGACTTCCTTTTAATAATAATAATAATAATAATCATCATCATCATCTTTAAAGACCTTTTCCAATTATGCGACTAAAATCAAAATTCCCAAGATTTATCTTCTAGGGCAGTGATGGCAATCAATTTTTTTACTGGTACATGAACTATTTATATATCATAATTTTCTATGCTTTAAATTATTCAATATTTTTTTTCTCATGTGTCATAGCATCAGCCGGGAAGTTAACCGCCAACCCGGGACAACCGCCTGCAAAGCAGCTACCACTGACCTCTCGATCACCAATGTTTGGCAAATTATTCAAATTTTTTTTTTGTTAAAAATCTGTATTAATAAAAATTTACTGTAAACTAAAGGTAAAATAAACATATATAATATTATATTAGAATTCAATTTACAATTGAATTTTGATTAGAAGCAATAATTTACAAAAGTTGAAAAAAATAATAATTATACATATGTAGATAGGAATGATATTTTAAGTCAAATAAAGTGGTACCGGTATACTGTGGTATATAAACCTGTCAAATGATTCCAATAAAACTAAAAAGTAAACTCAGTAAAATATTTTATAACTTTTTGAAGTACATTTTTTTCAAATCTAAAGTAAAAGTAATAAAATAGTTTTCTGTTGTCATCTTTTTTTATCTAAACGTGTTGAAAACCATTCATTTTTTTAACATAATCAAAATACAAAGAAACGAAATGCGTAATCAACGTCATCAAACGATTTTCCTTTTGCTTGAAGTTTTATGATAAAAGTGAAATGTAAGGATAATAATATATTTTAACATATTAAAAATCTTTGATTTATAAAATTATTAAAGCTCATTTAAATTTACTTTTAAATAAATTTGTTACTATTATATTAATTAATATGTCTAGTGAAAATAAAAAAACAAAAATTATCAAGTAGTAGAGAATGTCAAAATTGGTGAACTGATGAGTATGAAATGATTAACAAAGCCACCAAGAGTATGTGTTTTATGTTCCTGAACAGTTGTATTGAGAATAACATAGGTAAAGCAGCATTATGAGACCAATCATAAATCGTTCTGTGAAAAAAGTAAAGGTGAATAAAAAAAATGTATTGCCCAAGCATTTAAAAATACAAATATTCAATCAACATCTATAATGAAATTTATCGCAAATCGTTCAAATATAACTGCTGCTATTTTTTTTTTATGTCAAATGTAATTGCCAAACATGGGAAACCTTTTAATGATGGAGAATATATGAAAGAAGCTTGGATAAAATGTGCACCAGTTCTTTTTAAAGATTTTGAAAACAAAAGAAAAATTATTCAGAGAATAAAAAAAATTACTATTGGTTAGAAATACAATTAAAGAAAGAATCCTGCAAATGAATAACAACATAACTTACCAACAAAAGAGATATAAAATCTAGTTTAAATTCTCTCTGCCTTGATGAAAGTACAGACATAAATAGATCAGCTCGTTTGGGTATTTTTATTCACTATTGCGTTGGGAATAATATCAAAGAATTGATCAGTTTAACCTCATTAGTAACAACAACAAAAATAATAGATATTTGCAATGACGTTTCAAATGTATTACCTGAAAAAGCAATAATAGATGTTGCCAAAATTATATCAATAACTATACATAGTGCTCAAAGTATGACTGGAAAAATGGTTTTCTCAGTTTATTTACCAAACATATTGGACATTCAATTTTGGATTTTCATTGCATTATACATCAGCAGGTTTTATGCATGAAAGGCGAGCTTTAAGCCATTGGATGATGTTATGAATGTTGTGACTAAGTTAGTCAATTTTATATTTACACAAGCTCTAAATATATAAAAATCTTTAAATTTATTGAGTGAGGAGAAGAACTCAGCATACAATGGGTTGCATTTGTACAAAAACATCCAATGGTTATGTTGAGGAAAAGTTCTTCAAAGATTTGTTGAGTGTTTAAATCAAATTAACTCTTTTTATGTAATGAGAAAATCATTGAAAAATATAACGAATTAATGAATGTTGAATGGCTTTCGAAATTAATGTTTATTACTGATGTGTGTTCACATCTAAATGAATTAAATGTGAAAGTGCAAGATTATTGCTATGTCCAGCGGTGACCAGGTTATGGCACAGCTGGAGTGCAAATTTAAAAAAATGACTTTAATATAATCACAAGTGGCACAGCAATTTAAATTATAGATACTCCATAATATTTAAATAGTTATTTAGAACATTTTCTTCTCTCTTCAACATATGAAGTTATACATATATTTTTACAATGGGTTGAAGGCAGTTGATTTATAAGGGACCTGCGACCTGATGCAGTCCCATAATATTAATTAAAGTCCAGAGAATAGTTCTCAGAGAGACCATATTGGCAAGGCTGACAGTAATTGCCAGAGGAAGAATGCTTCTGTTCTTCAAGGGCTTCAACTGGCTATTGATTTTCCCTTCCACTTTCTGGTGAAAATCATGGCTTAAGTTACCCTTTTAATAAATCTAATTGGTTGGAGTCCAAACGGTACCACGTGGTAGTACTCCTGTTATTACATTCCAACCTGCATTTTTGTTTTATAAATATATAATACAAATTCTTATATATTTAATTAATTAAAGTGTTCTTTATTCTGGTAATTCTTATCAGGAATCCAATCGGTATTTTACAATGGCATTTAATTAAATTTGCTAAAGGCTATTTAATATTTAATCAGAGTTGCTGATCCTTAAATCAATTTAGCCTGATTAGTTCATAGCATTTTTATATGTCCATTGTGTTTATACACGCACAAACTTAATTTAACTTTAACATTTTCACATCTTTTCCTGTTTCAATAAAAATATGCGTTTGATCAGATTTTTTTAATATATGCATATTTAGACACCTCTCCCCAGTTCAGAGATCAGAGGGTTTTCATTTTCTGCTGTCTGAATTAAGAGCGTAGTCGCCAAAGTGGTCGGGTTTTTTCCTCTCATGCCTAGGGTGTAGTGGGGTGTTGGATTCTAATGGCTCAAAATTATCAGCATTAGGAGGTTTTACTGAGTTATTCTCAGTCTGTAGTTTTTCCATTTCTGCTTTTGATTTAACTTCGAAAATAAACTTGCTACTATTCTTTTGTATTTGATTAATATGCTTATGAAGTACTTTTCTGTCCGCTATCCGGATGGCAACAACTTGATTGCTCAGATGATGTACTACTTCTCCACTGGTCCACTTTTTATATTGATTATTTTTGGCCCAAACTCAGTCATTAGGTGAAAATTTATTTATGATATCTGTGGGTGGTTTGACATCCTCGGTTTTCACATGATGGTCGTCCTTACTCCAATGATTTGAGAGATGGTATTTGTCCTTGTTTTTTCCAGTATGTAATTTAATTTCCAATTCTCTGAACCATTTGTGGCCAATGAGAGGGTTTATCTTGGTGTGGACTATGTATAAATGTAGTTCCGGTTCTTGGCATTACTTGTCATGATGAAACCTGGATTTGGCCTCTGATGTTAACAGCGTTACCATTTATATCATGAGCTTTTGAGTTTGGCTTTAGTATCTTTGGGGGATGTGTCAAGTTGGCCATGATGGTTTTCCAGTCTGTCAGAGAGATCCACTACCATAGTCTATTTCCATAAGAACAGGTTTTCTAAAGATTTTTTAATGACATTTCAATTTTGTGATCCTGGTCAGATGACATGTTATTTATTAGAGCAAACTTTATTTGAGTAGGTTTGTCTTTAGTAAGGCAATCCTGGTGGTTTTCACTTGTATAATCAATAGATTTCCTTTTTTTCTGCACATTTTCTCTAAATGGCCAATTTTTTTTACAGTTTTTGCATCGTTGATCTTTATAAATATGTTCAGTGGACCTATGTCCTATTTTCCCACAGCAGAAACACTTAATATTGCTTTGAATTTTCTGTGTTGTGTTAACTTGTTGGGGTGCGGTTTCTTCCAAATTATTGACCATGGCTATTTTATAGGGATTGCTATCCACTAATTTGATGGCTACAAATTCTTTTGTTGCTTCCTTGTAATTGATGGCACTGTCTGCCAATAACTGTTGTCTCAAGGCATCATTGGTCATGCCACATAGAAATTGTTCAAGGAGTGCTTCCTCCAGGTATGATTCGTAGATGCAGATCTTGGGCAATTCTCACAGGGCCATATCATATTCTTGAGTACACTCATTCTTTCCTTGATGGCAGTTCCTAAAATGGATGCTGGCAATGGGTCTAGACTCATGAGGTTGAAGTATTCTGCTAATTTCTCTTTGAGCTGCTGAAACATTAGTTCTTCCAATATTTTAGGTTCAACCAGTCTGTTAGCAATCTGAATAACGCCTTTTCCCATGTAGCACAATAACATTGCAGTTTTAATTTTGTCATCTTTTATTCTATTAATAACCAGGAGTTTCTCAATTTGTTGGACAAAGAGGGGCCCCTGCAATGTCAAATTTCGATATTGCCAGCTGCATTACAGTATATATATCTAATCACTTTAATTTTTTCTTGTTTACGAAGAAGGAATAGTTCGCTTATACACGTTAATTAAACTTGAATTTTTTCTTCTGCCCGTTATGCAATCTGATGGGATTTCGACTGTCGGGTTCATTCATAATGACTGTGCCAGTTGCTATGTCCAGCGGTGACCAGGTTACAGCACAGCTGGATTGCATATTAAAAAGAGACTTTAATATAATCACAGGCGGCATGACAATTTAAATTATAGATACTCCATAATATTTAAATAGTTATTTAGAAATTTTCTTCTCTCTTCAACATACGAAGTTATACATATATTTTTACAACAGGTTGAAGGCAGTTGATTTATAAGGGTCATGTGACTTGATACTGCGGTCCCGGAATATTAAAGTCTGGAGAATAGTTCTCGGAGGCCAGATTTGCAAGGCTGACAGTAATTGCCAGAGGAAGAACGCTTCTGTTCTTCAAGGGCTTCAACTAGCTAATGATTTTCCCTTTCACTTTCTGGTGAAGATCACGGTTCGAGTTACCCTTTTAATAAATCTAATTGGTTGGAGTCGAAACAGTGCCATGTGGTAGTACCCCTGTTATTACATTCCAACCTGCATTTTTGTTTTATAAATATATAATACAAATTCTTATATATTTAATTAATTAAAGTTTTCTTTATTCTGGTAATTCTTATCAGGAATCCAATCGGTATTTTACAATGGCATTTAGTTAAATTTGCAAAGGGTTATTTAATGTTTAATCGGAGCTGCTGATCCTTAAATCAATTTAGCCTAATTAGTTCATAGCATTTTTATATGCCCATTGCATTTATACATGCACACACTTAATTTAGCTTTAACATTTTCACATCTTTTCTTGTTTCAATAAAAATATGTGTTTGATCAGATTTTTTTAAAATACGCGTATTAGCAATTATAATAAGACAATTGTTGTTGTGTTTGATTTGATCAAAGCATTTGAAGTTAAATGTTATTTTTTACACCTTCAAATATTTTCTAAATATAAAAAGTTCTTGACTGATTTAAAATCTCATGAGAAGCCGGATCAAGTAAAATTGACGCAAGAGTTTTGTGCTGTTATTCAATCAATAATTGGTGAATTTTCTCTAAGATTTACATATTTTAGACAATTTTCAGAATTATTTTACACCCAGACATAATATTAATGGATAGTCTCAAGTTAGAAATTTTTGAGTGGCTTAATTAGGAAAATATGGAAATGCAATCAGTCGAGTTTCAATCCAGTTCTATATGGAAACAGAAATTTATTGATTTGAGGAATGAGTTAGAAACAATGGAAATTGATCGATTATTGGGCATATGTAAATAGAGTGCTGAAGAGGAACTATTGACTGCATGGAATGATATTCCTGAAACTGTAATGTCTTCGCCCCCTAAGTTTTTCAGAGGGGTAGAAAAGAACATACTATCCGATAGATAACATAAACAAGGACAAGAATTATAATTAAATATCTGGAACTCGGCTGAAACAACTCTTAAAACAGTTGTGCCGCAAAATGCTGTAACAGCTTGATACGTATCCAACTACTTCTGTTAAACAAAACTGTAACAAGTGCGCAATGTTTTCCTCTCGCAGTTTTTCTATCCCCCTGACTTCTTTTGTTTAAGTCTTATCTGCTACATCTCTCTGAAATCTTAATCGCAAGTTTTCCAACTCCATTTTGATTGTTCTTAACTTTAATTAGCTTGTTTTCAATTATAATTATTTCCATTATAATTATTGAACTTTAATTAGTTATTTTTATTTCAATTAAAAATAAATCCCCACAGCTTGTTTTTAATTATAATTATTTCCATTATAATTATTTAACTTTCATTAGTTATTTTTATTAAAATAAATCCCCACAGCTTGTTTTCAATTATAATTATTTCCATTATAATTTAACTTTAATCAGTTATTTTTACTTTCAATTAAAATAAGGGAAAACTTCTGGAGAAAAATTGTTTCTTGTAAACTCGCTATTTATTTCTCAACAACAAATACAACAGAAACATTTAATTGTTTAAAAAAATTAGCGACTGCTAAATTATCAATTTTCTCCTCTACATATACATGTGAATCATTGTTTTCAGAAATGAATTTAATTAAAAAGACAGTTCGAAAAATATAATTACAGATGAATTTAGTTCAACATGTACATTATTAAAAGTGACAAAATATGAACCAGATATAAAACATTTGGCATCCAATGTGCAACAGCAAAAATCTCATTAAATAATATCTATTTATGCTGATTTTATATGTTTATTTCCAAAATTTTGTTTTAATTACTATTAATTTTTTACTATTACATTTTATTCAACTTGTGGTCTTCTAAATAAATATCGTTCACTTGTATTTAGCTTATTTACAAATTTTGTTTAATTATTACTGTTATTATTATTATTATATTGTTTTATAAACTTTAAAAAAAAAACTGCAATAATTAAGTTGTTTATATTTTGATTTCTCAATCATTCAATAAATATTTTTTGGAAATTTTTGGCACGCACACGAAAAAAAGGTTCGCCACCACTGTCTTAGGGTATCAAAAGCCAATCTTTAAAACAATTCATAGGCTTCACTTTAGTGATTGTAGACATATTTTTTCATGAGATTTGCTTAGAAATTGCAGATGAAGACAAGATTCCGCACATGCACACACAAAAGCTAAATGTTTTCAAATACTTTATACATACAGAATGTTTTAAAATTGTGTATATACACTATACCGTAATAATTCATATCTGCAGAATAAATGTATTGTCTATTTTATGGACACAAAGTTTTGTTAGAAAATAAATAGTCTAAAGATTTACGACTATTTGATTTTCAAATAGTATATAAAATGTGTAAATAAATATTTATTTATTTTGTCGTGGCAGATTTGAAAGGTGTATTGTTTTATTAATAATTTTACAATTATATTTTAATATAGTTCTTTTATTTTTTTTCTATCCTGCTGTCTACAAGCCCTCTAGTGTATTTTTTACTAGTCTTTCAGCTTTAAAAAAAAAAAAACCCTCGTAAATCAAATAGAATAAACAAAGCTTTCGCTAAAATCAATAGAAAACGCTGGTTTATGGCGGCGCCCCACTTTACAGCGAAGCTCTGACCTTACGAAAAGCAAGTAGTATAATTGAACCTTTAGAAAGTTTATTTAGAACGTATACAATAACATTACCGTCATAGGGAAGTTTGTCTAAGTTTTTCTTTCAGATTTTGAGAATTTAATGAACTATAGTTAATTAAGAAAACCAAGCAAGTATGAGAGATCTAACTTTATCTTAGCTGTATTTATATTTTTAAGTAATGTAAGATTTATAGCAATACTTTAATTATTTCCAGTCACTCTTTTCTACTGCTATTTTTTCTTTTATAAAGAAGTTAACTGTAAAGGTTGGATTATTTTTCATTAGCAAAGTTTTTACCTACAGTAAGTAAACTTTCCCAATAACATTCTAATAGGTCAATTTCTCACTTTCAGGATTACACTTTTAAACAATACTTTAGTCGCGTGCACTTTTAACCAGGCCGAACACTTCATTTCAACAGTTTTTTTCCTTAACGAAAATCTTTTGTGAGCGACAACAAGGTGGGAATGCTTAGACCCAAGTATGACACGTGCAAAGTTGAGTTAAAAAAAAAAAAATCAACTTTTAGAGCAAAATAATGAATTATTTTTTGTCGGAGAAATCAGAGATAAACATCTCACTACTGCAGTGCGAACCAACTTATATTCTTAGGTTCGCGCTAGGAGGATTCTACAGTTTAAGTGCCATCATTAATCAATCGGCCTGCAACGTATTGTTTACGCCCAAGCGGAACTATCTGTCCTTGTTTTTTAACGTCGCTTAAGGAAATTTCATTATTTACTTATCTGATTGTTCGCCATGAATGTAACAATTAAAAGTTTCAATAGGACGAAGGTAGACTTTTTTAAATTTCTATTTTGTTTGTCACGTTTTTATCCTTTAGGACATAAATTTTTCGGTTGTTCTGAACGTACAATGCGTTGTAATAAGCGTGACCCGCCGGGATTTACGACATAAGAAAAAGTTTGTAGGCTGTATCGTAAATATTGCCCCCCCCCCCCTCCAATTTATTTTAATTTATTGTTTTTAAATATAAGCATAGTATATATACTTTAAAGTAGATGTAATCAGAAGGATTTGAACCCAGACTTTCAATCATCCCTTTAGTCAAATCGTTTCTATTTTCTTTTTCACAAGTATGTGGTCGTGTGTATCGGTTGTATAGTATGAAGCGGATGACTAAAAGGAGCTGAAAGTCTGGGTTCAAATCCCCTCTAATTTAGTGTTTTTATAACCGAAATAAAATTATACTTAAGTACCTATAATTGGTGTACATGTATAAAAACACGTCAGCGCAACAATTGCATAGATATTTGTCCTACAGAACAGACAACCTGACAGTGATCAATTAAACTCTGGACTCGGATTGAATTCCACTGGACTCATTCTCTCCGAATTGAATTCTGTGTAGCAAAAGTAGTTATTTTCTGTTAAATCAGCCAATTTTTTTAATATACAATATATATATATTTCAGATTACAAACAGGTTTAATATTTGTTTTCCAGATAGTTGCCACATGATCAACCAATTAAACTATCAATATTGGTCTGAAAATGGGTATCTAGCTATTTTAGTTAGATGGGAACGATCGAGCAAATCTTTAACTGCAATGAGTAACTAACTTGGCATGGAATGTTTCAACACTTCGCAAACGACAAAATATATAAATAATATTAGTTCGAGATGAGTTTGTAATGATTACACAAACCAATATAAGAACCACATATAGAACACACCAGGCTATTAATTTGCTATTTTATGACCCTGCCCTTTAACATCTTCTGAAGCAATTTTTTTTCTTCTGAAATAATTATAGCTATCAATGTCTTCTATTTTCTGCCACATCTTTTTCTTTAGAATGTTATTGAGATAATGTTTACAACATATAAATGAAGTCTGTCTCACGAAAATTATACTCCACTTTACAATTTAACATTTGTAAAGAAAGTTTTTTATTATTTATTTATTTCACATGTTTAGATCAAAGAAGGGATGATTGTACATTACACCATATCACATTCAGCCAATTGAAAAGCACAATGATTGGTTTTTTTTTTATGTTTTAGGAGAGAATCCTTAGCTATAAAATGTTTTTAATGCATTTGTGTTGAAATGTTAGCTCCAAGTATCACTTCCATAAAAATTGAAGTAATTTATTTTCTATAATGAAATGTCTTATCTGTTAAGTTGTTCAAAGCAGCAGCAAGTATTGGAGTCTGAGTTGTATCTCAAATTAAAACAAGCAAAACTCTCCATACAGTAGTGCCACTCAGTGCAAGTTAGAGTAATCAATGGATGCCAGGCCTATCTAGTGCCTACTCATCCAATATCTCCAAACTAGTTTATAGCTCGTGGCTTTCATCTTACTGCACCTAGATGTTAGGATCCATGTGATGTTTAGTGGTTTTGTACCTCAAATCTAAGTACAATTTCCTCTTTATAAAACTGCCCAAGTACTCAAATTGGGAACATTTTCAAATTGATAATCAGCCAAGTTAATAAGGATTTTCCCTCATTATTGGCTTTTAAAGAAGTTGAGTTTTTTATTCAGAGGAAAAATTCGATTATGTAATCGATTGGTAAAAGTATTATAAAATAATTTTTGGTTAGTTGCCTGGAAGGTCATGTGATGCTACAGTATGCAAATAGCAAGTTGAGCATAATAATTTCATTAACTAAGAGTTGATAAAAAAAAAACATTGCTTCCAAGGCCATCTTTTTAACAAATGCCTTACAGGTCAAGATGAAAATAAATCATTTTCAGTGTCATACTTTCACCAAGGGCTGCATGCTTTTATCATTTATTTTGTTTTTAAAATTCTCACAACTATTTTCTAACGATAATCTATTATTTTTGTTATTCTATTTTTTCTCCTCTCATTCTCTACAGACTTTTTAAAATGTCTGCTGATTTTTCTCTTTGTTCATTTTTATATATTTTTTAATATCTAAGCTTTTATTACTATTATTAAATGTGATATGTTGGACTATTTCCATCATCTATGAGTGAATGTTGAATGTATAGAAAATTTTAAACTTTCCAAATACAACTTGTTAGTAATAACACATAAATAGACAATACAGGTTATTAATTACACAACGTTTTGAGTAGTATTATTCTCCACTCTTCTTCAGGTGTTACTGGCCTATATGCACAGTGAAAGTATTCGCATAGAAGTTGAACTCACACCTTTAGATTCTTGAGTATCGAATTTAAGGCAAATGCTCTACCAACTGAGCTATTCTGTCAAAGGCAACATATAGTAGAAATTTGATATTTTTATATATGATGGTTGGTTCAAAATATCCTGAGTCCTTCAATTTTTTTTCAAGAGCAAGGCTAATTAGTTTTTTTATATATTTTTTTATAATTATTGTTTAATGTTTTCCTAAGAGCGAGATTAATTAGAGGCTTCCATACATTGTGTATTGCCACACTAGGTTGACTTATAGGATTATTTACCATTGTCATATGAGCAGCTTCCTTGAATTTTCTTCAATGCATTTTTTCTTCTTTATCAGATATCTTTGTATTTTCCCAATTAAACATATAATCATTAGTACATACATAATCTGCTATGGTAGACACGTCGGTTTTTTTCTCTTTTAATAATTAGTTTGTGTTCTTTCAATTGCTGTTCAACAGGGCAACAGGTCTCATTAATATATTTCCGTCCACATTCACATGATATTTCATAAATGCAGCTTTTGTTCTTCAGCATTTCCAGTTTAGGCTTAGCAAAAGTAAGGTTATGCAATTACAGTCATTCTAGCACATTAACAACATATCTTCTTCAATTAAACTTCACAATGGAATCAGAATAAGAACAAAAATTGGCATTCTTGGATGTTCTTGTGACATGACTGCCTAAGGGTAAAGTAAAAACAACACCAACACACCCTGGCAAGTACTTGGCATATATATCCAATCATATGACAAGCACTAAACATGGAATTGTACTATCACTATGGAACAGAGCAAAGGAAGTTTGTTCAGAAACTAATGATTTAGAAAAAGAAAAGATTCACATAGAACAAACACTTATGAAGAATAGTTATCCATGAGCGGTCATCGAGAAAACATTTAATAGATAACACAAAGAGACACCAAAAAAGAAAACAATTATTGGTACTATAGTGTATCCATACATACCAGGAATGACAGATAAATTAAAGAAAATCTAAAGTCAATATAACATTAGAACAGCTTTCTAAAGCCATACCACACTTCAACGAATTTTTATTTCTGTTAAGCCTAAACTGGAAATGCTGAAGAACAAAAATTGCATCTATGAAATACCATGTGAATGTGGAAGGAAATATATTGGTGAGACCTGTCATCCTGTTGAACAGCAATTGAAAGAACACAAACTAATGGCTAAAAGAGAAAAAACAGATATGTCTACTGTAGCAGATCATGTATGTACTAATGACCATATGTTTAATTGGGAAAATGCAAAGATATTGGATAAAGAGGAAAAATGCATAGAAAAAAATTCAAGAAAGCTGGTCATATGACAATGATAAATAATTCTATAAGTCAACCCAGTGTGGCAATACACATTGTATGGAAGCCTCTAATTAATCTTGCTCTTAGGAAAAATATTAAACAATAATAATAATAATAATAAAATAAAACTAATTAGTCTTGCTATTGAAAAAAATAATTGAAGGACTCAGGATTTGAACCAACTCTTATATACAAACATATCAAATTTCTTCTATATGTTGCCTTTGACAGAATAGATCAGTTGGTGAGAGCATTTGTTTTGAATTCAATATTCAAGAATCTAAAGGTGTGAGTTCAACTTCTAAGTGAATATTGTCACTGTGCATATAGGCCAGCAACACCTGAAGAAAAGTGGAGAATAATACTACATGGAATGTTAGGTAATTACTAACCTATTGTTTATTTGTGTGTTATTACTAACAAATTGTATTTGGAAAGTTTAAAATTTTCTATACATCCAACATTCACTCATAGAAGATGGAAATAGTCCAAGATATCATATCTAATAATATACCACCATCACAAACCTTCAGACAAATATTTATTATTATTACAATTTAAGTTTTTTAAATTTATTTTTAAAACTCTTCTCTAAATGTACATCTTTCAAAATTTCAACTTGTGGGTCTATTTTCAGGTTATCCAAGTTTCTATTTTATTTAAAACACTTCAAATAAACATTTTATCAATCTCTGCATTAGTTCTAATTTCACAACTTCATAAACTTATAAAGCATATTTGTGTAGTGTAATTTTCACAACACCACTCACTTAAGATAGGGACTGGTTTCTATCCACTTTTAACACTTTGTGGAAAGGTGTAATCATAAACATATGACCAAAGACATGTAAAAAAGATGTGATCCCCAAGATACACATTTCATGCTGATACAGCACCCTATTAGTTGGCCCATCTTGGAGACCATACATCTTTTCCACATCTTTGGTAATATGTTTATGATTACAGTCCTCAACAAGCAGTTAAAAACAGATAGAAACCAGTCACTATTTTGCATGAAAGTGGTATTGTGAAAATTACACTACAGAAATATTATTCATTAGTGGATAATTTCTAGTCTAATGAATACGCAATAAAAATTAATACATTTAAACTAGTCTCATCAACATATTCAGAACAATTCCATGGTAGCTCAACTGCTTCATAAATAGAATTTATCAGCCACTGATTTTTGTAAATATGGGCAAATACAAATCCACATCATTAACACCTGTGTGATTTATCAATAGAGTGACAAAATTGAAGTACACCTGGGTCTCGTTTTACGTGATAGATAGGTTCCTCAGAAAACATGCGCAAAAGAAATCGCACAAAAATAGACGTAGCTTACCTTGAAAAAGGGGGGATACGGACTGTGATTTTTCAAAAATAGCATAAAAGCAAAGCACCAATGTAAAATTACTTTAAAATTCGTGCAAAAAATATAAGGAAATAAAATATGACTAATAAAGAATTTCAAATTTGAAAAAAATTGATACAAGACAAACTTTTTTTAACTATAATATTTAATTTTATTCAAAACAATATATTTTTATGCATAATTTACATTTTTTTATACACGTTTTAATTATTATTGCTATTTGCTGATAAACAGGTTCGTTTGCAAACTGGTAAAAAAATCAGATTCTTCACAAGAGGAAATACAACTAGCGCCAACTTCACTCTCATGTTGTGTTAATGGTTTTCTGGTGACAACGTAATTAGTAATTAATCTAACAACTAAAAATTATATTCTTATTTTTGTCTTTAATTTTTTAATTTTCAATTTTAATTGTGCCCACTGCTATTACTCACCTTTTAAAAATAAACTTGCGGACACTAAATGATTAATAATTGATTATGTTCTTTTTTAAAAAGCAAAAACAGAATGTGATTTAAAATGCAAAATTAACACGCACAATGTTTGAACAAATTTACATTATAATCTTGTAAAATTTAATGTGGGTATACTGTAACGGGCTGGAGGATTACATAAGAGATAGGGGGAACGCATCTTACTATGGTCGGACTTTGGGTCTTCAGATAGGATGCAAGTGATTATGCGATGAAATACATAACCTATGATTGTACCTACTTCCAATAGACTAGCTCTACTTATTTTTATTAACCTAGATACAATTTGGGTCAGTTCATCCAATTCTCACCCCTTTCTAGCCACGTTATACCACAGTATTCAAACTCAGTGAGTAATTGTCTGAGCTCTCTTATCAGGGAAGGAGATCACACTAATAGTAGTTATTGCACTTCTATATAAGTGATAATTAATTACCAAAAATCAATTAAGCATAAGATATATAAAAAAAAAATGTATGTGCAGTATAAGTATATATGTATAAAAAGCTATAATAAATGACTTAAATATGTATGTGTATTTCCTCTATCATAGTAATAATATTAATAGGTGTAAAACTAAATAAGATTATAATGTTTATAATGGGTATGTGCATAATGAAGAACTATAAAGCTGGTGATGGATATTGAAATAATGATGAGTTAGAGACCAGATTAAAATAACAAATTATATAAACATTTATTGATTGACAAATAAAAAAAAATATGCAATATAAATAACACTTAAATCTGATATATATAATTTATTTTGTCAGGATGAAATTCTACCATATCGATAACTATAATGATATTAATAAAATAAAACCCTTGCCATAAACCCAATGGTAGAAGTTCATGTACTTGACTAATTATTTACAACAACGAATATGGAAAATTCTAATATGTATATGTGATTGCGAATTTAGCTGACTAATTTAAAATGTGTATACAAACATAACAACAATAAAAAGACCTCTGTTTTCTAGATACCTCAATTGTTATAAATCATTGATTTATAAAAGCAATACAAAAGTAAGCGTAATTAATAATAGAAAAAAAATATATCATTGTGTTTTGCTTACTATAAGATAATATTAAAATTTCTTACCTCCTAATTTTGTCAAAAGTCAGTCAGATGGGGTGGTCAAAACTATTATTTTTTTTTATACAATTAGAGATGATGAAAATATATGTATATAAATCTAATTCCCCCCCCCCCCCCCTTATTACTCTCATACAGAGTAACTCCAAAATTATACATATTAGCTTCCATTTGTAGAAACGAAAATAATACATAAAATTTACAATAGACAAAATAATAAAATAAAAATTACAATTCTTATCCCATTATGTTAATTAAAGTTCGATAAGTCTTCTGGAAATTGTTCATTTATTAAATAACTTCCTAGGAATGGAGATGAAGTTTTGCTCCCACGAAGAATAGAAGTTTCTTGTCTGAGCCAAAAAATAATAATGTTCTCCAATTATCCTGTCTTGGATTTGTTTAGGCATTTTATTTAAAGCAAAGATGGTTTTTAAGTTTCTCCTAAATGGGCAGGTAAAATTTTTAAACTTCCATGGCTTTATCGATGATGTATTATTACCCCATGGTAAAAACTTTTCAGCAAGCAATCATGATATAAAAATAATATATATTTATTGATTCATTTGCTGCTCAAGATTTCAATGACGATATTATTATTTATCAAAACAATTATTTATTGAATATTACTGCAATGCTTAAATTTAGCTAAAATTTATCTAATCAGCAAGTAATTTAAAACTTCTTACTTTCAAATCATTTCTTTCCCTTCAAATGATTGCTTTAAAATTTCAGCTTTTGATCACTTTGATTAATATTTTAAAAAAAATATTTATATATTTGAATTCGAATATTCAGATCCATTTTGTATTCGAAAACTATTTTTTTAAACAGAAAAAAATAATAATGTTCTCTCTTAAAAAAAAAAAACAGAAGACAATTATAACAATTAATCCTGCATTTTCGGTCGCGTGAAGTTATTTTAAACATTTTAACCTTGACATTTCCTATTGTTTAAATGACTTAATATAAATAAATGGGATTATAACTAAAAATAATAATTTATAAATATTTTAAATTTCATTTCTACAAATCTCATCTCCACAAATGGTGCCATGTTTTTAGGTTTAGGTTTTAATTCAGTCATTGTTTTTATTTTTATTTTTTAAGTTTATGTGTAAGTTTCTATTTTATTTTTATAGTCATCCCCAATTATTAACATATAATACCCTTTTATTCCAGTGTTAATATACCTATCTGTTTCTCCCTAGTAATTTAATGGCTTTTATTACCTCCTTAAAAATAAAAAGATGTTTATACACATGTATATGTTGGAAAGAAAAAAAAAATGTTAAAGTCAATTTGCTTAGCAACTTATTGGTTAAGCTAATATATTACAAGGCTCCAATTGGTAGAGTGTCTTAAATAACTGGATGGTGTGGCAGTTTGTAGCTCATCACTACAAACCTCTCTTTCTACAGGGTTAAAATTCTAACTTATGGATAGAATTTTATCACTAACATATAAGTATGTGTTCGTTTAATGCTGGATTAAGTTAGGTTTCAATGAAGGTTTTTTTTTTTTTTTTAAAAATGTACTCCAATGTTGCTTAAATTTATCAGCTAGTCTTTCAAAATTATTTAACACTTTCTTTGTACAGATAAATCATATATCATTTAAAGTGGGATTTGAACTTAGGGTTTTTTTTTCTTTTCTCTCTATTGACGGTTATGTGGACCAAACAATTAACCGGTAATGTGTCTCTATTTAGACGGCACATAAATTTATTTGTTAGCCTTCATCCTGCTCCTTTTTTGAGTCTCACTGGATTTTTTTAAGGTCTAACCAAATATTAGAGCATCCATTACACTGTATGGATTGACTCTTCTATCTCGGTTAATGTCAAGACAACCCAATGCTTTTAAAGCATTAACCTGGGTATATCCTCATCTACAAAAAAAATACATAATTATAATATCCCTAGTTATATATATATATATTTTAAAATCACCTAGATATAAATATAGATATTTTCCCTGATATTGATTTTATCTTTTACTATGCTTTAACTATCACTTCTAACTATTACTCCAGCTGGGTTGTGCATTCTATAAAGCAACTGTATGTTCACATGGAGATTCCAAGATATGGTTTTAAGATACGGGCATTATATGTTCCACGTACCTCTCCTCCAATATCAATCCAATATGCACTATGACCAGATTGTTTTATTATTGTAAATGGTCCTTCATATTGATTAAAAAACTTATGGTACATATTATCTTGCGGTTTACTTACATGTGGAGTTTTTATCAAGACTTTATCCCCTACTTTAAAATTATGATAAACCTTTCCATTTTTATTTCTTAAGTTAGCCATTTTCTTGAGTCTTCCATATGCTTGTAATCTTTCCTGTTCCACATTTATTTCTGTGGGATATACTGGGGGTTGATATGCCGTGAATAAAATAGGTGTGAGTTGGTGTAAATGTAGTCTAATGGGCGCGAATCCTGTTGATTCATTTATGCTCCAGTTAATATAATTGACTACACACTTTGTTTGCTTTACCCATTCCTTATGCTCATTTCCCAAATAGGTCCTGAACAAACGTCCGAGCTCCCGCATTACACGTTCGCAAGGGTTCGACTGTGGGTTCCTAATGGATGTAAGCACATGTTTGATCTGCGATTTTTCCACCCATTTTTTCCATTCCTTGATAGAAAAGGGGTGCCATGATCTGTTAAGATGGTCCCAGGCTTCCCTATCAATAGAAATTGGAGGGTGTCTAATACCTTGATCGTATGTCTGGTATTAGCTTGGGGTATTGGGTAAGCAGACACATACTTAGAAAAGAGATCATAGGTGACTAACAAGTATTTTTGCTTGTTGAATGGGGGTAATGGCCCATAATAGTCTATCACTAGGATCTCGTTCGGTCTTTCTGGTATGATTGATCTTAATGAACTGCTGTATTTTTGGTTTACTGGCTTAGCTTTTAAACAATTCAGACAGTCCCGAAGTACGCTGAGGACATCATGATACATTTTTGGCCAGTAAAACCAATTTTTAATAGTATGCTCAGTTTTATGAGCACCAAAATGTCCATATAAATTATGTATATGTCTTATGAGTGGGATTCGTATAGATTTAGGTATTACTACCCTCCACTCATCCATATGTGAATTTATATTATATAATAAGACCTGCTTTTCTATCTTATATGATGTGAGATCTTTCGGCACATGCAGACCTTTCTCCCCCTTTAAAGCTTTAATTATGGGGTTTAGGTCAGTATCTTTTGACTGTATGTCTTGTAAGTTTTCTAAATCGTTCTCTACATTTTTATCACTAATTAGATCGATGTTAGTAATGTAGGCATTATCTACTGACAGATTATATTGTTCTGACCTACATGGGTTTCGACTGAGCACATCTGCTACAACATTCTCGGATCCTTTACAATACTGGACGGTGTAATTGAATTCCTGCAATAACAAGCTCCACCGGATTAAACGACTGTTAGTCAAGTAGCTGTGATTCAGGAATTCAAGGCTTTTGTGATCAGTGACTACTATCACCTCTGATCCAAGAAGCATTTGTCGAAACTTTTGGAAGGCCCATACTATTGCTAGTGCTTCCTTCTCGACTGTATAATTTAATTCTGGACCTTTCAAGAGGCGGCTGATGAAATAGAGGACACCAGATTGACCATCCTCCTGGATCTGGGATAATGTTACCCCTAATCCAAAACCACTGCTGTCCGTTTGAACAATAAATGGTTTGTTAAAATCAGAGAAGGCTAAGATGATTTGCTCTAAGAACCCTGCTTTAATCTTTGCAAACGCCTCATCTTGTTCACTAGTCCAGTTCCACCTTTCATCCTTTCTAATGAGTTTTAGTAATGGTTCCATGTGGTCAGAGAACTTTTGATAAAAACGATTATAGAAATTACATAATCCCAAGAATGATCTAATTTTTTTTTTATTACTGGGCTTTGGAAAGTTCTGTATGGCACTGATCTTGTCTGGATGTGGTCTTATCCTATTGCAACTAATGATGTGACCCAAAAAGACTACCTCATTACAAACTAAAGTACTCTTCTTGAAGTTGACCTTTATCCCTTTTTTTAAACACTCTTTAAAGAATAGAGTTAGGTGTTGAAGGTGTTCCTCAACTGTAGTAGATGCGATTATTATATCATACACATAAATGATTGCGATCTGTTTAACCTCAGGTGATAGGGTTTTGTCCAGGCACTTTATTAGGCCAGAACCACTATTTATCAATCCAAAGGGCATCCTAGTAAACTGATAGGTGAAACCCTCGTATCGGAAGGCAGTATATTGGCGATCATCAGGATGGAGTTCGATTTGCCAATGACTGGAGGTTAAATCAAAGGTAGAGAATACCTTATTTCCAAATTTCACGAATAATTCGTGGATGGGCGGTGGAATGTTCCTATCAGGAACTGTAATTTTGTTTAGTTGACGAGCATCCAAACAAAATCTCATCGACCCATCTTTCTTCTTCACAGTTACAATTGGATTACAATAAGGTGAAGAACATTTGGAAATAATTCCCCAATCTAGCATCTTATTGATTTGCTTAGTTATCTCTTCACGATACTGATATGGAATAGGATACGATCTGGATTGGAATGGTTGGTCATGAATGAGTCTTATTCGTTGCTGGAAACCCTCTATTATCCCTGGTATTTCTGAAAAAATTGGGCTAAACTGATTTATGACTGATCGCAATTCCATCGTACTATTGCTTCCAATCAAGTTGGATTGTGCAATTTTTTGTTCCATGAGTGCTTCTGGAATGGTAGATATTATGCAGTCAACTTCAGGTAGGTCATATCTTGGAAGCAATGTCATCTCCAAGATCTCATCACTTACCCTAACTGTCTTATCAGAGAAATCAATAAAACAATGGTTTTTATGCAGGAAATCTGCCCCTAAGATGACATCATGTATTAAGCCATTCAGTATTAAAAACACATGATAGAGAACTGTTTGGCCAATGTTCAATTGAACCCAGATTTGTTTTTGTGCTAGCTTAGCCTTTCTATTGTTTGCCATGGTGACTTGTACTGATTTCAGTGGTAGGGTCTTAATGTTTGGATTTTTAATCAGAACCTTATGATAGAAATTGTCTGATATAACTGAAATTTGGCTACCTGAGTCTAATAAGGCTTTTACTAGCAAACCCTCAAACAAAATCTCTATCATGGGGCAGCTTTGCAAAGCAAAATTGGTTGCTTTGACATCCCATGAGCACATTAGATTAGTGATTTCTCCTATTATGGTTTGACTAGTGTTCCTCATTGCATTTTCGGTTTCTTGAGGTGAGGAACATGGCCTCAAGTACCATTCTAGTTTGGTTTTGGCAAGATAGTAAGTACATGGTTACTGCACCCTGGCTTTGGATTATTCCCTGGGCTATTATGGGGGTTTGTTTTGTTTTTCCCACTATTAACTTGGGTTCTATCAGGAGTCCATATGTAAGGAGAGGATTTCATTGATTTTCCCTTCTAATGATACGGGTCATTATTATTTTTTCTTTTTTTGTAATAAATGGTATTGATGGCCATTTCTTCTTTTCATTTTTCAGGTGTCCTATTTGAAACATTAAATGAATTTAAGTCAATGCTATTTAACAATTCAGCTACTTGCTCAATGTTTCTAGCATTGGTGAATAATAGTGCTTGCTCAATTTTTAAGGGCAAATTTCTTTTGATAATTCTTATCATGTCACCTTCAC
Source organism: Epiperipatus broadwayi (assembly GCA_028023455.1). Taxonomy (NCBI): domain Eukaryota; kingdom Metazoa; phylum Onychophora; class Udeonychophora; order Euonychophora; family Peripatidae; genus Epiperipatus; species Epiperipatus broadwayi. Next base: position 488,034 of record JAQFVV010000458.1, read on the forward strand.
TCAGGTGGTAAGTATTTAAGGTTCTAAGTTTTGTTACTTGGCGGCGGAAAAATTTGGTAAATGTTTCTCCTGGTGTTTGCCGATATTTTTCTTAAAAAGCGCTTCTTGTTTATCTCTGTTCCAGAAATTTTTGACCAAAAGATTTTGATAGCCATCAAATGTGGGTGGAGTTTGGAACAATGATTCCCACCACATTAGTGTGTCGCCTTGTAAATGGCTATAAGCAATAATAAGTTTCTCTGCCTCAGACAAATTGTGATTAACCGAGAAGTATAAATTAAGGCTTCTAAGGTGTTCCATAGGGGCCTCATTAACTAAACCTTTAAAGTTTTTCAACTTCACAAACTGATTAATTGCACTAATTTGAGCTGTGCGGTTATTCACATTAGTCATGTCCATCGAGCTAATTGGCTGATTAGGTACTTGTGTATTTTGATTTAACTGGCAGTTATTCGGTACTATTACCTCTAAGTTAAAATTATAAGGAGAAGCTTCTATCTCCAGTGGTATTTGACGTGACCAAGTAGGTCCCAAATAGAGGTCGTCATCCTTGCTACTGTCTTTGATAACTACTTCTAAATCATTTCCCAACTTATCTTCATTCTCATACTTGGTTTGTGCTGATCTATCAATTTCAGTAGACTGCATTCCCATTCTATAAATGAGTCTCAATTGCTTCAAATCTTTGATTAGTGGCTTTGTCTATATGGTCCACTTGGTCCTGAATTCCTTTTATGCCTTCAATTACTGATCCTAATTTTACATCATTTGGAAGAGTCTCCATTTCACCAGAAGATATCTTTTCTTCCAAATGCTTTACATTTTGACTCATGACTTCAAAAGATTTGTTATTCCCTTTCACTTCATTATTTAATCGGGAGTGCAATTGCTCAATTTTGGTGTTAATGATATCAAATTCTTCTTGAATTTTGTTTTGATGTCTATCCTGTTCAGCAGATACTTCTTCCTTAAAATGTACATGATTTTGTTGTACTTCTTCATATTTAGTATCTAGTTGGCTGGTGATAGTGTGCTTGAATTCTTCCAATCTCTGTTGACACTTTACATCCTTCTCATCTATCTCTTTCCTCATTTCAAACATAGCCTGTTTCAATTCTTTATTATCTTCTTGGACACTATTTAAACCAAGAGATAATTGTTCCATATCTGCAGATAGTTTACTTTCAAATTCCTTCATTTTTATATCCATATTAATGTTTAAATTACTGAAATTGGTTGTCATTTCTTCTCGTAAACTACTGCTATTGCTATCTATCTTTGCTTCTAAACTACTACTATTGCTGTCTATCTTTACTTCTAAACTACTACTATTGCTGTTTATTTTAGCCATTTCTTCCCTTAAACTATTGTTCATTTCTCTCATGTCTGCCATTTCTTCCTTTAAACTACTGTTATTAGTTGCCATTTCTTCTTTTAAACTACTCATTTTATTATTGATTTCCATGATCATTTGGTCTTTCATCATTTGGAGCATTTGCACAATAGCTGTCTGCTCACCTAAAGTCGGTGCTATCTCAGCTTGAGGTGGTAGTCTGATTTCATTAATAGGAGTCTCTTGAATTTGACAAACCAACTGGTTCTCTTCTTGCACCTGTGAGAAGTGTTCAGTTTCATTTAGAGACCCCCCAGATGCTTGGCTACACAAAGCTTCTTTTACAACAACAGTGGTACTCATTTCTGTTTCACTATCACTATTACTATCTGATTCTGGTAAATGCTTAAGATCCATGTTTAATAAATATTTCTTACTTCTAGTTAACATTAAATTTTTCTTTTATAAATTTACAATATATTATTTGGTTTTATTAATACAAGTGAATATATATATACCATTGGGTTTTATACGCCATTTTTTTGCCATTTGCATTTAGTTTAGATTTCCCTTATGTATGTAACTTTTATTTCCCATTTTTTTTTTTAAAAAAAAAACCTTATCTTTTATTTTCCCAGACTCGTCTATTTTAACTATGTTTAATCAATGATTATTTATTTAATGGTTGGTCTCGGCTCATTTCATTATTTATATCCCTCAAATTTCACTTCCCATTCTAGATAATAGTTTTTATTTGATAAAATTATTTATAATAAAAAGAAATATTAAATACACTTTTCAAAGCTGTAATTATTTGAATTAATTATATGTTAGATGTGTAAGTTTATAGAAGTTATATATATGCAAAAACGACTTAAGATAAAAAAAAAAATTTCAAACTAAAAAAAAAATTATTATTTTTTTATGAGTTCAATAGCTAGATCTCTTTGGAGACTTGATATTCATGCCGAAACTTTGGGCGCCAGATGTAACGGGCTGGAGGATTACATAAGAAATAGGGGGAACGCATCTTACTATGGTCGGACTTTGGGTCTTCAGATAGGATGCAAGTGATTACACGATGAAATACATAACCTATGATTGTACCTACTTCCAATAGACTAGCTCTACCTATTTTTATTAACCTAGATACAATTTGGGTCAGTTCATCCAATTCTCACCCCTTTCTAGCTGCATTATACCACAGTATTCAAACTCAGTGAGTAATTGCCTGAGCTCTCTTATCAGGGAAGGAGATCACACTAATAGTAGTTATTGCACTTCTATATAAGTGATAATTAATTACCAAAAATCAATTAAGCATAAGATATATAAAAAAAAATATGTATGTGCAGTATAAGTATATATGTATAAAAAGCTATAATAAATGACTTAAATACGTATGTGTATTTCGTCTATCATAGTAATAATATTAATAGGTGTAAAACTAAATAAGATTATAATGTTTATAATGGGTATGTGCATAATGAAGAACTATAAAGCTGGTGATGGATATTGAAATAATGATGAGTTAGAGACCAGATTAAAATAAATTATATAAACATTTACTGATTGACAAATAAAAAAAAAAAATATGCAATATGAATAACACTTAAATCTGATATATATAATTTATTTTGTCAGGATGAAATTCTACCATATCGATAACTATAATGATATTAATAAAATAAAACCCTTGCCATAAACCCAATGGTAGAAGTTCATGTACTTGACTAATTATTTACAACAACGAATATGGAAAATTATAATATGTATATGTGATTGCGAATTTAGCTGCTAATTTAAAATGTGTATACAAACATAACAACAATAAAAAGACCTCTGTTTTCTAGATACCTCAATTGTTATAAATCATTGATTTATAAAAGCAATACAAAAGTAAGCTTAATTAATAATAGAAAAAAAATATATCATTGTGTTTTGCTTACTATAAGATAATATTAAAATTTCTTACCTCCTAATTTTGTCAAAAGTCAGTCAGATGGGGTGGTCAAAACTATTATTTTTTTTTATACAATTAGAGATGATGAAAATATATGTATATAAATCTAATTTTTTCCCCCTTATTACTCTCATACAGAGTAACTCCAAAATTATACATATTAGCTTCCATTTGTAGAAACGAAAATAATACATAAAATTTACAATAGACAAAATAATAAAACAAAAATTACAATTCTTATCCCATTATGTTAATTAAAGTTCGATAAGTCTTCTGGAAATTGTTCATTTATTAAATAACTTCCTAGGAATGGAGATGAAGTTTTGCTCCCACGAAGAATAGAAGTTTCTTGTCTGAGCCAAAAAATAATAATGTTCTCCAATTATCCTGTCTTGGATTTGTTTAGGCATTTTATTTAAAGCAAAGATGGTTTTTAAGTTTCTCCTAAATGGGCAGGTAAAATCTTTAAACTTCCATGGCTTTATCGATGACGTATTATTACCCCATGGTAAAAACTTTTCAGCAAGCAATCATGATATAAAAATAATATATATTTATTGATTCATTTGCTGCTCAAGATTTCAATGATGATATTATTATTTATCAAAACAATTATTTATTGAATATTACTACAACGCTTAAATTTAGCTAAAATTTATCTAATCAGCAAGTAATTTAAAACTTCTTACTTTCAAATCATTTCTTTCCCTTCAAATGATTGCTTTAAAATTTCAGCTTTTGATCACTTTGATTAATATTTTAAAAAAAATATTTATATATTTGAATTCGAATATTCAGATCCATTTTGTATTCGAAAACTATTTTTTTAAACAGAAAAAAATAATAATGTTCTCTCTTAAAAAAAAAAACAGAAGACAATTATAACAATTAATCCTGTGTTTCGGTCGCATGAAGTTATTTTAAACATTTTAACCTTGACACTTCCTATTGTTTAAATGACGTAATATAAATAAATGGGATTATAACTAAAAATAATAATTTATAAATATTTTAAATTTCATTTCTACAAATCTCATCTCCACAAATGGTGCCATGTGTTTAGGTTTAAGTTTTAATTCAGTCATTGTTTTTTTTTTTTTTTTTTAAGTTTATGTGTAAGTTTCTATTTTATTTTTATAGTCATCCCCAATTATTAACATATAATACCCTTTTATTCCAGTGTTAATATACCTATCTGTTTCTCCCTAGTAATTTAATGGCTTTTATTACCTCCTTAAAAATAAAAAGATGTTTATACACATGTATATGTTGGAAAGAAAAAAAATGTTAATGTCAATTTGCTTAGCAACTTATTGGTTAAGCTAATATATTACAAGGCTCCAATTGGTAGAGTGTCTTAAATAACTGGATGGTGTGGCAGTTTGTAGCTCATCACTACAATACACAAAATGTGGAAATCATGATTTTAATTTCATTATTGCATAAAATCTTACTATTATAAAGCACTGAAAATATTGAAATTACTAAGATGAAAGTCGAATTCCAATAATGTGCTATTACTTTCAATATGACGTAAGTGCACGAAATTTATTATTTAAAGTAATAGCGCATTATCAGAGTTCGACTTCCAAAGAAACATGAATCACATAACTTCAAAATCGCATTAAATAAATCCGCGTAAAACGAGACCCAGGTGTACTTAAAAAACCCATTACTGAATCTAACTTCTGGTTGGAATCTCTATATGTTTCTTCATAATATCTTGGTAATAGTTAAGTTGTATAATTCCATAAATAAGTAAACAAAGTCATTTCAATTCTTATCTTAATTTATTTTTTAGTATTTATTAAAATCAAGTAATCTACCCAATGTCCTAAATATTTAAGTTTAAAATTTGCATTGTTACTTCCTATTTAATTACTATTACTTTTATTTTATTCACCCCTTTTCATTGTTTTAGTGTTAGTAGGATTTTTTTTTTTTTAAATTTTAAACTTTTATTACCAATTTTATGTATTTGGATCAGAATTTTGAGAGGTACATCCTCATTATTGGCAAGTAGTGCTATATCAAGCAATTCAAAAAAATCCTTCTCCAGCACAACTCTTTTATAACAATATAGCTAAATAAATATCAGATAGAGAAGAGAAACTTTTTTTCTTATGTATATTTTCTTTAAATTTTTTTTAAAATAATAATAACAACAATAATAATTTAATTCAATTTTACTTTATTTTCTATAACAATTGACATTGCAAAAAATATGTTTATATATTATTTGTATTATATTTTGTTATCTAGTACAACACATTTGTATATTCTTATTAATAAATAAATATTACTCTGTATTATTATTAACAATCTTGCACTATAGTAGCATTGTGATGGTTTTCATTGTTTTCCCTGTCTGTAAGCTTTCAACACTAATTTTAATATTAAACCATTTTTATTTATCAGATTATAATAAATTTGACTTCATTTGATAAATATGTTTATTTAGAAATGAAATAAATTCTAAAAAAATAACATCTGATTTATACAAATATTAAAAATAATACATTCAATCAAAACAATAAATGGTTTGTCATTAATGGACTAGAGGATACCTTTGATGGGCCCTCGGTTCAAGCAGGAAGCCCAAGGCTCCAAGTTCAATAGAGGTACAAGGATTTAACTACTCTGGGGTTTCAAAGCTAGACAAGATTCGGGAATTTTATTTCAAGAAATTCCAACCCCTGGGTGTCTACAATTTGCGGGAAAAAAATGTGACAAAAGACACTCCCCTTCACAAAATTACTGAAACCAGAATCCTGCTGAGACTAGAAGACTTACCGGATAGGACATACCCTGGCCTGCCTGGAATCCCTAAATTCCTGCTACTTCATTTACAGGAATTCACACTTCCAATAATCAAGAGAATGGTGGATTATCTTGCAGAAGACAGCAGATAAATTTCAGATATTTATCCAATAGCCATGGTAACCCTAATAAAAAAATGGGAAGCTCCACATGACTTGGAAAATCTGCGTCCTATATCAATGGTACCCTTGATGATAAAGACCATAGAAGGACTAATAAAAGAAGACATTCAGGAATTTATCATTGGGCAATTCTCAGCTTATCAATTTGCAAAAAAAGAATGCTAGACTGCCGATGCTGTCAGTCGTTTTCGCCTCATTATAGATCAAGTTCACAGGAAAAGAATGTCCCGGCCAGTCGCAGTACAACTGGTCTTTGCTGGAGCCTTTGATTGGGTCAGGATAGATGTGCTGCTAAGTGTACTGGAGGATCTCCAAATGCCCCCAGCACACCTCCAAATGATTGAGAACCTCCTGCAAAACAGGGAGGTTTGTCTCTCATTGGATGGCAGAGTTACCCCAGGATTTAGGCCCAGTGTTTCTATTCCTCAGAGCTCGCCACTAAGAGCACTTCTCTTTGGAGCCTATGTTAACTCATTACTGTTAAGCATCGAGGCTTCCTTCCCTGGAATTGCAATTATGTTGCTGGGAGAGAACAACAGACACATTACCTATATGGATGATGTGGTGGTGTTCCTCTCATCACAGAGTGAGTTTGCAAGGCTCAGAGAAATCCTAGATCAATTTGCGATTGACACCAGTCTGCGAATTAATGAAGGCAAATCTGCCATGTGGTCGATCCTGACAGGGAAGCAAGTCCTGAGTAGACTGAGAGTGTCCCCTCAGAAATTTCTGGGTTTCCAGTTGTCTGATCCGCAATCAGCCATGAGAAAAAATTTGGAGATCTCACTGCTCAACAAAATTGAAAAAATGGTATCATCACTATCTAAGATATACCTATCACTGTTGGGGAAAGTCACATTACTGAACTCAGTAGTCCTTCCCAAAATCATCTACTACCTAGCTGGCTTAGCCCCCACAACGTTCATTAAAAAAGTGAAGACACAATGCAGAAGACTATGCTGGGGAGGGAAGGCTCCTGTTATTAGTCTAAAACAATTCACAGAAAACAAAACCATTAAATGGTCTGGCACTACACTCCACTAAGATATTTCAAACACAAAGAGCACACAACATAATTACCAAATTACTTCATGACAATCCAAAAATGATATGCCCACTTCCTCTAATAAAGGTCGAACCAACAGACAGGCCACCTCCCCAAAACAAAAAACTAAGGATTCAGCAACAGATTACTTTGGTAGTGGAGAGCATAAAAACCTCTAGTACCCTATTTAATGCGAAACTCACTTACTAGGAAGTCTACCAAGCAGTTCTTCTGGAAAGAAATAAAGCTGTCTGCTTACTCCCTATAGAAATCCCCAGATTAACAAAGATGACAAAATTTTGGAAGCTAGAACCAAAACATGTGGACTTTTTAATAAAAATAAACTTGGGTGCACTTCCCACTGCAGCCTTCTTATGCCACCAGAGAGGATACAATATCAACCCCCTCTGCCCCTTATGCAATAGAGATGAGGAGACAATGGACCCCATTCTTACACACTGTGAAGAATGGGAAAACTTCCGAAAAATAATTTTAAAAAGAATGGTCAAATCCAATCAGTCCCAAGTAGCACTAAAGCTGGCCTCGAAAAAAAGGAATGTTCGGAACAATAAAACTGGCAACTTTTATAAACTTTGTCATCTGGACCATTAGGTGCAAAATAACTTTTCAAAAAAAAACTGGACCAACTAGTGAAAGATCTCATGCTTAACCTTCTCAAAAATATAAAAGAAAAAGACAAGAGAACCTGTCTATCCTGATTGGCTGATGAAACCTGGGGTCAAGTGAATTTATAACATTGAATGACATTAGTGAAAAAGACAATTGCTTAATGGATTATCTCAAGCTCATCACTGATAGCTACTAGACCACTCCAATGCCAACAAACAAAGGGCCAGATTGTAAGGACAATAAAACCACCACAGCTATTGTCTATAAGTATGATTGAAACCTGGAAGCAGAGGGGTAATGAGACAATATGGTAATAAGAATTTTAGAACTGTTATCCACCAATGTGAACTCAAATGACACCTTTTAAACATTGTAAATAACTATTCATTGTAAATAACTAATTGTGAATAGTTTGTTTGAAATAAAAACACACATTATTATATAACATGTTTCAGACAGCATTTTTATCTTCTTTAGATGATGCTACACTAATCAGTGAAAGTTCTAGCAAGGAAATCAAACCTATACATTTAGATTTGTGAATATTGAATTTAAGATGACACTATCCAACTAGGCTCTTCTATCAAAGACAACAGCAGGTAGAAATTTCATATACTCATATACAAAGATCCTCCTGATTTATCCACTTTTTTCTAAGAGCAAGGTTAAGGAGTGGCTTCTAAACATTATGAATTATCACACTACATTGACTTATGAAATTATTTGCCAGTCATGGAGCAGTTTTTTTATCTAATTTCCTTTTTGATTAATATTTTCACTATTTCCCAGTAAAACATACGTTCATTGGTACATGGTATTCTGCCACTATTTTTTCTTTTTCAAATCAACAGTTTGTGTTCTTTTCTTTTACCATTAACATAAACTTTCAGGCAGATATTGATATAAGTAAGGTTTTAAAAAAAAAGTGAATGCACAATATAAAAAAGTCATATAAAGAATAAAAGAAATTTTTTTATAAAACAAACAATTATAATGGTCAGGGTGTGGTGATCAATTAGACTTACCATATCTTCCATACAGGGCGCCACTAGGACATTTGAACCTAGAAAATTTATAGAGTAGGCAGATACGTGCTGTTAAAAATCCAACTTTTCTTTTATTGACCGTTTGCCATTGCCACTAGCTCAAGGAGACGCAGAAACTTAATATAACTTAAAATATATTAATATTTAATAAAATAAGCCACTTCCAGTAATAACACACACAAAAAAATTTATTAACAAACATATATAATATTTATATTTAAAATAGAGGAATAAAATTTATATTTAGATTTTAACACATTTAAATTACTATTTTAAATAGACTGCACAGATAGACATTTTAATATTTTACTTTAGCATGTTGGGTATAGATAGGCTACATAGAGTCCACAGTTAATAACCTTTCAAAACAAATCATTCAATCTCAGACTAAAAGTTCGTAGCCAAACCAACGCTTGCTTCCAGATATATAGTCGCAACCAATGTAATATGAAGATGCTAGCATAAAATCACACTGACAGGAATGTGCATCTGACAGCGTTATATTATTTGAAGGACATGATCCTCATCCAGTACAGGAATGTGCATCTGTCTGGTGAAGCAATCATGTATATAAATTAATTAAAGAGTGCTACGTATGGGGAAGAGCGGTCTTTCTGCCGACTTATAAATCCCTGTCCATAGAGCTAAAAGGGGTTAATGGCGCAGGAAATATGTCTGCGACCATTTCAACGATATGACTGCCTCTTTGGGGTCATGCATTCAGTTGGGCACGTTGCCCTGTATGCTAAACACGCTTCACATTACATTGATATAAACACCCATATATCCCTCCACAAGCATCGTCCTAACTACGAAACAAATAGCCTGAAATTAACCCTTTAAAATAAATGAATTTAAACATAGTTATTAATTTTTATTCATGCAGCTATCTATACCCAACTTTAATTTGATACATTTTAATTAGCACTTAACACACACACACAAAAAAAGAAATGAAAATGATTGCTTAAACAGATGCATAAAAAAATTACTGATAATTGATTTTGAATTCTTTAGGCCAGATAATAGTTCTTATTTTCAGCTATTAATTGAAAATTTAGGAAAAGTTCCTATTAGATAAACACAAGAGTTCATACTTTACGGATTGAGCAGATTTAGAAGTCCATTTTCGTGATCACTTTCATAGATTGTTTGTCCTTCTTTGAAACGAAACCGCTACTTGCCATGCATTTGGTCAGGAACTGTCATCCAGAGGCCTCAGCTGGTTGTCTGGAAAATTAAATTTATTGCAGACTTCTATACCATGAAAATCTGCAATATAGCTTGTTATAACGGTATATTCATAGTCAGCTCTAAGATCCCAATTATAATAATCATTTGGCTTTTATATTTTTATTAGCCTCTTATCATCAAATCTTTGGATTCAAAAAGCAAGATGTCACTAATCTCTCGTGTTTCATTTATGGTCCGTGCTGTCATTTCGTGCTTGCATTGGTCATTTAATTTCTTTTTATTCTCTTATCTGACCATTTAATTATTCGAGTGCCCCAAGGGCTAGTGTGCTTTAGAATAATCATTTAATTAATAAAACAATCATTTCCATTTTCTAAGATTATAGAAATCAATACTATTTCTATTTTCAAAAATATTAAACCTTTACATCTTTACTTTTTTTACAAAAAAATACTTTCAAATACTTTTATTTTTAAAATAGTTTTTAATGTTTCCCATCTGTGCAATATATATATACGTTAAACAACTTTTAATTTTCAGTTTTTAAGTTAAGTTTTTTCTTTTTAATAAATCAATTGTTATTTACGATCTTTTTATTTTCATTTTAAAATAATGTAACAGCATTTTATATACCATTACACAATATATAAATTTATTATTGAATATAACAACACTATTCACTCATAATCATTATTAGTGAATTACAAATAAATATGGCCTTTCCAATTCTAAGAAAAAAAGATTTAAAAAATTAAACTAGAAATAAGTTTTGTGAAGATAATACAAACAAATCATATAAAATAAGTTGATCAATTTTTCTGTTCATTTGATATTTTGCAGGGAAATCATTGACCATATCTTTCTGAAATAACAAGGCAAAACTCTCCATATAGTAGTGCCAGCCTGTGCCAACCAGAATAATCAATGGATGCCAGAAGGCTTGTGCATAAAATCCCTATCTAATGCCTACTCATCCTATTTTCCCAGACTAGTTTTTGGCTTGTAGCCTTCATCAGTGAGGAGCTTTGGATCTGAGAGCACTGCACCTAGATCTTAGGATCTAGTGCAACCCTCCAGCAGCCACCTTTTATCTCTACTTAACTACAAAACTATGAGAATGAAATTGACAACACTAATATTTTCAATCTAAGCTCAATAGCTTATTTAGACATATGGGTCTGAACTCAGTTCAGCACTCATACATTTTGGTGTCTTTGGCTCTTTAACAATCATAACCACCACTATCATATTAGGCAGGATTGGTGTTAAACCACTAAACATCACATGATCACCATCTCATACTAGCACATAATTGTTATTAAACAAGGCAAAACTCTCCATACAGTAATGCCGCCCTGTGCCAACCAGATTAATCAATGGTTGCCAGAAGGCTTATGCATAAAATTCCTATCTTGTGCTCTCAGATCCAAAGCCTCACTGATGAAGGCCACAAGCCAGAAACTAGTCTGTGGATATTGGATGAGTAGGCACTAGATAGGGATTTTATGCACAAGCCTTCTGGCATCCATTAATTACTCTGGTTGGCACAGGGTGGCACTACTGTATAAAGTTTTGCCTTGTTTAATAACAATTATGTGCTAGTATAAGAGATGGTGATCATGTGATGTTTAGGGGCTTTCTGAAATAGTTCAACACCATGTCTAATTGTAGTTCTCCAGTACACTCTATTCTCTGGTATATTTTTTTAATAAAATGATCAAAATTATATTTGTTTAGAATGTGTTTGTGATAATCCTTATATAGTTAATGAGGTCTATCCCATAAAAAACATGCACAAATTCACTATAAAAAACCCTTTTAACTTTTTGAATGTCAGTTCCATTAATTAACATGGCTTGTTTACTTTATGCTGTTTTCGATCACTCTTGTACTGCTATCTTAACTTACATTAATGTAGTTTTTTTAAATGTTAAAACTGTAGTCTAATGATTATTGAATTATGAATTTTAAAAAAGTCTGAAGTAGTCAGTATTTTCCAGGCAGTTCAGTAAACATCAAAATATATTCTTTTAAAAAATGTACAATTATCAAGACATTAGTAGTTTTATTTTGTTGTCATCCAGTTTCCATAACATTTGCAAGATTATTTTAGAAAATTTTTGGAATGAAAAAAATGATTTTTTGCTAATTTATTAAATATTTCTGATTATTTGTACACAATAATTTTTAAAAATTATTTGAAACATACTTTGATTTTATTTTTATATATATATATATTTTTAAAAAAAACCAGAAATTAATAAATTTGTTTATAATGTTAGCAAATAAAATTATGGCATAACATGCCATGCCCATCTGAACCTGATCGCATAATATCATTATCTGTCAACATGAACAGTATGTTAGAATCTTTTGAGCTATTTTAAAAATTATAAAGCAATTTTAAGATTTTAAAGCAGAATTTGAAAGATCCATTTAGATGTTATTATTTATTCACTCACATTTTAAAAATAAATTTAAAATAAAAAAGATGTTGCTGATTTTCTGAAAACTGTTTCCCTTCAGATCGTTGAATGACATCTTATATTCTTATTATATTTCATGTTTTCAATACTTGCAATGTTCAAATAGGATTTATTAGAATGTTTTTATTTGTAAAATTAAGTTAAAATAAATAATTTCCAATATGTTGAGTTTCAGTATATTTTATACAGAAATGAGATTGAATATTGACAAAAACTGTCACCATGTTTAACCATAAAAAATATCAATACTTGAAAGAGTTAAGCAGTTATCTATTGTTTATTTTCATTTGCCTAATTCTGAAAAGATGTGATTTTATAACTCTAACATCACATCCAGTAATTTGAAAAACATTTTATGGAGTATCCTTAACATGTTACTATTCATCAGGTACAAAATGATTTATTTTGACTTGTTTTGGATTCTATGATGGTGCTGTTATTTCTATATCCTTTTTCTTTGTTATTTTGGCCTACCTCTAACCTTAGATTACCATGTGTCATTTTATTTTACCATGGAAATCATTTAAACTTATTAGTTGGAAAAAAAATATGAAGATGAGATATTAGTGTCAGATAGCATAACAAAGAAGACATACCCATTCCATTTCGAGTTCAATAGAAATAACAATTTCTGATTGAGAGATTGTTTAGCTAGACGATAAACAGCTAAAATTTGAATTCAAAAAATTGTAATTTTCATTCATTTGTTTATATACTAATGATTATTTATGTAATATTTTTATAAAATACTTATTAAAAACCCAAAACCTAGATGACTTCAATTAGATTTTATTTGAAAACTCATATTTTTAAGAAGATAAGTTGTAAAGTCTTTGTTATGGCAAAGTGTAAGCAGTTTTTACTGGGTAACAGAATAGCACTTTATCAAGACTAGTAAAGATATTTAAAATTTTTTTTTAATAACAATAAATTTAATGTTTAATTTTAACATATTTTCTTTCCTTAATAATATCTAACACTAAATCTCTTTTGAATTAAAAAAATGGAATTTAAATATCTAGTGTTTCATTCTATTAATTTTTTCAATAGATAAAATTACATCTAATACACAAGGTAATGTTGTAGTTAAGAACTACGTTTAGTAGAATGCTTGTTATTTGAAAGCTTATGTTTGTAATAAATAATGTAAAGATTAATCAATATATGATATAGAAAAAAGATTTAATTATTAAAAAAAAAATGTACAAATATAAAGTACTAAGCCTTTTTCAAAATAAGAAACTAGAAGTTAGAGCTTGATACAGTTAAACTTTTCTAATACTTTTATGTTAAGACAACAGGTATCTAAGTCTCACTTCAATACAATTGGATAAAATGACAATTTACTTGTAACTAAATACCCTATTTTTTAGCTTGTTAAAAACTTCAGAATCTATCCTTTATCTCAACATCTACATCCAACTTTCTACTTATAAAACTACCAAGATACTTAAATTAGTTTAAATTCTTAAGTATATTACTGTGCAAGCTAAAAGCTGCCAAAATTTTTTCTTACATCACTGATGAAAAAGAACTTGAGTTTTTGGACTATTAATTATTAAATTATAATTTATATATGTTGTATTTAAGACATTAATTATATTATATAGATGTACTTTTAAATAAGCAAAGATAAATGTATCACATACTGCCTGCTATATTTAAAAAATAATTTTTTTAATTTGAGGAACATTTTTTTGTTATTTACAGTTAATCAAAAAATAGAAAGGCAAAAGATGAAATCTTAATTTCTTTTTGGATTGTTTACATAAACCTTGCTTTGTTAAACAGCTGATTTAATAAAAACAAACATCCTATAAGTTGATTTTGTATAAATATGTTTGGTACAGATGACAGTGCTAGATTTCAGGGTTTTTAAAAATAATGGATTTTCTTCAAACTTTGCACACATATGGTTTTGATGACAAAACAATACACTAATGCAATATTTCAAGGTTATCAAGTCTCAAATTGTTAGTTAAGCCATATTTCAAATTGCATTAATCAGTTTGGTAAGTTTTTATTCTTGCACAATAGAAGGCGCTATACATATTTGTAAAAATGCTTTTATTTAATTTGAAGAAGATTTAGGGACAGTTGTAATTATTAAAATTGAAAAAAAGAAAGAAAGAAATGAAGGATAAATCTTAATTTCCATTTGGACTTTTTATGTATCTTGCTTTTTTAAAATTGCTATCCTCATAAAAACAAAAATCTTGCATCAGATTTTAAACAATTTTATTAGATGTTTTCATGAAGGTTTGTGATGATGGTGTTCTAGTTGTATTTTTTTATACTGGACTTTTTCCATCATCTAATATGTGTATTGAATGTCTTTAGAAAAATTTAACTTTATTTAAATATTCCAAATACATTCATCTGTTAGTAATAGCACATCAATCAGGTTAGTATTAAAAGAGAGAAAACAGACGTGTCTAAGGTAGCAGACCATGTATGTGTCAATGAACATATGTTAAATTGGGAAAATACAAAAATATTGGATAGAGAAGAAAAGATACAAAGAAGAAAATTTAAAGAAGCTGCTCACATGACAATGGCAAAAAATCCTGTAAGCTAACCTAGTGTGACTATACATAATGTATGGAAACCGCTAATCAACTTTATTCTTAGGGAAAAGTGGAGAAATCAGGAGGAACCTCATAGATAAGTATATGAAATTGCTACAGACTGTTGCCTTTGGAAGGATGGCTCAGTTGGTTAGAGCGTTACCTTAAAATTCAATAATCAAGAATCTAAGGATCCAGATTTGAATCCCATGCTAGTACTGTCACTGGTCAGGTCAGCAACACCTGAAGAAGAGGGGAGAATAATACCTCTCAAAACGTTGTGCATATACATTGTTGCTTGCAAAAATAATGAAATGTAACATTACGGGGCTGATAATTGTTTACTTTCTGTTCTCTGATAATTTTTCAAAGTATTTTTAAAAAATTTACGAACCAACATTATTTTCTAAATTACAATTTTTAATTACATTATACATTCCAGCGCATAGTTCTGGCATGCGGGGGGGAGGTGGTCTGATGGTTTTGCCAATCTGAAGGATCGGAATACATGCATTACTGAGTAAACCAAGCTTTCAGTGCATAGTGCTGTAATGTGGGGGGGGGGTGATGGATTTGCTGATCCGAAGGATTGGCCAATACATGCACTGGTCTGAGCAAATCAAGTTTATGATTTCCAAAACAATGTACAATGACAGCCATTTTATTACTCTCATAGCTTTCTCCTGCAAACATGCCTTTTTGTGTGACTTATGTGAAATGGTTCTGGTATCTACCCTTTTGCAATTGTTTTCACCTTCCAAGATGTGTAGGGAAACGTGGCGATGGGCTTGCAATTATTAGTATGTAATAGTATGTCAGGTAAGGTGTAAGATCGTTACTTCAAATACACTAAAAACACTTATGGCCAATTGTATTCCATACACCCTCATATCCTACGGTAGTGATCTGTGAAGTGTGTGCTATTTCCATAGTGACATGAAGCACAGTGTGCAATGCCATCTAGGCCTGCTAATGGCTAATATGAACAGAACTATTCTATAGGCTGTGAGTTGGACTGCATAAATGACATATTTCTGTGCTTTTGCAGAGAAACAATGCCATCAAGTAGCCACATTGGGCATAAGTCACAACTACCATTCTCAAATTAAATAAAAACATTTATTAGAAACATTATTATATATATATATTGTAACCTTTCTTTTAGTAAAGCCGATGACAATTACCATCATCAACAACCCACCTTCTCTCAAGCATCACTTCTAACCTTTAAAAATACGACGTTGTTTACACAACTGCCAACACCACCTCTCATGCAGCCTCCCTCAGGATCGATGGCGATGAAATAGAATATTAATAAGAATATTTGCCAGGGCACCAAATTGCAACTTCCATGAAAATATTTAGGCTAAACCTTATTTCAATAATTTATTTAATAATTTCTAATAACAATATCTAATGAAGGGGTTAATAAATAAAAACAGAGAAATCACTCAGAGCACAGTAAAAAATAATAATACTAATACTCTTGGAAATTCGTATTTATTAAAGAGAAGAAACTTTAAACTCCACTCCCATTACAATTTATACTCTTAGCGCACTCCCCATCCATTACCATTAAAGTCACAATTAAAATTTTTGTTTCAGATTATAAATAGTTCCATGCCCATCTCTACCTTCCTGATCCATCCCTCCATCATCCTCACATTCATAAGTTCCTTGTACTACTATCTCTTTTACTCTCAAGTTTTCATCGTACTAGCTCATTTATCTCCTATAATAATTTCTTCTCAGGGTTTTAGAATAATAAGATCTGGAAGTCGAACAAGCTGCTATGGATTATGGGTGATAAACACTCTTCCCCATGATTACCTCTGTAGTTGACCTTGGCTGACTTTAACATAGCCAATGTCCACTTACACTAAAGCTCTAATAATTAAGCTTACATTAAATTGTGGAAATAATATATTATAAACACTTTAATAACTAAAGAAAAATCCTTAAGAAGTTTATCTAGGGAGGTGTTTGAATACAGCAGATGGTGAAAGGATTTTATGCCCACCCACTGCATCCACTATCACCCAATAACCATCCCACAATTCATAATCTACACTTTAAATATACTAAATGATTTCTGGAATATTGGTAATTTAAATCTTGCAGTGCTACATAAGCTTAGAAAATTAACCATTTAAATAAATTTTACCTGGTGTGATTTCATAAAATAATGCTCCAAATATAAATAACAGTGTATTGACGCATGATTGGATTTGAAATTTCTAGATTGTAGTAAATCACAATACACTAAGACTTACATAAAATTTTATTCTAAAAACAACAATTTTTATTATCAAATATAAATCAATACAATAATATTTACATTATTTACATAATTCCCATGGCTTTCCCCAGTTCTTCAACCATATGATAAAAAAATAATCCCTAAATAAACTGCTAATTTTGCGATGTTATAGAATACATTCTTATTTAATTCTTACTCACTAGGGGATCACAATTGCCACGGAGTACTAATAATAAAGCCGATATAGAATGATAATATTTACCTTCATTTTTTTTTTTCATTTTTTTTAAAATATAGTGAATATTAATTTTCTCCCCAATTCTTAACGCTTTCAATTACTGATTTATTTTCTAATTACCCTTATTAATTCTAAAGATAATTCTTCCAATAATAAAATTTAATAATTTCCCATTAATTATCTTAACCTAATATGTCTTCCCCCTATGCTTTACAATGGAGATATTTTAATTATTGCTTGCCTTCTCGCAGTCAAGTTACCTTTCAAGTGTTAAAAAATCGGTACTTAGCTTAATCATTATCATACATGCATACAATCTATATCAATGTTCTTATGATAATAATACTTCAATGATCTTACCAGTCCAATGAAGTTCTCAGCTGGCTGTGAATATACAGTTATTTTACAATAGCGTGTTGAAACCGCCGGAGGGCGGACTCGGTTTGTAAACAAAGATAAATATAATGTTGCCGGGGCCAGGTTTCTTTTCTTTCTTTTTTTTGTTGGCTTTGCTTTTTTTATTTTTTTTTTGTTTATCACATTTATAAAAGTAATATCAAATCAAATTTTTTGTTTAAACACGACCAAAACAAAAAAAAATTACTTCATTTTTTTGGCTTTTGATTATTTTTTTCATTATTTATATTTTCAAAGAGGATGGGTTTTTTTTTTTTTTTTTACCGTCTACGTATTTTTTGGTTGTTGTTATCACACTTAAAATAAAAGTACGGCGGCTATCAAATCTATTTTGGCTACCCCAAACAACAAAAAAAAACCAAAACCAAAAAAAAAAAAAAAAACGGATAGATTAAAACCAATGATTTTAAAAAAGTAGTTAACTGATTTTTGGTTTGTTTTGATTTAATTCTCATTAAACCCTTTTCTATTTTCGGTTTGGTATTGTACAACAAACAAAAAATCAGCCGATTCAACTACTTCTTTTTTTTTTTTTGGTTTGTTTTGTTTTTATTTTGATAAATAAATATATTGTTCGTTTAACGGTAACATTTACAAGCCAAAGTCCAACTTTGGGAGAGGGGGGGAGGAGGGTGATTGACCAAGTTTTGATGATAATTCCCCCTCAAAAAACATCAATCTATACGGCAATTAAAAGCAGCTTTTTGGGCTCTTCAGGCAAAAAATAAAATAAAATAAAAAACCCAGCAGGCATGCAGCTTCAAGGTGTTTTGTTTGATAAACCACCGCCAGTTCCAGCAGTCAGAGAAGAATCCTTGTTCTTTCTTTGACATTCGGCAAAACAAGTTGTTCTATTTTTTCAGCTATTCGATTAATCAGCTCGGAGTTGTTGTTGCACGAAACGTGACTTAGAGCGTGATTTGATGGGAAGCATGGTTTTAACTACACTTGGCCCATTTTTTCAGCAGGAAATGGGGGCTAGGAAAGCATGAGACTCTGCTGATAATTGTTAGTAGACCTTCCTAAAAACATGCGAGATAGAGGGGGAGGTAGTCTTAATGAATATTAAAATAGTTTCGACAATCGTAATTCCAGCCACCCTCAGACAATACTGTAAACAAAAGTGAAATATGATCGCTAGTCCGAAATGCTTAGCCTGAATCTGAGCTGTAAGCTGACATGATAGCTTCTGCGGCAAGATTGGCTAAATGTTCACATTTCTGTGCATTAGCATAAAAATAAACACAGTCAGCCGGTACCCTCCCCCGTATCAACAGACTTTCTAGGCTTACGCGTTAGAAATAGAACGTTCGATAGCGGTGGAGGCGGACACCTAAACGGCATATTTCTGTGCGCTAGCATAAAAATAACGCCCTCCAGTGGTTTCAACACACTATTGTAAAACAACCGAATATACTTTCTAGATAATTCTATATACACATACCACTATATTCCCAGATCTTATTCAACTCTTAAGTTTAATGTTTGACTTCATTATTATTCTTGGTTCTTATTAATTCATTAAAACATTTAAATAAAGCAATGTTTCAGTATAATAACCATACCTATACTATCCGCACTCATCCTGACATCAAATCAATTTTACAACCCTGTAACCAACATTTAAAACTAATACTTTACTGTATCTGAAATTCATACACCCTTAAGGAATGTCAACATTAATAGGAGAATAGGCAGTGACCAGAATAAGAGAAAATACCTTTTCACTAAGGTTGAGATACGGTAGGATTTATCCCTAGTCATACAGGAAGACATGGGTATACCTAACACCCTCTGGCCATCAATAAAAA
Source organism: Epiperipatus broadwayi (assembly GCA_028023455.1). NCBI lineage: Eukaryota > Metazoa > Onychophora > Udeonychophora > Euonychophora > Peripatidae > Epiperipatus > Epiperipatus broadwayi. The sequence continues at coordinate 507,966 of JAQFVV010000458.1, forward strand.
AATCATCTTATTGTGTAGAAAATAACCAAGTGGGAAACTCCTCCACTGCATTTAAATACTTTATAAAAATGGAATCAACATCTTAGTGAGCGAGCTAAACTATGGCTAAACTAGCTTGGTGGGGATTCTTTGTCCATCCACATGTATAAGGGTCTAACATCAATTTGTAAAAGTAAAAATTTCACATATACACTCCTCTCATGAAATAGTATACTAAAACATTAGCTAACATTTTTTTTTCAAGCCTTAATTAGCTTATATCTAACTCACTTTAACTTTACAATAATAATAATAATCTATAATATTAATAAGCCAATAAGCTGATATACACATGTGCTTTGCAGATGTCACTATATAAATGAATACTCCCACTTTTTCAAACCCAAGATAAAGTCTTTAAGAAAATATAGAATGAATCCACCTATATTTTCGACCCAACCGTATATGTATGGGCAAATCTGAAGTGTTGGAAATGAAGAGTGTGAAGTTATTAATTGATCACTTTAAATTACTTTTCTACATCGTAAATGAATGACGTCAATGAAATTTCTAAAATTTACGATACGTCATTCTTATAATTAAACATATGTAAACAAGACATTTATTTTCTTATATAGCGTGATGTTTTTGTTCTATAATCTATAATATTAATAAGCCAATAAGCTGATATACACATGCACTTTGCAGATGTCACTATATAAATGAATACTCCCACTCATTCATTTACGATGTAGAAAAGTAATTTAAAGTGATCAATTAATAACTTCACGCTCTTCATTTCAAACACTTCAGATTTGCCCATACATATATGGTTGGGTCGAAAATATAGGTGGATTCATTCTATATTTTCTTAAAGACTTTATCTTGGGTTTGAAAAAGTGGGAGTATTAATTTATATAGTGACATCTGCAAAGCGCATGTGTATATCAGCTTATTAATATTATAAATAATAATAATAAGAAATGCATATTAACTTTTAAAACCATCTTTCTATACTTTTATCACATAATGATGATATTTTATCACAACATTCACACCATCTTTATAAAAAAAATTAATAAGGCTAAGTATTTGATAATAATACCTGATCCGATTAAAAACATTTCATTTAACAATATCTCTCACTCCCTTCATAAAAAAAAATGTAAAGCAACAAATCACTATTGGGAATAAGGCACATACAAAACTATTTAATATTAACTTATCTACTAAAAAAAAAAAAAACCTTAACATAGATTAACTTTAAACTGATATATATGATTAATTTTATTCTTTTTTCTTTAGATTAAATATTAGAAACTAATGACACGTAATAAAATTATACTCATACAGTCCTCCCAGATCGTTCTTTCAATCTGCCCAATTTTACTGCAGATTCTTACATTAAATTTTGGTTTGTTTTATCTTATTTGATTTTGTTCCATGTGCACACATATCCCATTCGATAATTCCTTGAGAAATTCTGGTCTATTTCATCTTGAAGCACTCCTTGAGACTTATCATTTCTGTTTCAAGTTTTAGGACAAAATCCATGTCCCTTTTTGTTGCAAATAATTCTTCCGAGGCCTTTGTTGGAATCACTTTTATATATGATCAATCCTTATAATGGAATGCAATAAATTTTCATTTTTACTTATAATCCTTAATCCATTTTGGGTTCTTGGCATTAATTGCATTTTCATAGTCAAAGATAACCAGCTTATAAGTTTTGACATGTATAATGAATTAATTTAGCTTCACTGTAGAAAGTCCATTTATCAATGTATTTCTCATTCCATTTACGATGATTTTATACTTCATATGGGATTTTAGCGTTCAGTTCCACCTTATTTTAAGAAATCAGAATTATTTTCTCTCGAAATTTTGGGTAATACAAATAGCTAACTCTTTTAATTTTAATAAAATTAAATTTGCAATAATTATTCATAGAACACAGTGTATTGTCACTTTTTCCTGAGCAAAATTCCTTCTGCAGTTTAAGGTTCATTACTTGCCGATCACTGATAAATTGGGTACATTTGGATGAAAGAAAAATCATGAAGTCAGTCAACTTTTAGAGAAGAAAGGATGTGCCTAATATAGAAATTTACTCACAACTCATTTTGTAACAATATTATAAAATTTGACAAAGTTTCTCATTCAGGAACAGAAAACCAGAAAAAGTAATATAATACTTACAATTTTATTGAAAAATTGCTTACTGAACCCGACAAGGTTTCTCTAGATAACTGATGATGAATAACCACACTAAAGGATGGATTAACCTTTTATACTGTCCGATCCCTACCTTTTCCTCCTGAATGATTGACCTGCCAACCATTTATGTCTATATTTTAATTGGTTGATTACCTATTGTTTTTTCTAAAATTATACATTCCCATTTCACAAATATCACATGGTTTTCTTTAGTATTTTTCTGCTTGTGGAAATTCCCCTGAAAGAATCAAATGAAAGAAAAACTTTTTTTTTAATAATAATAAAAAAAAGCATAGCAACTTAACTTCAAACCCAGAATCTTGAATGAAAATTGGCTGCTATGAATGAATTATCGAAACACATTAATTCTACTTTAAAGGAGCTTTCCAACGAGATAACACATGACAATTACTAGTCAATAATTAACCTTATAATTAAAACTCATAATTAAATCTACACATACATGCATCGGCACACACATACAATTCTAGTTAAACCGATTGCTCAATACTTTGATTAATTCTTGATTTTTTCTATGACAATTTGATTTTATTAATTATTATATTTTAACATATTATTGTAAAACTACGATTGTCTATTTTCATTACCCCAAAGTAGTTTCACAGTTTTACATCCCCCTCCTTTCCCTTCCAATTTCCAAACCATTAAAATAATTTACAAACATTGCTAACCCATAACTTCTCAATTATGTCCTTGGCTTTTAAAATAATTTTATAAATCGAAATAAAAAAAAAAAATTTTTCCTTTAAAATTTTTTTTATTTAATTTTTTGTTTTGTTATAAAAAAAAAAAATTAAACCCAAAAAAAAATAATTTTAATTCAAACTAAACATTGGTTAGAAAGCATGTTTTTTAAAAAAAAAAAAAAAATATGAGAAAAATTTTATCAAACAATCATACATAACTAAGTCTAAAATCTAATGGAGCTTTGGGCAAACCCAAAGGCTACAATATATATATATATATATAAAATAAATAAAATATCCATTAATTAAAAACAATATTGTAATTATAATTGAAATAATATTTTTAATGGTTTACAAACAATTACAAACAATCCTTAAATCCGTTGGAAGCAAACGTCATCAATTCAAATTCCATGAATCTCGTATTTTAATGTTAGAAGCTTGTCGATTTATTAAATGCATTTTATTCCTGTTTATAAAAATTGCCTCTTTAATTTTTCTTTTACTATGGTTTCTCTCTTCATGAAGAATTTTCACATTTTCAAAATTAAATTTAAGGATTGTTTGTAATTGTTTGTAAACTGTTAAAAATATTATTTCAATTATAATTATATATATATTATAATATTTAAAATGTTTCATCAATACTATTCTGTCTAATGGATAAATCCAGAGAGAGCTATATCACAAATTCATCCATTATTCTACTTCATTCTTTTCATTGCCAAGCTCTTCAATTCCTTCTTATTTTTTACGATGTATCCAGCAAGGTCAATCTTATTTCCACTCAAAATTCCTCCCCAAAACATCTTCCATTAAAGTATTCTTTCATCCAAATATATGTTCCATTAAGTTTCTCATTCTAGGTCTAAATTCCTTAAGCAATCTTTTTTTTTTTTTGCATTTACTCATCTCAAAACTTCATTTGTCATTTTATTCATCCAACTGATTTTTCCATCCTTGTCCATGATCATTAATTAACACTTTTTTAAACTTAAACTTTATTTTTTAATCAGATTTTTATGTTTTGAATTTGTGGTAAAAGATTAATTCCCCTCCATATGCCTTCATTATAAATGCTTAATTTTATGAGATTTTTAGTTTACAATGAATTTTGGGGAACCAAATGAGCTCACTGTCTGGGCTGAAGATGTGTTTGCAATAAAATAAACTAAAAATTACAATATAAAATAAAGGTTTAATTGTTAAAAATAAAATATTGTGAACTCAAATGGCTGCAAAAAAGAGCTCGTTCGAGTTAATAGTGAAAATGTTATGTTAATAATTAAATTAATAATTATCATTTTATTATGTACAGCAAATAATTCATAAATTGTCTAAACTTGATAGAATTGCTGTAATCACTAGAATTGCAATTCAAAGGTTTTGCAAATGAAATTTAAATTATTTTTCTTTAAAAAAAGAAAAGAAAATGCACTAGTGTTTTTCTTTCGTTTAGACTGGATAAAAATAAGATGGAAGGAATTCATGCAATTTGGGGAAAGTACGAGATTTGTCAGCAATGTCTTAGGAAAAAATGTAGACCATTATATCATAAAATTTCATATCTGCATAAAATTTACATATTCATAGTTAAGCTTTTCACTGTTGATTCCAGTAGCTAATCCTTATGATGCTGTCAATTTTATTTTGTTTAGTCCTGTACTAATATGGAGTGACATTATATTAATAATAATCATTTGTCCAGATCAATTTTCAGTCGATTAATAATTTATTTTTACTGAAATTGTTTTTATACAGATTCCAAGCATAATAAAAGAAGTTATACAAACTTGTTAAATTAGGTCATGTGACATATGACTTTATTTTTTTTGTAATAATCAGAGAAGCTGCAAAATGTTAATTCACTGAGATTTGGAATGGTATAATTTCACACTATGCTTGATAAAAAAAATATAAGTTTTAATCTACTATGAAGCTAATTTTTACATTTCTAATATATTTTCATTTTACTTTAATGACATTTTTATTAAAATAATAAAATATGTACTATTCTTTTATTTAAGATTAAAATAATTCATAGGCAATGAAAAAAAAAAGGAATATAAATTGCAGACTCATACCTATTTTTTTCCTTAATGGACATTAATGATTAATTAATTATTTTGTTTAAGCACATATATGAAACTTTTAAAATATTAATTATTATAAAAAATAATTTAGTTATACATTTATTTCAAAATAAAGGTTACATATATACAAAATCAAAGCAAACATCCAGAGCTCATCTTAATTATGTTTAATCTTCAGGAAAAATATTAATTTACGAATTTTAATAGCATTTTATATTTATTTACTATTTTTATGGTTAACATATGGGAATCAGCAGATTGTGAGACATTTGGTCAAAAGGAGATAGATATATGGATTGACTGTTTGGTTGAACAATAAGTTAAATATAAAGCTTTACAAGCAATTAAGAGAGGCTTAAAAATGATCAGGGAATTAAAACTATGAAAAAAATTCAGACACTCATTGATTGTAGCCACTTTGTCTTTTTTTAACACATTAGCAGAAATATATGGATCTGAAAACAATGTCACAAACCTTTTAAATTCATCAGTGATATTTTGACCAGATGAAAGGAGCATTTTGATCATCTTCAAATAATGATACAAAATCTGAGGTACTGATTTGTAATAATTCATTCTATCTATTCCTTTATATTTCTACAGATATCCAGTTTTACTGCATTTACAACATCTATTTTGTAATCTTTAAAATGAGAAAAATACTAAGATATAAAATATGATGGTGATATGTGAGTTTCAAAACTATTGGAAGTTTTTAGAATATATGGATTCATGATGTTGCACCATCCAATCTTAAAAGTGCTCTTCCTGTTACAAATTATAAAAATAAAGGGACCAGAAGAGACTGCTCTAAATATTTTGAGGTACAGGTAAATGTTTATCAGAGGTTCAGCATTAATGCAGAAAATCAAAAAGCATTATAGTCATATATTTTGTTGGAGGCAAAGTAGGGGATAAGGATGGCAATGAAAGTGTAATCTATATATTAATTTCATTGATCTAAACTAGGCATCTGACATAATTAACAGGTTTTTAGAAGGATATAAAATTTTCTGATTGACTATCAATTAATTCATATTTTATATCCAGAATTAAATAAAATATAACACTTGATCAAAAATCTAAAAAAAGCATTAAGTGAAATTAATATTAAACAAGGATGTTTATTAATTCCCACATTATTTTCCATTTTCAATGAACAGTGGTTTTTTGAACAATTTTTGTAATGGACTGCTTAGTTTTTTATTCATATACACATGTAACCCTTCCAGGTAAAGGATTTGTCCATTAGTGTTAATTTTAAATATTCTCTGATCAACTATCCAGAGGAGATTCAGAATGATTATCCACCAAATACATGAGATAAAATTGTATGACCAAGTTAGTCTGAGGTTTGAGTCCACATTGGAGTGAAAAACATGATTTTCTGAAGCCCATAATAAGATATCATGTTCTAAACAGCAATAGTCACTGAAGCTTAAATTTATTTACTGAGCTATAAATCTTTACTCAAAATGACCTAGCATAAGCAGTCCACTTTTGACTTTTCTTTAGCATATCTAAGTGTTATACAAATAAATAAGAGAGAAAGAGTTTATTATTTTCTTTTTTTTAATCCTCTATGTACTGATCATTAATATCTTATATATAAAATCCATATTTTCTCTTGTCTGATTGGTGAATGTATGTTTATCTGCAAGGCTGTCATGTGATCCAAGTAAATGTTTATTCACAAGTCTGCCACATGTCAAATTCAGAACAAATTAAAAAATATTATGTTTATGCAAATGAAATAATTTTGCCATTAATAAAAAACACTCAGAAAAAAATCAGTACATGTGCTTTTAACTACAGAGGTATAGTATTTAAATTGCCAAAAAAATATTACAGTATATAAATTAATGTTTGAAATGTGATATTTAGTGAGGGGGAAAATAGAAGCTATAGTAATGTATTTACATTTAGTTTTGGTTAGTTGCTATAGTAATGTATTTACATAGGGTGACCAGACCGGTTCAATTAAAAATTGGGACATAATGACCAATCATTTTTATGGCCCAGTATCAGGAATCCTGGTAATGTAGCCTATTCCAGGACTCTACCTGAGGGTCACAGTGTTCTCTACATGTGTGTGGTACAACCAATGGCACATAGGACTGATGACTTTATATCGAAACAGGACAATGCGCTTAAGTAAACTGAATAATAATTTTTAAAAAAAAATTTCAATTATTAAAATACATATTTTTTATTATATTTCAAGCTGTTGCTTACAGATTGTAATAAGCTTTTATTGCCCCTAAGATAGTCACTAAATTCAACACAGCTCAATTTCATATTATCATTGCATAAATTTATACAATTTAGAATTTCCAAATCCATTCTATTTCTTTCCTTTGTCCATTGACTACTTATTAAGGAAAAAATTATTTCCTCATCTGTGTTATGAGCAAGTAATGCAAAGTAATATTGGCATATTGTTTCATTTTCCGATATTTGTTCAGTAATTTTACAGATGTAAAGAATTTCGACCAACGTTCACAGCATGAATTTTCAAGTCAAACAGTTTCATTGTTTTCGAGTTTGCTTGAGACAAAATTTTTTAATACTTCAAACTGATCTATTAATAGATTATCATTGATGGATATACCAATCTTATTTAAACCAACACTAGTGTAGAGTACATCATTCCATGTTGGTATTTCTTTAAAATTTATTCAGCTAAAAAATGTACATTTGTTAAAATTCGAAGTAGTTTTTTCCAAATATGTTAAAGAACTTTTATATAGCTCTTGGGCATCTTCTTGGAAGGAATTTTTTTCTGTCTCTAACATATCAACTTTTAAAAACATTTGTTCAACAGAGTGTGGAATAAATTTATTTTCAATTCGTGTTTTCATCATCTGAATTGTTTCATACACACCTGGGTCTCGTTTTATGCAGTAAATAGGTTCCTCAGAAAACGCGCACAAAAGAAATTGCACAAAAACAGACTTAACTTACCTTGAAAAATGGGGGATAGGTTCTGTAATTTTGAGACATCGCACAAAAGCAAAGCAACAAGGAAAAATTACTTTAAAATTCACATTAAAAAAATAAGAAAATAAAGTATGACTAACAAAAAAATTCAAATATTTGAAAAAAATTAATACAAGACAAACTTTTTTTTACTTTTTTTTTATTAACTACAGTATTTAATTTTTTCATAGATATTTGAATCATTACCACTATTTGACAATATGCGTTCATTTGTGAACTGGTAAAAAATCAGATTGTGATGTGATGTACAACTAGCGCCACTTTCAGTCTTGTGCTGTGTTAATGATTTTCTGTTTCTATATTAAAAAATTAGATCGCAATTAAAACAAAAAGATTATACATTATCATTGGAAAGATTATTTTCACTTTACAAAATCAATAAAATCTTCGTTATTATTTATTTTAAAAATCTAAAAAATTATTTATTTCTGTAATATCTAACAAAATACATTTTAAAAGTTTAAAATTTTTTGAATATTTGTTGTGATATTTTTATACGTAAGTATAAATCTATTATTATTCTTTACTCATTAGTATAAGTAGGTTATTTACATAGAAGCTAAGATTCTAAATACAGTTTCAGGCCATATTCACGTTAGCTGCTAATATAACGTTATATTTTTGGAAAAAAAAAAGTATTTCAAGTCAAAATAAGTTATTAATAATTTAAATTTCTTGACATCTAATAAATATAGTGGAATATGAAAGATATTAAAAAACATGAATCGCATAACTTCAAAATCGCATTAAAATAATCTGCATAAAACGAGACCCAGGTGTATTATTTTTATTACTTCTATTATGTTTATATTCTTCTTCTCAATTTTAAGAATTTGTTTATTAAAAATAGACAGAACATTATGCAAAAGATAACTCTCATTTATCAGATTTTAAAAAAAAATCATAGTAAAATTATTGGTGGCTTCTCTTCAGATAAAAAATAAGATTTCAGTCCATCATACAATTCAATGATTTTTTGAATCGATTTACACAAACTTAATCATCTAGTTTTAGAGTGTGTAACTCATGTTGAATATTCTACATGTACAAATCACAAAATTCTTTTAACTTTTCTGTTCAGATTGTATATATGGAAAAAAAGTTAAAATTTTTTACTGCAATGACTTCAATATCACATGGTAGCTGTTCAGTACCAGATTGCACAGCGTTATGCAAAATGTGAACAGTACAACCTACATCCATTAAATTTTTGTTAATATTTTCACACAATTTAAAAAATACATAATTTTTTCCTTTTCTATTCCATTCACTGAAATTTGTGTTAATGTTATCCACTCCATAAGCAATACATTTGCTAGAATCAATATTAAATTCTTTGAAACAATTTGCTATTAAATTATAAATAGCATCTGATGTTTCATTTGGTAAATTATAAATTTTAAGTAACTTTACTTGAATTCTGTTTCTTTGGCATAATAATGTACAACCAAGGGGAACATTTTATTGCATTATGATTACTTGCAGCCATGGATATACTAAAGAACTTAGCATTGTTTAAATCATTTTTCAGTTGTTCTTTACAGTATGATCCCAATACTTGCATAATTAACATGGTAGTTTTAGTTGGTCTATATAAAAAATTTTTCCCAATCTCCGAGTCTGGAAAAATCTTACTAAATAAATTATTAGCACACTCCATTGAATGAAATGATTGATGGTGCTGAACAATATAATATGCTGATGTTAACTCACTTGCTGCAATTCTGAATCTTTCTGCGCTTTCTGTTTTATACATGAAATAGTCTAGTTTTTTTGACGTTGTAACGAGCACAGACGTTCGTTACATTGTTTTTTTTTTATTTATTAAACATGAAAGTAAATTAAAAAGTTCGCATTTAAAAATTTTCTTTAAGAATTAAAAATTGAAATTAAATATCATCTTAAACTCGTATATATTAAATCGCACAGATAATGAAAAATTATTAAAATAAAACTTTATTAAAGAAAAAGTATTTTAAAACTAAATTTTAAAAAGATTTGGAGATAAAATTATATCTTTAAATTTATCTTTAAATATATCTTTGATTTGGAAAACAGGTTAATTAATCAGAAATGGAAATGATAAATTTAATTAGTCAAATGTAAACCAGCCTTGGGCATTTAAATGTAAAAACATCGGTCAGATAGGAAAACAATAGAAACTTTTAGCAAATGAAATAAATCCATTGGGAAATCGGACCTCAACGAAAAGGATCATCACATCGATGACGTAATGTTAAGTCAATCTTTCAAAGTAATATAAAAGGACAAGTTTGGAAATTATTAGTTAGTGATTATTATTGATTATTTACGATGTGACAGATATGTGTTAGTGCGGAAGTGAAGGAGAAGGGATTGAAAAAGACGCACGTTCAATCCCTTCAGTTGTTATAAAATGGAAAAATGAAACATCGCTTTTCTTATATTCAGAGGACCACAGGATCATCGGGAAATTTAACGCTGGATTTCAAACGGCAAGCAACTGTAAAAGATGAACATTTCTAAAACCGTAAGAACTTTATAAAATATAACGAACAATATTAATTTGAAAACACTAAGAACTTTAAATTTTAAACTTTCCTAGTAATTTAATTGTTACAAATAGAATCCTATCTGACCAAACTAAATTCTTTATTAATAGTGTTATTTGATGTATTTTTTTTCTTATTTATGTAAAATCATTTCCATTTATTTATTTTTTGTTCTTTAAGTTTTTATCATGATTTTTTTGTTTTTCGTTAAATTAATTATATAAATGTTAAACTTAAGTCGGGCGTGAATGGCTGTATAGATTTGTAAAGTTATATTAGGGGAGGGTAATCTTAGGTTATTTGTGTCGTTGTTAAATTGGGTCAATGGATTGGATATATTGATGTAGTTAGTAGATGTAGTCGGAGATTCGCTACTGGCAGAATCGCTTCATACGCCGCACTCTCCCGTTTTGCCTATGGAAGGAATTATAAGACGCAGAGCGCAGTTCCTTTCTATGGAGTTTTTTTTTATTGCTCTTCTTGTCTGATAGATGTCATATTCCTATTTGACGAGAGGCAATTTCTTCTCTTAACTTTTGGTGCCGCCATATTTCGTATTACATTGAATACATCGATATATCAGATGGATTGATGCCAGTTTGACTGCGAATTTTAGCCTAAGGTTAAATAGGGATAGAATGTTTATTTTCAAAAGCAAATTTATGTAGTCTATTCATACTCGACCCTAAATAAAAATGCATTAAATTTAAGTTGTTTATGGATGCTTGCATGGATTGGTTCTCGGTTAAGTATGTTTTGGGTTTTCATATTTGATCAAAATATATAGACATTCGATAAATAATGATACCTTACGGTGAGTATCTAAAATGTATTTATTCGGATGTCTTTTAAGTCATTGGTGACAATGCAAGTATCTTATGGTGAATACTACTGGGTTACTTATAAATTTCCCTCTGCAATTGCCAGTATCAATGATTTTATATTTTGATCGTTTATGTTTACTTTGGAATGTTTTTAACCGTGTAATCTATGTAACCGATCTATAGCAACATATTAAAACAAGCTTTTATAATCCCATCTGTGCGAACTTAATTAAAATGTAAACTTATAATATAATAGAAATTAAAATGTAAATTAAAATCTAAGGTAAAGTTAAAAATAATGTTAAAATGTAAAACTAATACTAAAATAATTTTAAATCTTATATATATGTGCATAAATAAATGTTTGTATGTTAATTACTGGCAGTGGCTTATTTTATTCTTTTTTTATATATACTCTTAGATTATATTATTAAATCTCTGCTATTCCACTGAGCTAGTGACATGGGCTAACGACCGGAAACAAAATATAAAAAAAAAAAAAATTTTTTTTTTTGACTTACGTATCTGCCTACTTTATACATTTTTCTAGGTTCAAATGGCTAGATGGCGCCCTGTAGTGCAGTTTATGTTAAGTGTTATTCTCCGGATCGTTACAACGTTGATGCCCCTGAGAAATGTGTTTTGTGTTTCTCACAGTTTAGTTTTTATGTCAAATTTGCCACTGTGTGAAACACTAGTGTAAACATTACACAATTCACATTTCGCTTCATAATCCTGCTTCATAATCATTGTGGCCTTTTTCTATAAAACTCCATTCCTGTGTATATTCGTTATTGTAAATACACTTCCTCTTCGGCATGTTGTCTATTGTTATAAGTTATTAATATTCCTATTAATTTTATTATTGCATAAAATCAATATTAACAAAGAACTAGCAAAACTACATGGTCAATCGAAGCAGGTGCAAGCACAATTCAAATTTTAGCCTATCCAACTGTGCATGCTCCAAGGCGAGGTTGGATGCGGGAGCACATATAGCTTGAGAATTCGGCCATACGATGTAATAGCAATCTTTGTTTTGGTGTTGAAATTTGCCTGAAGTTTTTCTACTATTATTGTAGAGACCGAAATGGACAGAGAGAGTCAAGAAACTATCATTTTTGCAATGAATTATTTATATATGACAAATAATAAATATGAATATTTGAAAATCGGGACATACAATGGTCCTGAAAAGACATTTCGGGGACACTGGGACCTCTAACCAAAAATAGGGACAAATCCCCAAAATTGGGCCATCTGTTCACCTTATATTTATATTTATTTTGGTTAGTGTATAATTGAAGTTGGACAGTTTTCAGGATGGTGTACAATTCTCACATTTATTCATATAACATTAAAATCTTTTGTTTAATTTACATTAAATCTTAAAAAAATTGTTAAAGCAACCAATTAAAAAAAACAAGACCTATCTAGGCTGCATACATCTGGTAATTATTATAATTAGTTACATTTTTTTTTCTACTTTATACAATGCAAACATAATATTTTCTTCAAATAATTTTATTTCCTTACAGTTTTGACTGTCCCTCAGCCTTCTTCAAAGCTACAAAATATTTAAATATATATGACTGCATAGAAATAAAATCATGTATATTTAGATGTAATTATACTAAAATATTTCATTTCAATGTAGTCATATATATTTAAATATTTTGTAGCTCTGAAGAAGGCTGCTGAACAGTTCAAAATTATAAAGAAATAGTTTTTAATGGAATACTAATAATTAATCTTAACATAGAATAAGTTGATTAATATCTAACCTGTCTTTGAATTGCATTCACATAAGCCTTTGTAGTCAGTTTTGTGAAACAAACGTCTTTCAATTATCTATATGCTATATAGGTTAAGATAGTGAAACTTTTAATTTAAATAATGCATGAATTGATGATTGTGTTACATTTTCCAATTCAGAACATGCTCCATAGGTATTCTTAAATGGTAATTTATAAAGATTTAGAATTGGTATTAATATTCAAATAACCTCAAACTCTTTATCAATCAGTGAAAAAAGAAAAATCTTCCACAACTTTTAGCTACAATAGTTACCAATTTAAAATTATGAATCAATTTTAGTTTCCTAATAATATTTTAGAGAGAATGATTGGGCAAACTCATATGTTGAAATACATCACAGACTCCAATATCTTGCTTTTAGGAAATTAAAAATAGAATATTTCATCATAGTGATGTAACTATAGAAAATAAATTATATAGAGAATGCTAATTTGATCATCTTATTATAGGGATGTGAGATCTGAATATCTCTATGAACATAACATAAAGATGCTAGAAAAAATTTATTGACAGATGCAAGATTGTAAGACAAATCTGTAGTATTTTTAGAATGCTGAAGATAATACTATGTAAAGCCACATCTTCATTAAATTGGACAATTAAAACAAATGAACAAATTACCTTCATAAAAAATAATTTTATGGTGAAGTTGATTATGGTTTCCATGAAAAAGGCATATCCCATATGTTAATAAAGATTATATCAAGACACTTTAAAGGTGGCATTAATGGTTTTAATAGAGAGATTTAGTATAGTGTAGTGTGGCAGATTCTGGAGTTCAAGGTTTATGGATGAAGGCTCCAGCTTGTCATTTCACTTATGAACCCTATAGCAATACACCTTTCGATTATTTATTCTATCATTTTATCTTATGGAAAGACAAGATTGATGATAGAATACAATGGAGAAATACAATATATGGTGTTGACATATCTCAAAAAGTAAAGAAGTTATAGCAGAAGTTACATACACACATTATGTTTAATCCAAGAAACAGACCACTGAGTATGTGGACGTATTTATGATTTTCGGATTCCCCCCCCCCCCCCCCCCCCCTTGGAGTTAGAACAGCCACACTTGTTTATGAAACATTATTAATGGTGATGATTTTGCTCAAAATAATTTAAAGCAAAAAAAAAAAAAAGATTAGGAATATATTTTTTAAAATTATGTCCATTTGGCTTCTGGTGTCTAGTTTTCTTTTATTTATATAATAATCGTAACCACCGCTAAATAACTCGGAATGTGCGGCATGATTACTCAAGATACATAAATAAGCAATAGTGTAGAATGAATTTTACCACTTTTTTTTTTTTTGCTTTATCGTCTTTTTTTTTAAAAAAAGTAACTGATAAGATTAAAAAAATTACGGTGTCATATGATAAAAAGATTTCTTTTTTTTGCTCCAGAGAGTTACTTGTTTAATCCATTTGTTTCACCTTCTTCAACTTTAAAGTCTAAAGTCATTTGCTTCCAAGGTGGGGTGATTTATTATACATTGTTTATGTTAATTTCTCAACTGCTCAGTTCTGATTTCAACCATCTGCTTCTGCTCCCGGATAATTATATATGCAGAGAATTAAAAAAAAAAAAAACGAAAGTTACAAATCATAACTAAATGTCTTTAAAAAAAAGGAGCGAATGAAACAAAGACAAGTACCAAATAGGACGCTTTGAAATACTGTTACGAGAGAAAGGTTTCAGGATAAAAAAGAAACAACAAACTAAAGCTAGATCAAAGAACTACTTATTTGAAAGATCTTAACCGAGTATGCTATTGTTTTAATAAATTAATCACGTGTGTGCTAATAGAATGCCATCTCTAGTCAAAGTGATTTCTGTTTATGTTTACAGTGATTCATATGAGATTGCATCCTGCCTGGTTTATTTCAGTGATAGAGGCCGACTCTGAAGCTCATCATGGATCGAGATCTCAGCTGCTCAAACTTTCGAGCAATAAATTATTTAATTCATTATTTTATTTTACATAAGACTATATGTCTTGACAAAACACAGACTTGCAAACTATCTCTCGCTACATTTACCGTATGTATATACTGACAAAAATATAAAAATCATTAAGCTGGAAACAAAAATAATAACTAAAAAGTGAAAGGATATAATAAAGCCCTTTCCAAAATAAATAAAATTTGTATCAATCTGTTCGATATTCGCTTACTGATAGTGTAACTGAGATATCGGATTTAATCTCGGATGCGAGAAAAATGCGTGTGCAATTCGAAAACCTTTCTTAAGCGATTTGTGCATTCATTTTGGCGGGAAAATTATAATAATACAGGATAAGAGGAAATTAATCCATGATTAGTAAGTAATAAACAGAGGTATAGTTATTAAACCAATCAATTGAAAACCAATTTATAGATTATAATAATAGGCAAGAAAAATAATAAAATTTATCTTTAAAAAAAAAAAAAATTTACTTTCTATTTCTTTCCATTTATTATCTGCTGTTTATTTATTCATTTTTTAACAAATAATAAAAACAACCTACTTGTTATTTTAAAAAGTATCAATAAACATTTTAAAACCCTGAACGTTTGTTTTAGTAGTGGTGGAATGACGATCTCTGCAGTTCAAGATCCAAAGATGGCCGTTCCAGCCCTTACACTTCCGGTGTTCGAACTTCTTTGAACTCCCGCGCAATAAACCATTCAAATTATTTTATTACAGCATTTCAAAAAGACAAAGGAAGATTTAAACATTTATTTGAAATATATGGTAACGATTTTTAGCTATTTTTCAGTCATCTAAATATTTAATTATTGCTTGCTCTAATAATTTATTTAATGTTAACACAACATCGCCCGATTCACTATAACTACATTGATTCCAACTTTGAATCCAAACTCCTCATTATAAATATGAATAATTAAACAGTTATTGATTAAATGTTTAAATGAAGATTCTTATGAAGTTTGAACAACAAAAATGGTACTTCATGGGCCTTGAAGTTTAGAGTCTGCCAGTCCACCTCTGTTCTACATAACACAGGGGGCAAGGTACAAATTGTTTTATCAGCTATTAAACATTGATTATGCTATCTTAGAATAGATAGTGCTGGAATGACAGTGAGAAGAGACTACTCTAATTTAATTGACACGTTATATATTCTTTTTTAAGCCATTACATATGTTTGGGCTGATTATTGCTGTAAATGTGACTTTTAAGCCAAATAATTATTTTTCAAATTGTGGATTATATTTGTTTAACTAAATGATTCTAAACAGCGTGTTTGTATAAAGTAATGTAGTGGTTCTGCAGTGCTTCAGTTTTAAATCATTCTTCTTTAGCAATCTTATGCATTCTGACTACTTTTGGACAGTCTGAAGCAATGGATTCTTAGTGCTATTTTATTCTTTTATGTTCATTTGATGGTAAAAACTGAAATTACAGTAAATATTAAGGTATTAATTCAATGTAAATCTAATCCATAGAGGAAAACTACACACAAGCTGACCAAAGCCTAAAATGTTGCTGATTGGTAGATTCTTGGACCTTGGGCATATAAACAAACTTGTAAATTCATCTTTAATTGTTGCTAGCAATGAGCAAAAAAAATGTACTTTTCTTTTATAGTTTATTTAAATATTTATTACTTTTAAAAATATTTGCATAGTTATATATTCATGCTTACACTTAGATTTTTCTTAAAAATATGTTTGTTTTTAAAAATACAAATTAAGAAATTCAAAGTAAAGATAAAAAGAAAATCATGATTGTTAAAGTCTGTTAAACATCATAAAAGATAACGTTGTAATATTTTGATAATTATAAATTCAATTTTAAATTTTGAACAGAATTTCATACTTTGTGATAAGTTATCAATAATTTCTCCATAGATAGATGTGAAATTTAGTTAATAAAAATGTTAATTTACTTTTTAAAATAGTGTTACAATAATTATCTAATAAGAAAAAAATAATTGTTTTCTTATATATTTTATTTCACTTTATTGTTTTTTTCTACATTTGGAAAATTTATATATATATTTTTAAAAGGATATTTTAAATTTATAAATATATTTTGGTACTTACTGTAACGGTCAGAATTCGCACATTTCATAAACAAGTTGCACAGTTTCTCCACCACACTCGAAAAGCAGCACCACAAGTGGGTTCAGGGCCTGTCATACCGGATTCGAATATAGCAGATCGACTGCGCAACCAAATACGATGGAGCCCGAACCCGCCATCACAATAGCAACATCTTTTCAGGCCGCGGTGGTCAGAGAGAGAGAAGAGACTATGTGAGATTTATAAATAAATTAACAGCTAGCGTTTGGAAAGTCTTAATAGATACGTGTATAACCCAGACAATACGAGACAATGAGATGAATCAGAAAATAAACACTAACGTAAAGAATTGATTAAATTAACATGATTTATTAAGTGGCTAAATATGATTTCTGGCACTATTTATTTATTAAATAGTGGTGTCAAATGGTTAACTACAATTGATTAAATCATTTTACTCGTTAATCTATAACCTGGGTCAATTATCGCTTACGAATGTGCCTTACTAAACCTTGAATACATGCGAAGCCCAAGAATAAGAGTACTGGAATTATTTATAATAAAAGATATTAAATAGTTTTACGATAAAGGCTGACTTCAGAAGAAATGCAGAGCGGCTCCAATGAGCTTGGCAGCAGCGACTTGCTTAGTGCGGAAATATATGTGTGAGTATGATATTATCTTAAAGTACTTAAAAGGGGATTCAGTGGTACTCGCAAGGTTTAGGAAACGATGGAGGGTGGTAGTCCATTTAAACTACAGGAACTTTGTGACGACAATAAAGAAATAAATCATAAAATCAGACGCATATGTTGCACCCCACATTGGTCTCGGCCATAGCCCTAAAGATCGGAGTATGCTAGCATATGGCTGCGAAGAACTGCGTCAGCATCCCCAGGTGTGACGCTCTGGTACACACATTGACTGGAAACCGCAGGAAGAAGTAAAGGGGAAACGGACTTGGCCGTTTAAAGCCCTTTTAAAGAACAAAGTGATCTCAACATCGGATACCCTTGCCAGCAACACTAAAATATATATATAATCGATTCAAAAAAAAGGAGACATAACGAAAGATTGGGCACTTAAGCAATTCACTGCATTGATGAAAAGCGTCTACACTCTCCCAAACTCAGAATAACAATAGAAATACTTAAAACAAATAATGGGGTTTAACATTAAAAGGACGGTGTGAGTGCGAGAATTTAAGTAAAATGTAATTAACCCATGCACTCCCACATCTGCCAATAGTTATTCCCACACCTCGCATACATCCTGGAAGATTATGAATCACATCTAGGTATTATAAAGAAAATAATATAGTCATCGAACGAGCGGCTTACTAAATCCCATTTAAGGGAGGGACTCATGAACATAAAATTACATTCTTTATAAGGAATGGGGAGTATCATTAATTAAGATTTGCTTCGCTCGGTCGATGCTATGCAAGCCCATAAAATACGCAAATAAAACAATTTAAATTTGATATTAACCCAAGGTTTAGATCGAGCAATAAATTTAAATATACATTTTTAAAACATACATGCTAATAAGTGTGGCGAGAAAAAGGGAGTTTGTTTTTGCTATAGCGAGTTTTAGATCACAAGAGCTCTTGGGTTAATTGTGTTACCTTTCAGTTGCTTTGGTGGTTGAAGCTGGAGCACATTTCAGGAGTGGATAAGATTTAGCAGCATGTTAATTCAGTCTCTGTTTGCAGCAGCATAGGCGGTTCCTTAAGGCATATTGGTGATGCGTCAGATGGTACATCGGCAGCGGCCAGCTATTTCCGAAAGGAAAATAGCCACGGTGCCGACTCTACTCAGTCATGTTGGCGGTTCTATGATAGGTCAGCATTTTGTACATTTTCTTGAAAGCGGATTATTTAAGTCACGGATGGTCGGTCAGCAAAACATCAGGATCAGCATACCGAAAATAAAAGTTCAGACCGTCCGAATTCTCAGAATAAAAAAAAATAACCTCAGAAAAAATCAAAACGCAAAATCAAACAGCAGAAAAACAGCATCAGAATCAGCTTTTTTTTCTTCCCTTTAAACAAAAGAAAAACATTCAATATATACTGTTTATCTTATAAAAGAACCTGCCTTGGGGCATGACAAACCTTTAACCTTTTGCATTCTTATCAATTAGTTATTTCTTATCTGAACATCAGAAGGAATCCATTTTAAGGTTTTTTTTAGTTTACAATTATAAATTCCAGTAAATGCTCAGATTGAAAGAAGATTAAAACATTTATTTCATTCTGTTGAAGACTTTTGCTAATTGGAAATTCCTAAGTAGACATATGAAGTGTGAATTTATAATCCAAAATGTTTTACTTTAAATCTATTATATTCTCAACCTAGCCTTATTTTATATTTATATAATTTTCAATGGCGGGAACTTTATAATTTTAGAAAAATATTAAATTATTTCACATTTAGATTGTAATTGCATGAATCCGTTTATAAACTACTTTTAATAATTATTATTTTACCTACAATAGAAAATAAATATTGCAACACAAAATTTTTTAAAATAAATTAACTCAACAACCACAATCCAATAATATAATTCCAATGATTGATATTAATATTTAACAGTTATCATCGTAATCTGTGTGTAGTTTTACCTATATAACCTTTTAAATGAATATGTAAACATGCACATACTCGACATTTATATATCAATAAAAATAAAGGGTTGAAAATTGGACTCCACGAGTAATAATGCCTACGTGGTTTATTTTAGGCGGGATTTTAGTATATAAATGGCCGTACAGACACTACGAACGATTTGGGATTCGAATTTAGGTATAAGGGTAGGTGAAATGTAAGAGAAAGGTGAAACGAAGACTTGCAGAGCAATCTTCCTGTTTCATTACATATAATTCCATTTTCAGGGATATTGAAGGATTTGGGTTTTTTTTTCCCAAAGTTATTTTCTTAAGTTTAAAAAATATTAAGAAATTGAATATAATAAATTCACGTTAATTTTAAAAAAAATAATTTTTTTTTATAAATGCTATTCACATCATTTAATTAATTATTTTTTTTTATGTATGTTATAACGTATAAACCATTAGCACATTAGGAACATTTTCATATTTTTTTTTATGATTACCATATCATTTTCGTTCAAGCTGTTGGTTAATTATTTTTCCTACTCTTTTGCAAAAGTGTATAAAATTTGTAAACCTACCAGTTACAGAAGAAACACAGAATAGTACCTGTGTGAAAAATGTGCACTAATGGGAATGATATTAAACATTATGTGCAAACAGATAATAACAGTGTAATCTCAAAACATGTTCAAAGTGAGTATTCTTTCATGTTTTTTATTTTATTGCAGTTGTACTAAACTTTATATAATTGCAATTGTTTGTAGTTTTGAGCCATTTATTGTGTTTTTATAATCATCTTAAAAAAATCACTGAATTATTTAATAAGATAATCATCTTTTAAAAAACTTCAGCCATATTGTTTAAAACACGATACCCCTGAATATAGATTACTAATTAAAAAAACATCTGGCAAGCTTCTGGCAAAGAGAGCAAAGGAATTATATGTAAGTACCTATATTTTTAGTAAAATAAGTACAATTTATTGTTTAATAATATTGAACTAAAATAAAATATTGAATTATTAATTCAAATTGCTACTAGAGAATGGTGGGAAAATGTTGGAATAAAAAAGAAAGAAAATAGAATTCATCTTTTAAAATATTTTTTGAAACTTGATATTAATGATTACACCTATATAAGATTTGGCTGCTATTATCAGTATAGAAACAAAGCAGACTGATATAGTATTGATAAAAAGTAGAATTATGAATCATAGTTGAAGATTGAAGACTTTTATTAACTTGTTCTATTTGATTTTTTATCTTTTAGCTAATAATATTTCTGGACATTGTGCATTCACTGGTGATGATTACTCAGTTCAGTTTAAATTCTTTCTTAAAGGTATCTGTAGCAGTCTTTTGCCAGTTTTGTGTTATTAATTTAATCACCAATGGCTACATGCAGTATATTAAACCACTATCAATTTTAAAATGTTCTAATTTCATATTATTTTAAAAAGTGAACAGGCTTCCATCTTAGTACCTTTCTAAGTATGTCTATATTTTAGAAAATCAAATTAGTTTAAATTTAGTTTAGATAGTTTAAATTTTATACCCCTTCTTTCAAGGAGACCAGTATCTCATACTGCTTGTAGTCTAAACAGCTTTAATTGTTTTGATATTTTTCAAATGACAGTTCCCCTTCCTACTTTTTAAGACTAACAATATAAAATTTATTATAACTAACACAACAATAATAAAAAGCAAATTTATTTCATTATAATAACTGATTGTATTTCCTTGTGTGGTTTTATGGCTATATTTTTAAAAAATTTTATACAAATATTTTAATATGTATTATAAATAATGATTATAAGAAAAAAAAATCAAATTTGAAATTATATAAAATAAATATTTTTCTTCGACATAGTAGTATACCATTTGTAGTATGAAAGTTATTATATCACATTGTAGATGTTACAGGTTAAACAAAATCTTAAGATATTAGTACTATATAGAAAACCTATTGATAAGAAGCTAAACATGTTTCTTATTTAAAGCTTCTCAGATTAGGAGAGTGTTTGCAAGAACTTTTGCAAGTATTTAAATTGTGTTCAATTTTGAAAAAAAAAAAACACTTTATATTTTATGTAATTTGTTTATTTATTTATGATTACTCTTGAAAAATATTGGTAAAATATTTGTTTCTTAAAAAAAATATGATTAGATATAGATTTTATTTAAAAATATTTGTTTATAAATGAATATAATTCAAAAGAAATATAATAACATGAAGTAGATACTTATGATTGGTGGATTAAGGAAACATCTCATAACTATTTGAACTGATTTTTTTGTCATTGTTAAATAATTATAAATAATTTTAAAATAAAATTTTATTGCTTTATGTATCCTTAACCACAATTGTTTTAAGGTTTTATAAATAGTGTTCAAATAATTGTTTAGGGTTTTATAAATAATGTTCAAATAAATTTATTACATTTTAAATTTCATTTTTATTCACAATTGCAAATTTCAGTTCATTAGTTTTTTTCTACATTTGCAAATGAAATATTATTGTTACGAACAATTTTGTTTATAAATGAAATAATTTAATAGTTATAGAACTATAATAATAAATAAAAATTAATTCATTAAAATAAAAAATTAAAATTTTGATTCTATTAAATAATATGAACAGTTAAATGATTAATTTTTTCTTAACATACTTCACAATACTTAAAATGTTGCTGGTGATTAAATGTACCAAGGCATAATTTACCTGGTATTTGAATTATTTATATATTGATAATTACATTGATTTTTAAAGTAAATATTTTTAATTAAATAAAAAATAAATATATATTTTAGTTTTCATTTTTGTTGCTTTTTAATTCAAAGGCCAAATTGCAAAACTCAAATTGCATAAAATAATAACATTTATTCACATTTTATTTGTAAGCAGAAATGATTTTAACAGATTTTTTTTATTTCAAGGCAGTTTTTGATAAATTGAAATATGTTTTTATTTAATAGATATATAAAAAAATTATTTTTACAATTATGTGATTTTTTAAATTACATTGTGGAAATAAGAAAAAACTTAAATTATGTTAGCTAATGTAGAATATATGCCTTGATTTTTATTTTCTTATGCATATATGTATACACCTGGGTCTCTTTTTACGCAGACTTATTTAACACGATTTGGAAGTTACGCGATTCACGTTTCACCGGAAGTCGAACTCCGATAATGCGCTATTACTTTAAATAATAAATTTCGTGCACTTACGTTATATTGAAAGTAATAGCACATTATTGGAATTCGACTTTAATCTTAGTATTTTTAATATTTTCAGTGCTTTATAATAGTAAGATTTTATGCAATAATGAAATTAAAATCATGATTTCCACATTTTATGTATACACACATTAAATTTTACAAGATTATAATGTAAATTTGATCAAACATTGTGCGTGTTAATTTTGCATTTTAAATCACATTCTGTTTTTGCTTTTTAAAAAAGAACGTAATCAATTATTAATCATTTAGTGTCCGCAAGTTTATTTTTAAAAGTGGAGTAATAGCAGTGGGCACAATTAAATTTGACAATTAAAAATTAAAATCTGATTCTTAATTGTAATTAACAATTTAAAAATTACTTACGGTGACTTGAAATTAATGTGATGTAAAACGAAATTTGATTTTTAAATGGAATTGAAAATTAAAAAATTTAAGACAAAAATAAGAATTTAATTTTTAGTTGTTAGTTTTAATTAAATTTTTCCCAGCAGTGGTGAATAAATGTCTTTTTATTATCATAAGTCTAAGTTCATAAACAATTAATAAAATCATCATCTCAAAGATTTAGTTACTAATTACATTATCAACAGAAAACCATTAACACAATATGAGAGTGAACTTGGTGCTAGTTGTATTTCCTCTTGTGAAGAATCTTTATTTTTTACCACTTTGCAAACGAAACTGTTTATCAGCAAATAGCGATAATAATTAAAACGTATAAAAAAATGTAAATTACTGTACTGTAAATTATGCATAAAAATATATTATTTTGAATAAAATTAAATATTATAGTTAAAAAAAGTTTGTCTTGTATCAATTTTTTTCAAATTTGAAATTTTTTATTAGTCATATTTTATTTCCTTATTTTTTTTTGCGCGAATTTTAAAGTAAATTTTACATTGGTGCTTTGCTTTTACGCGAGTTTTGAAAAATCACAGTCCATATCCCCCTTTTTTTCAAGGTAAGTTACGTCTATTTTTGCGCGATTTTGTTTGCGCATGTTTTCTGAGAAACCTATCTATCGTGTAAAATGAGACCCAGGTGTACTTCATTTATTTTATTGAAATTGGTTGTTTGTTTCAACTTAAAGCAGCATGAAATTTGTATGTACTACCCATGTATAAGTTCCAGAATTCACCTTTTATTGTTCTTTAACCTGATTTGTCTCAGTTGCAGAAATCATGTGCAGTTCAGCATTATAATGGCACTGCAATAACTATATTTTTTGTATGTACTTTTAAGCCTATTTATAACTTTACATCACTATGCTCTTTTTACCACAGTTACAATTTTACAATTATTAATTGAAAAAAGAATCTGAAGATGGCAGCATTATACAGAGCTTTTAGCCAATGTCAGTAGCTAGTGTGTATGATAATGCTATGAGGGAGCTGACTATAGATGCCAATAGAAATGTTAATTTCTGATTAGTGGAGTGTTTTAATTCAAAATCAAATAAAAGAAAAAATCACCAAACAAATGAAAAAATTGTAACTTTCAGTCATTATTTATGCAATATTTTTGTAAAAAAACTTATTGTAAATCAAAAATTCATGTCATTAAAAGATTTTCTTTGAAAACATTATTTAAAAACTAACTCTGAAAAAGTTCATTATAGCAAAGCAGCAGCAGTTTCTAGTAGGTGAACAAGATTAGCCTTTTGTCAAAATGGTGAAGAAATTATTTTTTTAAATTTTAATAATTTATTTTCATTTTAATAATATTTATTTTACAAAGCGCACACAGTATTGAAATTAAACTGAGAGAGTGCAAACCTCTCAAGCGCTTAGCCAATCAAAGGTTTGCACTCTCTCAGTTTAATTTTAATAATATAGAATTTAAATATCTAATATTTCATTCTACTAACATTTTGAATTAATAAATTTGTCCAATGATGTCAATTGTCATTGTTATAGATAAGAACTTCGTTTAGAAATTCAAAAAATAATATTAAGTTTATCAAAATATGATGTCAAAAAAAGGTTTAGTTGTAATATAAAATATTAATACAGAGACAAAACTCCATACAGTAGCACCATTCAGTGCAAACCAGAATAACCAATGAATGCATGAAGATTTGTGCATAAAATTCCCGTCTAGTGTCTAATTATCCAATATCCCTAGAATAGTTTCTAGCTTGTGGTTTTGATCAGTGAGGAGCCTTGGATCTAAGAGCACTACACCTAGACCTTCAGATTTAATGCAATCCTCTAGCAGCCATCCATCACCTTTTTAGTTAACTACAAAGCTTTGAGTTTAAAATGAAGCACAATAATGTTTTCAATTCAAGTGTCATTTGCTTGTATAGTCATATAGATTTGAACTGAGTTCAGCATCTACACATCTTCACATCTTTGGTTCTTTAGTAACCATAGTCACCATAATCCTATTCGGTGGGATTGGTATCAAACCACTAAATATCACATGGTCACAATTTTTTTGTGTATATGGGGATTTTATACCCAAATCTTCTTGCATCATTGATTACTCTGGCTTACACTGAGTGTCACTACTGTATAGAGAGTTTTGCCTCTGTGTTAACAGCTTGTGTAATGAGGTGATCATGTGATGTTTGGTGGTTTAAAATAAAATATTCAAATATAGTGGAATATGGACAAATATATCACTAGAACCTATTCAAAATAGAAATAGTTTTCAGTTAAACATGTTTAAAAATGTTTAATTTTTATACCCCCCCCCCCCAAAGATTTTTAAAATTAACATATTTTTGTTTCTTTTTTTCATATTTTTATTAATTTATGCATTTTTCAATTATGTTGAGCATTGAGAATTATTCCCCATATAAGACTGAGACTATTTTTTTGTACTTTTTTAATAATTTCGCAGAATATGATATAGTCCTGATTCTTAAAAAAAGAATTAACAGCCATCTTTCTTCACAAATGCAGTGACTATTCTTAACATATAATATTTTTTCCCGATTCCATCAGAATAAGCTTTTATTGCTGTTTTTAAATAACAGGTATCAATAGATAATTTTACAAAGATTTCAAGGCTTAAATGAGCATTTGTTAATAAATATTTAATTTTTTAAAATTATTATTTGACAGGTAAATGTATTATAAAATTATTTTTGATATTAATAAGTATGCTACTGAAGGCTTAAATATCCCAAGTGGGTAAGTTTATATTGTGAATTACACACTTTTTGGCATGATAGTGGGCATTTTTGGATAAGTTACCTATGTATATATTAGAGAATGCCTGAAGTTCTGACATGGAAAGGATATCTTTATTTTCTAGAAATTGTAAATTTTTTAAATATATTATCTTTTCTAAATTTTAGTGACAATAAAAAAAAATCAAATATTAACATAAAAATTGTGATAAAATTTATAAATTTTGGCCAATTATTCATATATATATATTAAACCATAAATGCACATAATTAATTGGGTAACACATGTAAATTAATTCTCTCAGACTTAATGCTTAACTTTAACCAATAGAATTACAGCAATACTGTTATCGAAACAGCACTTATATAATAAGGATTTTCATATATTATCTGATGCTGCTTTGATAAAAATGGCTGATATTCTATTGGTTAATGTTAAACATTGACATGAAGTGATATAATATATATATATATATATGTATCACATTATATATATGTGTATACCAGTCTGCACCCGGTAATGCAAAGCCGGATGCTTTGCAAAATTTTTTTTTGAGATTTAATGCAAATTAAACAAAATATTTTAATATTATATATTAAATGTGAGAAATTTAGTCAGCCAAAAGGCTGACATTTTGTCTTCAATTATATACTAATGAAAGCTGAATGTAAATAGGATACTAAAGTATCTTTTTTCCCCTTACAATATATCACATTTCAAACATGAATTTATGTACTATAAGCACATTTTCTTCATGATTTAAATACTATACCTCTAATTAAAAAGCATGTTTTTTCCCAAACTTTTTTTTAATGGCAGAGTCCATCGTTACTGCAGAATTGATTGCTTTATCAAAATTTTTTAAAGATTTAATGTAAATTAAACAAAACATTTTAATATTATATAAACAAATTTACAAATTTTAATAAAGCTAAATATTACATTTTTAAATATTTTCTAGCTTTACAAAATATATATTTACTGGAACCCCCTCTGAATAAAAACATATTTCTTTTCCTGATAATCAGTCAGTCATAAGTTTTTAAGCTTTATTAATAATTATATCATTTATTAATGTCAGAATGTGACTTTGTAAATGTCTGTGATGCTTTTTAATTGGTTACTTTAACAAATTTTTTTAAAGATTTAATACTTATATAAGGCTAAAACCTCAGTACACGTGCCTTGAGTGCTTAATTTTAGCAAGAGCGATCTCTACAAATCATAGCACAAGATTCAACTTTATAAAGATAAGAGGGACCCTCTTATCTCTCAACTTATTTTCTTAATTATATAGGCAAATCTAAAGCATTTTGATTTGGGAGTATGAAGCTAATAAATTCTTCACTGATTTATATATACATAAGTATACCAAACCTATAAATGCAAGCAAGTAAAAATCTCAGAAAACAAAAGAAAGAAGTCATTAATGTTAATTTTTTTTATTTATTAATCCATCATAAAATTCTATAAATGTTGAAATGATGTCAACAATGAAAATAAAAGTACGATCTTGAAACTCATACATCAATCAGTGAATGATAACACAATATAGAACAGTTCATTTTTTTAAGAAGAAAAGTAGTGAGAGTAAATTACATCTTTTAAAAATTTACTTTTTAAATTTCTAAAATTGTCAATTATCATCTCAGCTATCTTCAATAGTAGAGCTCATACGCCACTACAATTACAACTTGAAAAAGTTGGTTAAGGAACCTGATACCAATTTCCATAAAGCTTACATTTTAATCCAAGTTATAAATTAAAAAACAACATCATGCATGGCTAGGAAATGATAAAACATCATGGGGATGGAACTGCTCGTCATGTAAACATGATTCTAAATATGATTATCAAGTCAAATTAACATCAAGATGACCATGATAGTAAAAAGATCTACAATGCTACAATCAAACAAAAAATTCTCTCAGCATGGGAAAGATAAACTGATTCACCAACATAAAGATCCAAATAGTGACTGAAGATTATCCGATGAACTACCATTGAGTTCATGTAAAGGAACTTTCCTAAAAACCAAGCTACTTGGATGTTTCACAATGTGAACTACAAGATTTTGAACTATGGCTAGACTATGCTGGATTAATATTTTTATTCTTATTTTACTTGTCAAATTGGTTCCTTTCTTTTGAAACAGAGAATCAATCCATCCAACTGTCAATTATTCTAGAGGGAAGGGAGACATCAATTCTATATATTTTTTATTTTTCATTTAATAATAAAATTTAGGTGCAGAATTCCAAACTTACTTGCCAATTGATAAATTAATCAACTGAAAGGTGAGACTTTATTCTTATTCAATATTAAGCTCACACTTTTTTATGTTCAATGTTCTAGTTATTTGTTATTTGGAGTAAATGACTAAACCCTTGAATGATTGGTCTATCTAATCATAGATTTATATGACAACAGAATGGGAAGGAGGTTCAGATCATAAGAGCAATCTTCAACAAATTAAAAAATATAGACAGATTAGAAGTTAATGAGCAACTGATATTAGAAATTTGAGTTTCTAGAGTTAATCATTAAAATATTTTTTTTTTAAATACTGTATTCAATGCAAGGTTGAAATTATTAAATTAGAATGATGAATGACCATCCTTCATAGGGATCAAAGATATGGGTTAGTAAATAGTTAATGAACACAAACGAAGGATGATCATGCCTACACAATTATTAAATTAATCAAAACACATTATTTAGTTATAAAACCATCATGAATGGAAACTAGCTTCAAAATTAATTTGTTAAATATTAAATTTAATTAGTTGTCTGTTATTTGATTATGTCTATTTTCCAATGCTTCACACTATATGCATATTCAATGCACACACCAGATACAGAATAAATATACTTTGAAAGAGTATGTGCACATTTTCTCATTATTTATCTCTAGAGATTTAACTAATTACTATTTTACTCTACTCAGGAATTACATTTCTAATCTCATTTCATTATTTATTATTTTTTTAGTTTTATTAATCCTTGAAATATTAGATTTTAATTCAATATCTATTTATATAAATACATAACAGAATTAAAGAAACTTCTCAAGTATTTTAACTTTCACATGATCACCATTTCATATGCTGTTAATAAAAGTATGTGATGTGATGTATTATGGCTTCTCCTTAAACGAAGTCAAGAATATCTCAGCAATTATGCCCAGATAAACCTGTTAGCCACTTTATTTTACATTCCCCACTCTAAATTTACCCATAATCTGCTCTATCCCATTTCCACAACATAATTTTTGTCAACTCTATAACCTTTATATCTAAATCCCCCTTAACTTTTCCCAAACCCAGCATAAAAACCAATAATTCACTTTCTGTATAATCACTCTTTTCATATTTATTCTTCCATAACTTCATTATATGTGTCCTTTCTGTTTTCAAGCATTTACATTCAATTAACAGATGCCTAATATTTTCTATTCATTCCTTACATAATTTACAGACTAAATCACCCATATTTTTCCATTTACATGTATATTCTCTTGTTGCTAAAGATCCCATTTGAGCCTTAAACAATAAACTACTTTCCTTACTAGTATCATATATTAACTCACACCTAATATTCTGTTTATTTCTATATATATTTAAACTCTTTTTACTCTCCATACTATTTCTCCATCTCTCTAACTCCCTAGTCTTTATTAATAAATTTATTCTTTTATCCCATTCCTTACTACTATAACACTCAATAATCCTCTTAACACAATCATCCCATCTTTTGTACAAATATACTGATATAAATTCTTTATCCAAATCTTTTGCATAGCGCATTACCTTTCTCACCCATCTTGTTACCTGTCCTTTACTCATAACCCAATTAAATACTATTTTAGCTATTCTTTTATTATCCATAAACTGCAATCTACCAAACATTTTCATTTTACTTTTTGCATCTCTCATATGAAAACTTGACCATCCCATTTCTCCTTGAATTGCCTCCCTTGCTGTCCATACTTCTGCATCCAATGCATGTCTTCCTACTTCCCTTTGAGTTTTTTTAAGTAATCTAATATCTTTTTACTAACATATAATGCATCATTACCATATGTTAACCCTGCTACTGCAACTCCTTTCCATATAATTCTAGCTACATCATATTTATTATATGAAAATACTGTTAATTTCTTTATCAATCCCTTTCTTTTCTTTGCTTCATTTATCAATTTTTTCTCCCATTCATCCAAATAATTTTTCTGATTACTTAAAATAATTCCCAAATAACTATATCTATTCACCACACTTAACTTAATATCTCCCAATAAAAATTCTACATCTTCTCTTTCCTCAGTATTAACCATCATTATATTTGATTTTTCTTCACTAAATTTAATCCCCATCTCTTTACCCACCCTTGCACATGTCCTCAACATAACTTCCATATCTTCTCTTTTTTCTGCACACAAAAATATATCCGCAAAAAAAAAGACCTGACAAAATATATACTCCCTTACTACCTATTAACGGTATCTCTATCCCTCTTCCTAATCTTTCTATTGCTCTTTCCATTTCACTCAAATACAACACAAACAAAATAGGTGACATAGGGCATCCTTGCCTTAGTCCCACACCATTTTTAACTTTAATTGATTCTATATTCTCTAATTGATATATATAATAATTATTTTCATATAATTTCTTAATAATATCTATTAAAGCTTCATCCATTTCCCAAATTTGCTAAACTTATCCATAATCTATTTCTATTTACTCTATCATATGCCTTCTCTATATCTATAAAACTCATATATAACTTTATCTGCATTCCTACTCATATCCATAAGTTGTGCAACTATAAATAAACCATCTCCTATACGCCTATCTAATCTAAAACCTCCTTGCATTTCACCCACTACATTATTCCCTTCCATCCATTTTACAACTTTACTAGCCACCATATATGAGAAAACTTTATATAAAACTGATGTTACCGCTATTGGTCTATAATTATTCAACTTTCTATGATCCTTACCCTTTCCTTTAAATAATAACTTTACTCTTGTATTATTCCAACTACTTGGGGAAACTCTATTCTGTGCCATTTTATTAAAACAGGATAATAACTTTACTTTTGCCCTATATCCTAAATTCATTACCATCTCTGCTGCCCATCCATCTAAACCTCTTGCCTTCCCACTTTTCAATTTCTTCTCTACCTCATTTAGTTTATTTTCTGAAAAGCTAATATTCCCATTACTATATTCTTTCATATTTTCTAACATTCTATCATTCACATCTAACATCTTTTCTATATTCATTACATAACTATTTAAGATTCTCTCTAAATCTTCTCTAGAACTACACTCAGTTCCATCATCAAACTCTCCATACAGTAGTGCCACCAAGTGCAAGCCTTTGTAATCAATAGATGCAAGAAAGTTTGTGCATAAAATTCCTATCTAGTGCCTACTCATCTGACGTCTCCAGATTTGTTTTTAACTTGTGGCTTTTGATACCAAAATGGTTAAGCTGCTGAAAAGGTGGCTGCTGGAGGGTTGCATTAAATCCTAATATCTAGATGCAGTGATCTCAATCCAAGACTCCTCACTGAGGAAAGCCATAAGCTAGAAACTAATCTGGGGATGTTGGATTTTATGCACAAACCTTCCTGCATCCATTGTAAATTGAATAAAATAATGCTATATTCAGTAAAAAAAGATGGGTCTGCTAAAAATCTTCAAATACATGATTAGGTAATAAACAATAATATAATCCCTTTGATAGATCATATCATTTTTATATGTTATTGGATTTATCTTCAGTAACGCTTATATATACTTTGTGTGTATGCGATTCAAATAATAATAAGAAATATGAATATACATCTGTAGCATATGCTATTAGATTTTTGCTTTATATCATTTTAATAAAAAAAAAAAAATCTACGCATATCTATTAAGGAAATAGTAAAAATAAAAGACCTAGTAAAAATAAAGGACCTTTTCTTTTAGAAACGGTGATTTTAATACCAAATAAAGACGTTTAGAATACTTATAAAAAATCATGCCCGTTTTAATACGTTACAATGAAGACAGCCGTAAAATGGCGATTGGCGAATTAAGACTTGTGTTTTAATCACCCGTATGCGTATGTTATGTGGCCACTAATTAGGCTAGTACTCTTTATTTATAAATTGCGGCCACAAGTATTTAAAAATGATAATTTTCACATTAAATGTTTTGAACATTGCCAAATTAATAATCCAACTTTTTCCTTACAGTGGAAAATCAGAAGACAATTATTAAACATTGTTTGGAAAGGTTAAGAGATAATTTTGCTCTCAAGAGTTGCACCTGTTTGCACTGAGAATCCATTCAACTCGCCTTTTTATTTCTTTTTAAAATCAAGCTATTACTTTAATGAAAACGGTCATAGTGAAATATATAGAAGTCAATGATGACGTAATACATTTATTATGTACTATACAATATTCACGTATAATAACGCGATTTTACCAGAGAATACAATTTTTTAAAGTAATTTCTTAAACTGCTTTCATTAATATAATATATATTGTATAGTATTATGTTTAAAAAACGCACTCACGTGCGCATATAAATATGTGCCTATAAATGTTTAATTGTATTTATTTTAACATTTGAATATTTACAATTTTATAAAGTTTTCTAACACTGCATATAACAACATTAGGGCTATGCAGTCTTCATAAATTATTTTATATTTATTTTCCATAAAATGAACTAAGTCATTTTTTTTTCTTTTTAATGTTCTTACCACCACCTGATATGTTTATTTAACATCATGTTACTAATATTGTGAAGATATACAATATCAAAATAGACTTTCACAATATACTGAAATCCATATTAAGTGACTTCGCTGGACAAATCGTAGAATAGACAGATACCAACTGCACAATAAAACAAATAAAAATGGGAATGGATATATGTATATATGTTTTGCGTAATTGTTGAAAATATGTATGTTTATCTTTTTGGCTCTGATTCATAAATAGCCAAAAACTATAATATGAAATTTTCTGTGACGTCTAAACACTTTAGTCTGGATGCTTTCTTTTCCAGAATTGTGCTTTAATTATAATTTAGCAAATACTAGCAGAAATAGACGTCAATTTTTCATTTATTAATACAGCTGTAATTTATATATATATAGCATCGTCTAATCTCATAAGTTTCTGCTTTCTTCATTTAAATCAAGCAATAATTGTTTTATAATTTATATTTTTTGTATAGAATTTTTATAATATTGGTTCTTAATAATCATCATTATTAGATTTGAATGTACATTATGATATTTATAGAAATCACATTTTCATTAATTTAACGCTTTTTTGAATAAATATCTGTTTTGTCAGATTAGATATACACATATAAGCAACATCTATAGATCATCTAGGTAATGTTTCACATTATATGCCATTCTGTTTGGATAAATTCAGTAATTATCATGTTTATAAATTTGTGGTCGTCTAAGGAACATTTTAAATATTATGATTTTCAGTTTGGATTTGTGATCATCTAAATATTTACTGTTATTATCACATGATTATTTGGGTAGATTTTAGTTTGATATATTCAGTGATTAGTGTGAAATATGAATTTGTCTAATTTGTGGCTCCAGTAATCATCAATTAAGTAGTCATCTATGAAATGCATCAGGATATATAATATTAAGTTGGGATCTATTCAGGTATTGTGGTGATTATCAATTTGTAGCCATATAAATAGTGTTTCATAACTGTTTCAAAAGTTATTTCTTCAGGTTGGATCGATTCAGTGATTGCTATGATTATCAATTTGTCATCATCTATATAGCATTCAGAAATAACTAGAGGCTATGGCCATTCTAACTCCAAGAAAAAAAGAAAAGAAAAAAGCAAAAAAAATATCTGCTTTAGAAATGAGCTATGGAATGAATATTAAAACTACTCTATGAGGCACAAAAAATCCACATATAGAACATGCTAGTCTATTTTTCAGTTTATTTGATATTTAATGTTGACTTTTAATTTCTTCATCAAATATCTTTTCTGTCTAAAATATTTCAACACCATGTCTAATTGTAGCTCTGCAATACATCTTTCAATGAAAACAATTAACATTAACTTCTTCAGAATGTCTTTGAGTTAAACCTATATCATAGATGGGAGTCTATCTTTTCCATAAAAACATGCTCAAATTCACCAAAACACTCTTTTAGGAAGTCTTGTATTGTTCATTTATTTTACATGTCCAATTGTGATTTTACAACAGTGGGTTATATGCTACTTTATTCAGTAAGTCAAAATACATGTTGACTGCATTTACAATCTTGCATTTTTAAAATTTTACAGAGATTTCATAAATGAATTTTTTCTCAAGCCTTTATATTGCACCAATCAAGTTTCATATCTATTCCAATAAATTAAATAAAATAGCAGCTCTATATATAGAGACCTTAGTTGCCATAGTTACTTGCCTGTGGTGAAATACTTTTAACTTACTGAAAGCAGCAGCAGCTTAGGAATTTGTGTTCAATCTCAACATTTAAGTCCACCTTTCTACTTATAAAATTACAAAGTATTTAAAATAATTTACATTCTCAAGTTGAGAACCATTCAAACTAAAGTTGCTAAGATTTTTTTTTGTTGCTGAGTGATAAAAAATTTGAGTTTTTTTGAATATTAATTAATAAATCAGTCTCTATATGTTGCAAAAACCTTAAATACCTTTTAATGATAATAGAGAGCTTATCTCGATTGATGTAAATGCATATACACGCATGCACAAGAATCTTAAACAACTAGGCTTAGCTAGCTTTTGACTACTACATGTCATAGATGTAGCAATGACTATAATGAGAGAGTGGTTGTATATATCAATGA
Source organism: Epiperipatus broadwayi (assembly GCA_028023455.1). Lineage (NCBI taxonomy): Eukaryota > Metazoa > Onychophora > Udeonychophora > Euonychophora > Peripatidae > Epiperipatus > Epiperipatus broadwayi. Next base: position 543,046 of record JAQFVV010000458.1, read on the forward strand.
TTTGGGTTAGTTTACATTAATTTACATATGAATTTTATGTATACAAATAGGCCATTTCTTAGAGATTGGAATTGCAAGATTCTTTCCTATTGATGTCATGCTTGTCACTTGATAGATGCCATGCCTCTCTTTAATCTTTCACTTTGCAGAATTATGCACAGTGCTGACAATATCAATAGAAGTAAGGATGGCCAGCTGTGGAGAAATCTTCAAAAAATATAGTGTGTTTCTGTATTTGTAACAGTTTTATTGCATAGAGAGACATGTTGAGCTATGCATATGGATGTTTTCCCATATGCATGATACAAAAGCTTGGATCTCCATTCTCTGTATATCTCCCATAACCCATTGCATCACTAAAATTATTAACATTATACATCAAATAGCTCACTGCATCCTCCCTCCATTGCCTTCTTAATAACTCTAAGGATGCCTTGCCTTATGATTTTCATTCCCAAAACATTTACAAAATGAAATGCCATTATCCCACCTGTTCTGCCATCTATTATGGCGAATTTGGGCAAACTTATCCACACACATAGCTCAACATGTCTATCTATAGAATAAAGCTGGTGCAACACAGAAACACCCTATATTTTTGAACATTTCTCTGCAAATAGTCGTTTCTTTTGTGCCCACCTCCATTGATATTGTCTGCACTGAACACAATGGTTCAAAGGGAAAAATTAAGGAGGCATGACACATATCACACAACAAGCTCACCAATAAGGAGGCATGACACATATCACACAACAAGCTCACCAATAACATTCCCATCTTGGAGAATTGGCCTATTTGGAAGACATAGCATTCGTATGTAAATTTTTGTAAACTAACACAAATCATCTATATATACATTCACTCACTCTTTATAGTCATTGTTACATCTATGACTTGTATTAGTCGAAAGCTAACTATTTAAAATTACTTTTTGTTAAGCATTCTTTTGTACATGTGCGTAGATGCATTTAAATACATTTTGTAAATAATCTTTTGATCTGGTAAAAATAGCACAATCATTAGCATATTGTCAATCCAGAATCTATAAGATGTTCTTGTTTTCACTTCCAGTTTATTCAAATTAAAAATTCCACCACAAAACCCATATCATATCTTGATTCTTGTTGCATTAAGCTATCTATAAAGAATTACAAAGACCTCTGTCATAAAAATTAAAAACAATGTTGGATCAAATACACATCCTTGTTTAACACAAGTTTTATTGCAAAATGCCTGATATTCCACATGCAGTAACAATCCTTTTCATTTTATTATGTAGGCACTGTAATATGAATAAATTTGGGTGGACAGTTAACTAATTTCAAACAATATCTTGGATCTGTTCTATTAACTGAATCAAATGCCTTGATAAAATCAGAAAAAGCAATATATAAATAACTACTTTATTCTGGGCATTTTTTTGTATCTACCTAGTAACAAAATCATGAATGTAGTGATTTTTGATTCTCTAAAACCAGATTGAGACTCTGAAAACTATTCAACATTGACTGGAAGCAACCTATTTACAAAATCCTTTAATAAACTTTTGCAGCAATGGATGCAATATTCCACAATAATTACTAAAATCTTATCTATTTTTATTGTTCTTAAAGACTGGAATAATAAAAGCATTCTTAAGATTTATAATTTCATCAGTTTGTATATTTCTAAAAAAATCCAATCCAATATTTTTGAAGGTAACACAACATCATATTTTAAAACTTCACCAGGACTTGAAGCTTGTCTAGTTTTAAGATTACAAAGAACTATTTTTATTTTATCAAGTTAATTATCTTTGTGCAAATCTAAATGAATAGATAAAATAGATATATCAATAAGAATTATCATCTCAATTCTTGTATCATTATTCAAAAATGCTCAAATTATCATTGCCATCATATAAGAATGCTATTATTGAATTTACCAGAACTGTCATACTGTTCCCAGGTCCATATATATGTTGTTATCAGGGCATTAAAAAAGAAGTAGAATGATCACAATCAGTGAGTGGCTGCATCTTCTTGCAGTTTTAATCCACCAGTCACATTTAAACCTTTACATGATCACCATCTTTTATGCCAGCACATAACTTATTAAACAGGCAAAACTCTCCATAGAGTAGTGCCACCATGTGCCAACCAGAGTAATCAATGGATTCCAGAAGCCTTGTGCTTAAAATCCCCATCTAGTGCCTTAGTGCATTAGATCCTAAGATGTAGGTGCAGTACTCTCAGATCCAAGACTGCTCACTGATGAAGGCTACAAGCCAGAAACTAGTCTGGGGATATTGGATGAGTCTGCACTAAATGGGGATTTTATGCACATGCCTTCTGGCATCCATTGATTACTCTGGTTGGCACAGGGTGGCACTACTGTATGGAGAGTTTTGTCTGTTTAATAACATTTAAACCTTCTTGTCAGTTATCAAACTTCTGCTTTCAGAGATTTATATTTATTATGAACTTTCACATTTAATCTCTTATTCTGTCAAGTGGAAATTATCATCTTTTCTTTTAATTAAATCATTAATAAGATCATTGCAAAAACACCACTCCAATCGTGGTTCTTTTTTTTAGTGAAACTAAGAATAAATCACTAACATGCTTCTTAAAATATATCTGTTTCAGTAATGATAGCCCTGAAGATCCAAACTGACAATTGAATGTTTAATAGCTGTTGAAATTTAGTACATGTAGTAGATTCTGTAAAAAATCAACATCAATATTTTTGTGAATAGGATTAGAATAATATCTATTTTTAATGGAACCATAAATTTGATCAATCTATGATCTGTCCAACAATATGTACTTGTAAGTTGCTCATATAAGGTGAATTTCTTTTGTATTGTGACTCCTAGCTATAATAAAATTGATTACATGTCATTGCTTTGAATGTATATGCATCCATGCTGCTTTACAGTAATTTTTATGCCCAAATAAAGTTTTGTAAATCTCTAAGAATAAAAATTCAATGCTTTAATGGTATTGCTGTAATAATGCTTTCCTACAAAAAATAACAGCTTTCCTTCTTTGAATCTAACATTGGAGCTTAGGTACTAATAAAATAAGCACTAATACTAGTGTGTAAAGGAGTTTTACCATCGTTACCTTTTATTGATATGATCAGAAAATCCTACACTATGTATTTTTCTTTGATTGACTGATCTACCTTATCAAAAAACCTTGTATTCAGTCACCTATTTATTAACCTTCTTTTCTCTGATAGATGAGTTTGACTAAGATCAGCTATATTGATCTTATCCCTTGACAGCTCATTAATCACCAGTACAATCTTTCATTTCTGGTCTTAAAAAGTTTGCATCAAGTAATGTTTGCATCCCTATCTTTAGGAAGAAAATTAGATTTATGATACTTATCTTCAGTACTACCTCTGCCTCATGTTATAACATTCCTATTGATATTATTACTAATGTTTTATTTCTATCACTGAAATGAGTAATCAACCAGGCATGATAACCTAATCAAACTGTATATTACAGGCTATTTCTAGACACATATTTTAGACCTTTTCACTTCTGTTGGAGGTAAGAGGATCACTAAATAGGGCTGCATAAGCATACAATCTTTGCCAGCAAAATTTCTATCCCATTTAAATCCAGTTCCAAATCAATTCATTTGTGATTGTATTGTCTTGAGCAAAGATCATAATTAAGGACCTCCAGCGTACTAAGCCTGACTTCATCATTAATTTCTTATTTCTCAAGGGCTTGAGGTAAAAGAATGAAAAAGAAAATAAGGGTCAAATATGTTTAATGAATTGAAATATGATTGCAGAATTAGCACAGTTAGTATAAGAAATTGACCAATGGTATGGGAATCTGTTTATGATAAGGCCTTACACTAATTTAAGTTACCAAAGAATAAAAGAGAATGACAATGTGTGTATGGTTATCAATTTATCATCACCTAAAGAGTACTTCAGAATATGTAATCTTCAATTTGGTCATTTTATTGTCTTCTCAGAACTGTTTGAAAGTTTCTAAACTTCAGTTGGAATCTATTCAGTGATTGCTGTGAGTACCATTTTGTAATTATATAAATAGAGTTTCCAGATGTAGATCATCAGTTAATATATATTTCACACTTGATGAACTTATCAATTTATGGTTATGTAAATAGTGTTTTAGTATATATAAATTTCAGTTTGTATCTATTCAGTGGTTACTTACCGTCTTGGTCAGTAAATTTGATAAAGCACTAGAATGTATAATCTTCAATTTGATCTACTCTGTGATTGCTAGGTTGACTAATTTGTAGTCATCTAAGTAATGTTTCAGGGTATATAACCTTCAGGATATATGATTTTCAATTTGATTCTATGATAATAAATTTGTGTGCATTCCAATAGTATTTAAGAATATATGACATTAGGATTGTACTTATTCAGTCATTCCTATAACCATTGTGATCACTGTCACAGTGTTTCATAATGAAATACCTTCAATGTGAGATAACTGCAATTAGTGACATGTGGTCATTTAAGTAATTGGCATGAATGTAAGGTATTCATTTGATATCTGTTCAGTTATTGATGTGATTATTAATTTGGGGCCATGCAATGGTCTTCAGAATATGTGGCTTTGTTTAATCTATTCAGTGATTGCTTTCATTATAAATTTATGGGCATCTGATAGATTTTCAGAATAAATGATCTTGAATTTGGATCTATTAGCTTTTGAGGTGATTATCAATTTGTGGGCATCAATGAAGTGTTTGAGAATATTTGAACTTCAATTTGGATTTATTCTATGGTTATCAATTTGTGAATGTCAAAGCAGTTTTGCAAAATATATGACTTTTATTATGAAGTTTTGCAAAATATGTGATTTTTATTATGAAGTTATTTATTAATTAATATGATTACCATTTTGTAGTTAGCTTATAAATGTACAAATTTAAATTTATTCAATGATTGGTGTGATTAATATCTTCATATTTTTCTGTATAAACTTTCAGAATTTATGACTTTGAGTTTAATCTATTCAGTAACTGTCATCATTTATCAATGGCGATTTAAATAGTATTTATGAATGTATAAAATCTATTTAAATATCTTTACTTATTATTGTGATTATTAATTTGTGGTCATATAAGTAATGCATAAGAATGTATGAACTTCAGTTTGATGTATTCAGTAAGTGATTTTCAGTTTGGGGTTAACTAAACAACATTTCAAAATATATGTCCATTAATTTGGATTTGTTTAGTGATTTCTGTTTCAATTAATGTAATCAATAGTGTTTCAAAATGTATGTTATTATTTCATCTATATAGTTATTGATTACATTTTGAATTTGTGGTTGACTAGGTAATAATTTCTTAATATATGATACATTGATTTATATAAATCATAGTGATTATTGGAATTTTTATTTTGCTGACATTGATTCTGCAGAAGGTATGACCTTCAATTATCATCTTTTTTATGATCATGATGATTAACAGTTGAAACAGGCAAAACTCTCCATATGTATAGATCATGTGATGTTTACATGATCATGTGATGTTTATATGATTCACACTTGGTTGACAACTAAAATGTATTTCTTATATAAGAAGCATTAAATCATGAGCTTGATTTATTGTGATTGCTATGATTATTCACTTTGTATATCTACATAGTGATCCAGAATAAACAATCATCTGATTGTATCTATGCCACAATAACTATGATCATCAATTTGTCAAATTTCAGAATGTATGATCTTCCATTTCGATTTATTCAGTGATTGTTATACTTATCAATTTGTTGGCATTTATATAGTTTTATTTGTATATCCTTAAATATGGATTTATTTTATGATTGTAAAGATTATAAAGTTATGGTTATATTTACAAGAGTTGCTATGATGATCAATTTGTGGTGTTGTATGTGATATATATTTTCAAATGCTTTGGTTATTAATTTGTAAAAGTGTTTCCATATTTATGATTTAGAGTATGTCTCTATTCAGTGATTGTTGTAATCATCTAAGTTATATTTCAAAATTCATGATCTTGAGATTGGATCTATTCTGTGATTATTAATTTATGGTCACTTTAAGTAGTGTCTGTGAATGTATAATCTTTAGTTGAAATCTAATAATTGATTTGTATGATTATTAATTTATGATCATTTAAATATTGTATGAGAATGTATTACCTTCAGTTCTGAGAATGATTTAAGTGATTATTAATTTGTCATCATATAATTTAATATTCTAGAATGTATGATTTTCAATTTGAATCTATTATATGTTTATTACTTCATGATAATCTAAGTAATGTTTGAAAATTTCTGAAGTAATCAATTTCTGGTCATTTAAGCAGTGTTTTAGAATATAAGTCCTTCAATTTGAATCTATTCAGCAATTTCTATGAATTTCTGATTTGTCATAATACAAATAATATTGTACCCTCATCTATTTTGATTTATTTAGTGACTACTGTCATTATTTGTACTTCTAAGGAGGTTGAAATTATATATCATTCAAATGAGATCTGTTCAGTAATTGCTGTAATTAGAAAATTTTCATAATGTTGTACTGCTTGGCAGTTTCTGTTTCGATGCCTCCAATAGACTGCCAGTGCCTTTGGCAGGTGACAGGCATATTTCTAGTTTTCATCAAGCCAGGTAGCACTGCCTTTGACTATTGCTTCTCTCATATTCTGGAATTTAAATATATAATTTTCACCACTTTTTAGCTGCTGACCATCCTTTTGTTGAAGCAAGCATAGACTTAGATGTTGATCTAAAGCTGCAACAAATTTTGTTCCAAAATAAGTGACAAGGGAAAGCAAAATAATGTTTGTTTAACTTCACTTCAGAGAAACCAATCTTGGTCATATATTTCACCATTTAAACTAGGAAATGTTATAATACTTTCAGCTAAAACCTGATTATGTATATCTTTTGGAAAATGTTTTAGAAAATCCAGTATGATCTTTAATGAATAGTTTTCTATATCCAATTGAGAAAGCACCTCTGTTATAAGAAGTCCAATGTCAATTCCAGTATTTGACCTATGCTTCTCTCATTATGTATGCTATGCTCAGATTCTATAGACAGTGAAGTACTCTCATCACTAACATTCAACCGTTTCTCTAAATCTTTGAGTTGAGAATTTACTTGATCTGATGTTTCTTAAAAAAACCAAACCTCGCCTCATGAGATTCTGACCTTTGCTTCAGTTCTGCCCTTCTCTCACATTGTTCTGAATTTAAAGTTTCATTTTGGTTAGTTCCGCTTGTTTTGCATTTAACATCAAACTGAAAACACATTTGTAGTCCCTTTTTATTAATCTCGTGTTTCTGTTTTCCTTCCATTTTTGAGCTACATATTTTTGAGATGACATTTCATAACCATTCATAAACTGAAATGAAATATAAAATACATTCATAAATGAGATGAAATTAAACTTGCAAACTTAAATAAATAAGTAATGAAATTCAAATTCAATAAATTACATAAATAACTGTTCACTGAGTGTTCAGATTAATAAATATGTCAAACAAAACTACAAAGCAGTTTTGCTATACACACAAAGTATAGACGTGTGAAGTATATATCCAATATTGTTTTATTTTTTAAAAATTTGGTTCTGTAAAAAATGTTAACAGTTTTCCCCTTCATGGACCCTCTTTGAGTCCCAAAACAATGTACTGGGTGCGCACTGTGCTTCTCAGGCTTGTGTATATATATATAAACCATCATCCAGAATATATGATATATAAAACCACAAATCTATAATTAATAATGCTGTATTAACAATTTCAAATGACATCCAGTCTTCTGCACAGTTTCTTCAATTGCTGTTCAGTTGAAACTGTTAAGATAGCTCATTCACAGCAATTCAAGAATGACAGTTTTATTATTTTATAAATTGAATCAACTCATAAAAAAAAGATATAAGGGGAAAGAAATATTATATGATACTTAGTTTAGATCTTTTCAATGATGGCCATGATCATCAATTTATGGTTATAGTAATTTATTTGTAGTCATGTAAATAGATTTTCAGAATCTATGATCTTTAGTTTGGATATATTTACTAATTTCTGAATTAATAATTTATATTCATGTATGTATTGTTTCAGAATATATGGAGGTTTACTTTGAATCTAATCATTGATTGTTGCCATTGCCAATTTATGATCATTCTAAGTAATATTTCAGAGTGTATGATTTCCAGTCATCAGGCTTTACATCAACCAATGTGACAGAAGATATTAAGATAAAAAAAAGAGATGGGAAGGGGATTAAATGTGAATGCAATAAAGCCCATGAGATGGCATAAAAAAGATTGTTGATATTAAAAGCAGTATTTGGTCTTTGATGACCTATGAGATTCTTTTGATTAGATTGTTCAATTAGTTAGTCATTGATAATTCTAATATTTTAACCAAGCATAATGTGAATTCTATGACAGCATTGTGAAGTAGGTCATGATAGGCATCACTGGAAAAACTCAGCTTAACGTTGATTCTATTGCTCAGGCAAATTTTGATAAAATCCCAGAAACAACTCTTCTTTCAGACAGCACTGTTAGAGATTTGACAAGAAACCACTAAATAGACAAATTCATAATAATTGATTAATGTAGTGTGTAATTACTTGATATGGTTTGGGGTAATTTAATCGGAACTTATAAAAAGTTCGAGCTTGGACATGACAGACCAGACCACTGATGCTTGACCACCAAATTTTTCACTACTATTGCACAAAACTGGAAGATCTTTTTACTCACTATAATGTAATGCAATATAAGTGATGTAAACTCTTTTTCGCAGTTAAGCGTAGATGGCAGAGTATCAGACTGGAAGAGACAGATCCTCGGATCGATTCAGTTTTGGAATTCTGGCGTTGGTTCGCCCATCTTATACACTCTTAGTGATAAAACTATCTATTATTGATTTATTGATGTAAACTATGAATTTGACTAAACAAATCCCCATTTCTTATAAATCGTTTATACCAAAATAATATGTAGATAAAACATTTTTTTTCTTAAAATTAAATTGTACCTACTTATTTAAAGCTTTCATTTTCAAAGCTATTATTGCTTGGTTTACATTATACTTTTAATTTTAAAATAGGTTAGCTAACCTAGAAATAGTAAATATCACCAGCTATTGTAAAAATGTTTATATATACGACGGCAATTTTCAAGAATTTTCTTAAGGCCGCCATTGACCCCTCTTGAAGAAGAATAACTCAGAGGGGTTGCAGTCGCCTCCATGCTGGTTCAGCCTTGCTTTTGTTGGGCTTCCATAGAAGCAATTAATATCGGACTTTACTTCAATCGAATGAAGTAGAAGCGTTGATGTTTACGTCAACTTTCCAAAATAATGGAAGAAAAGAAAACGTTTATTTTGTGTTTAATGACCATATTGTGAGGATTTTATTTTTTGAAATTTATTAATATAGGGTTTTTCTATATTTACAAAAAATACGTGCACATTATTAATTATACTAATAGTTAAAGGATTAAAGTCGCATATAATGTAAATGTAGATTTGCACGCACTCGTACTTTATATATATATACAAGCCTGAGAAGAACAGTGAGCACCCGGTACATTGTTTCGGGACCCATGGAGTTCAAGAGGGCCCATGAAAGGGGAAATTGTTAAAAAATTTTACAGGGCCAAATTTTTTAAAAGGAAAAACAAATATTGGATACATACTTTA